>OX419715.1:71719002-72319002 GCA_948474765.1 Patella depressa | reverse complement strand
TCCTTCCCTCACCAAAGTAAACAGACCATAACCCAAATTCTTCGGCTGGTACATTATTTGTAGAAAACGGACGTTTATTACACATTTTAGATATATGTCCTCTGTCCTGACACATGAAACATTTTTCATTTCTAAAAGGGCACTTAAAATGTTTATGGTTAAAATTTCCGCAACGAAAACATTTCACATCCGCTGACGTAGAATTCTTGCTCTGAAAACTTTGACGATTACCAGTGTAATGTCTTTGACTTTTATTCTGATTACCGCTGTAACCACTTGTACTATAACCATAAGATTTTGATTTACTTGTATGTCCACCAAATTTTCCTCTATGTAACTTGTTTACACTGACGGCTGGTGACGTTGTCCCTTTAAGTTCCATTGAATCCTTCTCAGCTAATTCCATTGCCTGTGCAGTATCTGTTGCCATTCTTAACGTTAGACCTATTGTCGTCAACAATCTCTTCTGGATCACTTCGTTTTTCAAGCCACACACTAGCCTATCACGAAGAGCTTGATTTAAAAAATCTCCAAAATCACAATGTGTTGACAATTTTCTCAAAGCTACCATATAGTCAGCTACTGATTCGCCATCATTTTGGTCTCGACGATGAAATTTATATCGTTCTGCAATCACTAACGGTGTTGGTGTGAAGTGTCTCTTCAACGTATCAATCAAAACATCGTAAGTATGTGTACTCGGCAGAACCGGGGCTAATAAATTTTTCAACAAACCATATGTCTGTGGACCAACCACTGTCAAAAATATCGGCACCTTCTTTCCGTCTTCGACGTCGTTAGCAATAAAATACTGGCTCATACGTTCTTCATAACAAACGAATGACTCCTTCACTTCGTCGAACTCCGAAATTTTACCAATCTCTGCCATGGCTATGACAATCCAAAATATTCTTAGAATTTTCATAGGTACCTTACTTGTAATGTCTTCGATTCATTTTATCCCATCCTCGTCGCCAAATGTGGTATATTTGGTCCTAAATTACCCCCATAATACAGACTAAGACCAACACATGTTGTTCAATGATGGCGGCTTTATTCCAACTGCATGATCACAGCAGACGTGTAACTAATGACAATGCATGTACACATGCGCGTGATGCAACACTGTAATTCGGGACTATACGTGATGCACAATATACTACAGTTATATCAATTATTATTCAGGCATTAATTAACTCATTCAGACCCAAATCAACTCTCGATGTCAGCGCTAACCTGCAATGCTTACTGGATTAGAATGAGATTTTCTGTTCGACATTCATTCATGATTTAAGCATGCAATGGGTAATCGAGATTATGTTTTTATCGTACCGACTTTAGTAATGATAATCGAGGCTAGGTGGAATATTCAATCTCTAAAATCTCGGTGTTTCAGAATGGATCAATTCGACTGACATTTTTAGCAAATTCCCTTTACATTATCTAGTTTTTTACTATTATAGTGAGAACTGTCAGCTCTTTATCTGATTTCACATAATGTATCCTTAAATGAAATGTCTTACTTGCAACTTTGGCCCCTCTCCTTGACTCGTCCCAATCAATAAGGTCACTGTAGTCTTTAGCGTCGCCTTCATTAGCTGTTATGATGATACTTGAATTAATCCATGTGTGAAAATGTATAGCATCGGGTAAATAGAAAGACTTAATGTCATAGCTTGACAAATGAATGCCTGTAAAATGAAACAGAACTAAAGACAACAAAGCGTCCATCTACCCCCCCCCCCCCCCCTCACACACACACACACACTTTGAAAGAAATAAGCAGTAAAGTCTCTTCAACCCGATACTTCGATCTTTTTAACAATAACGTAAGACAATTTATCATTTCTATGGTTGCATTGGTAATACAAGTTGTGTAGTTGGGCTAATGAAGAAGGGCATACGCCATACAGTGCTTTACGAAGGAATTGTTGCCCAGACAGCGGCACCACGGCCTACTATCGAGGGATCTTTTACCTGCACACGTGAATGTGTAAACGGGACCTCGGTTTTCCGTCCCACTCGAACAACTAGACAGCTGGCCTTGTCAGATCTTCCGATCAGGGGAAATTACTCTTGAAAATCTGGATGAACTTTCTCGGCGAATGCAGGGATCGAGCACACCATCACCATGCTAACGAGCCAGCGTTTTAACCACCTAGCCACCGTGATCCCCGGGTTTCTTATGTGCACGCCAACATGTCCAAGGGACCTACATCGTGCCTACACTGGGATACGCACACCCCGGTACACGCTGGTCATTCTTGCAGTTTTAAAATAATCAAAGCATGTCTAGATATGGCGATGCTCGAGTGGCATTAAAAAAGTCTATCAGTTATATTACCACCATCTTTGTCACTTGGATCCAATTTGTATGAACTCCATGATTTAGCTCCAAGTCCATGAATAGCCGTGATGTTCTCGGTCATCAAGTCAACTTCTGCAATGGCATTGTTTTCCTGTAAATGATATATTTTATAAAGATTTTTTCAATAAATGAAACAATTCAAATTGCCTTAGAATACCAGACAAGACACTTTCAAAACTTTATGAGGGTATAATACCCAAGGGTTTAAATGGGTGCGCAGTAGACCAGTAGTGATGCCACTATAAACCTCGGAATGCCTCGTTCGGCATTTCTGTCCAAACGAGGTAAAACAATGCCTCGTTGTCTGCAGTTCCAAACCGAGTTTTGTTTTTTTTAAAAATTGCCCTGTTTTTGGAATGAGGCACTTTGTTCAGAACGAGACTTGGTAAAAATGCCTCGTTTACTAAACGTGTTTTTTTTTCAAGATATTTATTAGCGGTTTATGCTATCAGCGAATTTGTAAAAGATAAAATTTATGTTATTTAATACGAAAATACGGTTGGATGGCCGGATGGTTAGCACGTGCATGCTGTATCATAAAGCCTGTCATTGAGTCAGCTGGCGTGGTTTCCAATCCCCGATTGCACGTGACAAAGAGTAGGATCGCCTGTCCAACCTCGTGGGTTTTCTCCGGGTCCTCCAGTTTCTTTCTAAAGACCACATGCGCGCAAGCGAATAATTGATATAAAATTAAAGCATATGTTAGTCCCGAAATGACATATTTTGTGTCGAGTGGACGTCAACCTCCACCCTCTCTCTCTAAGAGCTTTGGCCAAAACAATACATTATTAAGAATTAGAAGACAGTTTTCACAACGCCAGGTTTAGAAGGTCCGAGAGATCTGTTACTGTACGTAAAAAGACGGACGCTTTGTCCAAAACTACCGCCCGAATTCTACCATCTGTATAGAATGAATTAATGTGGCGTTACCTGTAGACATATATAAGCTATAGATTCGTCAGTATTGTATGCTATATATTCTGGTTCTACGTCTCTATCAAAAGTATTACCATTCTCTCTGTAAACAAACCGGACGCCCTGCTCTTCTAATTCGCTAAATCTTTATCAAAGAGAAATAACTTTGCAGTCATGTTTATACACAGTCCAATAAAAAAAATGATTTTGGCCCCATTTAATATATTTGGTTTGTCTAAACTACATGGAATAGGCCGTTGCATTTTGTTTAATAGAAAGGAACAATGATAAGTATTGACTGGATGGTGTATATACTTAAATATTAATCAAATACTACTATTATTACTAATAATAATACTATTTTGGAATTGGCAAATATATATTTTGACATTGTGAACACAGCATTATGTAAGGACAGACAAATGTTCCCGTAAATCATGTAGAGTATCCATACAGCCATTTTGTATTTTGATCAGTTGCATTAGTTTTTGTTCTAAAGTCTCCAGATTAGCGAACGAGCGTCTTACTCACTAAGCCACCGCGTCACCCGTATAAAACCAGTACGATCATCAGCAACCTTAACTGCGTGGAGTATTTCATTGTGTCATGGTGCTTTAGACCACGGTGTGCATGCGAACTAGTAAGTAATGATATATACTCTCTCTCTCTCTCTCTCTCTCTCTCTCTCTCTCTCTCTCCCTCTCTCTCTCTTACCTGTCATTGAAAGTGGTGAAATTTAATGCAGCGTAGGTAAATTGTTGTTCGACTCCATTAGGAAATTTGATGATTCCCACTCCACCTAGAGGATCCTGGAAAGCATCTCCAGACCCGAAAGCTTCCGCTTCAATTGCAACCACAACTGTTCGACAATCTTTTGTAGGCTTGATCATATCTGGTATGGTACCAACTGTAACGATCAAAATACATTTGTAGTGTATTCAAATAACAATAAAGCCGTGTTTATTCTAAGATTGCAATATAGTTATAGACTATTTAGGCCTGGATCCAGGACTTTGTCGAGGGGAGGGGGGCATACATTGGATCAAAGGGTAGTACGTTGCAACCTTGGATTGTTTGGGCGGAAAGAATGCGTAAATCATGTTTACAGCAGATACAACAGTAACAAAGCAAACGAAAATGAAAATCAACTATGTCACTGGGGCTGAGGGGGGGGGGGGCACGGTCCCTGTCCCCCCCGCCCCCGATCCGCGCCTGCTATTGTTACGTGTACAGTCCAGGGTGGATAATCTTTCTTGGCAGCAGTGCTCTCTGAATTCCAGCTGTTAAGAAATCCAACAAATGCACGTCAGTGTACTGTTGTATTTCGTCCGGAAGACTATATAACACAAGCGTTACCATTACAAAACATCCCACCAAGATTTGAATCCCGGACATTATCTTAAATCATCTTAAGGCATTTATACATTTTTCAATTCCACAAAATAGCTCCTAAAGAACAGAAAAAAAAAACGTTTCCGTGACTTACCTTTTATTCTGTGTATTTCCTTCAAGGAATCAGCAGCGTTGTTTTTCTGGTATTTCTTCAAAACATAGACCGTGTCGTGTAAACGGCTATCACCATTGGTTTCATTGACAGCAGCAAAAAATACATGGTCTCCACAAAACTCAATATCTGTTAAGTCAGTGTTGGCATACACTTTATGATATACAATCTGCATGCTGTTCGGATTGGATACATCGATGACATGGAAGATCCCAGCACCTGAATTTAGATAATGGTGAATTTTCTAATATTCAAGTTTGCTTGCAGTTTGAGAAATGGAACCTCAAATCCGACAATTAGGCATACATTTATATGAAATGAAATGAAATGGGGCTTAACGTCCTACTGTTCTGCTGATGTACTGGGCTAATAAAGACGGGCATACGCCATGCAGTGCGCTATGAGGGAATTTTGATCGAGCAACGGCATTATGGCCCATTCTTAAACTTAATTCCTGCTCCCAAGGGATCTTTAAAGTGCACGCTAATGTATACACGGATCCTCGGGTTTTCGTCACATCCAAACGTCTAGACGGCTGTCCGTCTCAGACTCCTAGTCCTGCACCACTGACAGGGGGGAACCACGTCGGAATAATTTTATATGTTATAGATTAGTCCGTCTAAAGGTGTTAAAATGGAATAACTATCTAACTGATATACTCACCAACAGCGTAAACTATTTTATCTTTAGGATCATAAGCTATTTGTTCAACTGTCCCCGCTCCTAATTCATAAACAGCTTTACCTGATGTGGCATTATAGGATGGTATATAAAGAGTTGAAACCTTGCTCAAGGAAATATGCAATCCAGATGAAGATAGAAACAAACTTGCGCACAACAGTGGTGTTATCAGGAACTTCATAGTAGTCGAACTATGGGGATATTGAAAAAAATGAAGTCGGTTTTAAGTTTGTTTATCTCATTGTTCATTTAACTCAATATTTTCCATACTACATGTATTGGAAATTTAAAAGCACAAATCAGAATTATATATTGATCAATGCCAATTAATATTGTTGTTGTTATCTTACCATAAAAAATATAGGGTTTAACGTCCATTCGACACAAACTAGGTCATTTCGGGACTAACATATGGTTTAATTTTATTTCAATTATTCGCTTGTGCGTAGGGATCTTTAGCAGTGGGAGAAAACCGGAGTACCCGGAGAAAACCCACGAGGATGGACAGACGACCCTACTCCTTGTCACGTACACGCCAGTTGACTCAATGGCAGACCGTATGATACAGCGCGCGCACGCTAACCATTCGGCCCCACCTCCCTGGTACAATGGACAAAACGACTGTCGTTCAATTTCACTGAATATAATTAGAAAATACAATAAAGTTTTTTTTAAAAAAATGAATATACACCACTTTAGATAGCAATAATGATTCTAAAATTCCGGATTCCAAAGAATAGATCCATACGTCATTTAAGTTATTTCTTTTTATGTAAGTAGTCAGATCTATTTACCAAGGCCACCTGCAGATTTCCTGAAGGTCACCATGATGTAAAAAGGGTAACTACGGCACTTGATTGTTGCCGAATATTGTGGGTTATGGTTACGTCAACAAGAACAGATAGGTTGTTTGTGACGTAAATATCTGTTGTTAAAAAATTTCTTGTTTTTGTACGAATGAGTAATGATCCAGGAAGTTGTAATTCAGGCTGCTGTCGGTATAACTTATGTCACGAGCCAGGTGACCCGACAGTTACAGTATAAATCCTGCTTCTCACTTGTATACAAACCGGTTAATATAATAGATGAAAAGACAGGTGTCTGTGTTAAATATGTTTTGTTAAAGCGCGAATATCATATTTTCTAAGAAATTCAAAAAATAATTCTTAGTCCCAAAATAACCTGGTTTGTGTCGAGTGGAGTTAAACCTCATTTCTCTGTCTCTCTGTCTCTCTCTGTCTCTCTCTCTCTCTCTCTCTCTCTCTATGTGTCTTAAATCTTTATTCACTTTTACCCTCCTAAACGTATTTGTAATTTCCTGATAGATTAAGTCAGATGTTATTGATATACTAACTAATTATGCAATTAAAGATTTCTATGAAAATCGATTCTGTATTTTCAGAATATTTACTTTTCTCATTTCCTTTTCCTTTTTATCAATTCTGTTATTGTACATCTGTACTTTTTACAGACCTATCCCCGACATTATGATAATGTCCCATTTATAGGATATGCATAATAATATATTTATTTATTACATTACTATAGCTTATTCAAGCTGTTTCTCATGTATCGGTTCCCTTTAAACATACATTATGCAAGAGCTAAATCTGCCAGTTGCAGGTCTTTATTTAGGCCTTAAATGTTATCTAAATTATTAATTAGACATTTATTAACTTATCCAGACCATAGTCAACTCTCGATGTCATCGCTAATCTGCGATATTTACTGGACTAGAACCTGATCTGTTGTCGCTGATTACATCAGAAAATGGATAATTGAGACTATGTTGTTTTTTTTATCGCACCGACTTTAGTAGTGATGACAGAGGCTAGTTCTAAAATCCAAGCGCTAAATTCTCGGTATAGAATGGATAACTTTGACTGAAATTTTGAACTGCCAAGTAAAAAACATTTTGTGCCTACATTAACATATGCTACCCTGGTTCTGTAGAAAAATATACCTAACATAGTTTATACCTGTATAACCCAAAAAGGTCCGAAAGCCCTACTCCCATGAGCGCCTCGAACTAAACATATCACCTGAATAGCCCTCCAATCGGCAAGACCGTACGCTCGTTCTTGTGGGCTCAGCAGCTATTCATGTGACGTATGGTACGCTCTCATGAACACTGGTTTCAGGTGTTTCGGTGCAAAAGTAGTTTTTCAAATTTGAACAAAGTCTTACCTGGTATACTTTGAGATATTTCAATGATCCAAATTAATAAAGACGATGCAACTGATTAACGCGTGTCTTTTTATACTATTAAAATTCAGATAGATGACTCATAACTCGTTTTGTTCTTGCGAAAAATTCAAAGTTGACCGAATTATCTACTGAAGACAGCGGAAACTCGGCAACGACTAGCTCATTATTATTTAACTGGTTCATTATTGTCTAGTCCAAAGTACACGCTCCGACATTTGTTGCTTGGTGTGAACGTTTGTGTATGGATTATTGTATATGTGACCTAGTAAAAAACACCCCCTAAACATTCACTTTCAGCTCCACCTCCACCAGCTCTAAACGTCCATCAAAATAATAGCACCCACCTCCGTTTTCTCTCAGAAATCCTGGTTGCGCAACTACCGACGTCTGTTTGCAATTGTGTGGATTAACAAAGCATAAATGTTATGTAAATAAAAGTGACTTGAATATATAGGCGTACGGACTCGATGCCAGTTACGGGGCAGAACCCGTAATGCCCGAAAAAAAATGTTGAAAATTTAACCACCGCAAATGCGTTTATGGCTATTCTAGCCCGTGTAAGCAACCCCAAAACTCCAAATCCCGCTCTGAATTCCTCCCATCCAATCGATGCCCGAAAAATGCGGCACAAAGTAGAGTGGCTCCAGACAAAATGTTTTAATCCATAGTCAACTCAGTACAAATTCGTTGTATTCAATTAACAAAATTTCGGGTTTATAGACAGCGGCGCCGGTCTTCTTCGAGAGGCTAAGAGGCGGAGCTGACTTGTATCGATTCACCAAGAAAATTTTGGAATATTTGACGATTACAAATGCGTTTTCCTGCTATTCCAGTCAACACAATTAGTGTTTCATTAGATTTGGGACACTTTATTTTGGTATGTAGATGGAAATAAAGTTTTTTATTCCAAATTACCCGTCTGTCTGAAACGTCAGATTGCCCGAAAGTTAGGGGGGCAGCCCCCCCCCCCCCGCCTTCTCTATCTCCTTGGCTGGCACGCCTTATTTGAATAGAACAAAATCGTCACTAGAGGAATGCAGATCCAAAGTAATTACATATACATTGTACAACGATACAGTCTTACGCAATCTTTGTTGTAGAATGACCGATCTTTAAGAAACTCTACCGAGAGTTGCTAATAGTTCTGTGGAATTACAATCAATGCCGAGCACAGTTAGGTCAACGCCTAGTTTCCAACGATTTGGTGGGTCGAATTAAGTCAGGTATATTTTTAGTTATTGGGGCGTATCCATGTTCAGATGTTAATTTAAAGCGGCAGTCTGGACGATTAGATAAAGAACTGACAGCACTCGCTATAATAGTTAAAATAAGATAATGTAACGGGAATATGCTGAAATTCTCACTGTAGCCATTGTTACCATTGTAACAGTAATAAACAAAATATAGATTATCTATTTTACAGTCAATCATCAATGGTCGTTGAACAGCAAACAGAAAATCGGATGAAATCGGACCCATCAGATGGCACCGAGAGATGATTATGATCTTGTATAGTGTTAATAAATGTATAATTAATGATTCATTTAAGGCCAACAGAGACCTGCAATAGTCTGATTTAGCTCTTGCATAATGCATGTTTAAACATCGTAACCTTCTCGAAATATCAACATGCAATGGTAAACAAGAGAGTAGTCTCTGTGGTATCCATTGTTTTCAATAGTTACTAAATACAGGTTCAAAGTCACCGAACCTAATCCCTATCGTGAATTTTTTTTTAGTCACACCCCAATATCTCACGGTTAAATGTACTCAACTTGTTTTTAAAAAAATCAATTAAAGGAGCTAAGTCTCTAAATATTTTCCGTAGTATTCGGAATTAAATACACGAATAAGAATTGAATATTGGTCAATTTTAATCAATATTCATGTTTTCTTGTCGTGTGAACTGTAGGATCCTAATAACCAATATTTAAGACACAATTAACATTAATCAGTACACGGGTCGTGTACCCTATGGTTTCGGGTGCCATTTTGTAACGAACAAATACAGACCTATCATACAGTACAATGTGGAAGTAATTAAGTAATTAGCTAATTCACCAACGCCAAAATAATAATATACATGTACAACGACTGACGTTCAATTCACGGAACATAATTGATTTTCAAAAATTTAATATAAATCACTCTACATACATTCACATTACATTAATGTGTGCTTTTAGAACCATTCTTTGTCTATTTCAAGGTTACAAAACCACCTTTAAGAAATCAAGACCAGCAAATAACACATCATATGTTTGTTTATGTCGTCTGCATAGATAACTGGATATTTCAGAGTTTCTAAATCACAACACATATTCTTTAACATTGATCACGAATACCCTAGATGATCAATATTAAAGGGTATGTGTTGTTAAAAAATCCTGGAAATTCTTTATGTTTTACTTCTCCAAAATACGTGGTACATATTGAAACCAAAACATCTATTTTGTAAAACCAAACTTGAATTCGAAGAATGCTTTGCTTTTAAAACAGTGTCGACTGGCTATATTACTTTTGTTTTGATCATAAGCACCAATTTATTTGAATTTGATTAATTGTTTATTTTTGCAGTTGAATGATACATTACATTAGTTTCGAACAAAAATATCAATTTATAAAACACCTGGGTTCACATGAAGTCAGGCAAGTCACTGAATTAAAGGAACTAAACCTCTCTTTGTTTGAACTTTGAAATGGACTAAAGCAGATCGAAGAGCACATATTAATCTTATATGAATGTATTATAATTTCTAATCAGTTATGTTCGGCAAATACGTGAGCAGTCCAGTATGAATGGTGGTTGTATACGTCTGGGGCCTGTTTCACGGAATTTTAACTAAGATAAAATCAAATTTTAGTGATTTGATTGGACAAAATTTGATAAATTTTAGTTTTTAGCCAATCAAAATTGAAGTATCTACTAAAATTTGGATTTTATCTTTAGTTAAAATTTCGTGAAACAGGGCCCAGGTTTGTCTAGTCTAATTGATTATCGTTTGTGGATGTGATTTGTTCATCAAGCTTTGATTGTGTATTAAATATTGGATATTAGGGTCCCTTCATTGTGCATTACATGTAATACTGATTATCAGGAGCTCATATTTTAAAGTAGCTAAGTCTCTAACTCGGTATCATCCAAAGTCTTCGACATTCAAAACACGCACTATTTGTCAATTTAAAGAAACATTGATGTTGTCATCTTACCGGGAAACGATGGGCTTTTGATATCCAATATTTAAGACAAAATAAACATTTTACCAGTCATACACGAATCGTGTACCGTACTGTGCGTGCCAGGGCCATATTTATCAAGAGACTCTTAGAATGAGATAGACATATTCCACAAGTTATGTTATTCTTATCTGGAGAGCATGCGCAATAAATACTAAGTAGATTGCCATTCGATTGGGACTTCTGGTGTATTTCGATGAACATAACTGATTTGAAATGGAAGTAAAACCAGAAACGATTGAATGTAAATCAGCTTATATGCATTCATATTACATTTACTGTATGCGTTGTGACCGATTTGTGTCAGTTTCAATACCCAAATATTAGCACAATTTATTAGTTCAGGTCGTATTGGGCAATTGTTAGACTAAACTCAGCTCAAGATGAAAAGGTTTTTGCGGTGTTTTGACTACGGCATTATAAAAATTTATTCTTTTTTAAAAGTATTGTTTTAAATCCAAGTTTTACACCGGTGGCATTGCGCAATATTAACAATATAAGATATTTTGATATTACGGATCACATTTGAATTATAGACAGCCCACGGCCATGATGTTTGCGCAATGTTTAGAACACGACGTTGTTGTATGTTGTAAACATGGTATTGCTTTAAACTTTTTTAATAGTCATTTTCTGCTATTTCATCGATTATATTGTGCAATTTAACAATGTCGGTTGCATATTAGAAAAGTAGTGATATGCCTATATGTGCACATCCACTTAAAGTCGTCACGGATAGCTTTACAACATAAACACTTTGAAGAGATAATTTACATAATATAAAGTATTGAGACAGGATATTTGACATTTGCACAAAAAACCCCTTCAATTCAAAATGTCGATGGTTTGTGTTAAAGTTGCTATGTTTCTAACTCAATATTATCCAAAGTATGTGCCATCGATAAAAAAAGAATTATTTGTCAATTTAAATCAACGCTGTGATCTTACCGGAAAAAGATGGGCTTCTAATATCCAATATCTAAGACAAAATTAACATTTTACCATTGGTTCACGAATCGTATACCATTATGCGTTTCAACGCCATTTGTAACAATGGACTCAAAGAACGAGGCTAGACATATTCCACAAGTCATGTCAAACGATGACCACATTTTCTTATCTGGAGAACATGCACAATAAATATTACCGATGTAGACTGGAATAACCAGACGCCATAGGTTACCATTCGACTTTTGGCGTATTTCGCCGAACATAACTGATTTGAAATTAGAGTAAAAACGGAAACGATTGAATGTAAATCAGTTTATTTACATTCTTAAAATCCTTTGATGTTGGCGTACCATTATTTCAAATAATGATATGGGAAATGTGCCAAGGGTACATTATTCATACTAGTTGAAATATTAAACCCACGTGACGTATTGCACTGAAATGCATTGGTTCATAGTGTCTATATTTTAAGATGTTTAATGGTCTCGTTCGTGCAAGACATTCGGTAATATATAGATATTGACCTCCTGCTGTCGCACTCGTCCAATATCAATATAGTACTTAATGTCTTACGTCTTACAATCGTCCATTAAACTACATATATTACACCATTATATGCGTTGCCACCCAATTGTGTCAATTTCTAAGTCCGAAATATTAACGATTTAGATCCTTTGAAGGTCGCCGATGAAAACCGTCACCACTGCATCACAGTTGTAGCCATTATTCTTTAGTTGCTTATGAAAATGTCCAATATAATCAATTCTAATCAGTTGCCTGAATCCAATGGGTGTTGTGACTTAAATCGAGTGAGTTCGCCACTCGAAAACAAGATGTAGCACACTAAATCAATTATAGGGTCCGGGATGAATTATTTTTTGTTCGATACTCAGATTTTTATCAAAGTCATCTCTTAACTAAAAGGACAGGGGTCTCCATTAACTGGTAACGATAACACCACCCTGGTGCTGCCCTTTCACTGACAAGTTGGTGAGGCTATTTAAAACATTAGCACATTCGATGTCGACTACATCATTGTACTTAGGCATTTACTACTACACCTTTTCTCAAAACAATTATAGTCTGTTTTTCATTGTCAAGTTTCCTTAATGTCAAGATCAAATCATAAAATAAGAACCTACCTGAAACTAACATAACCTTAGAAAATTCAAGTGTCATGGCGATCCTTGATCCGAAAATTCGCTATTTAACTTGGTCAATGAACATTATTTTAGTAAATATTGAATTCTTTTTAGCGAGTGTTATTGTAATATTAAATGTTATTTTTAAGACGCCTCGCGCATGGATGGGTAGAAGGAATTTCTATAGGGTTAATGGAAGTTTTCTAATCATAGCTAAAAGAATACATGCCCAATAGACCCACGTTTCAGCAACTTTTCGTAGCTTACAGCTTACAAGAAGTACATATTATGAATAAATGAAGTCGTTTTCCTCGCATGACCGCTTAGAAAAACTAGTCACATATACTTTCATTTACCGTCTTCAAAAGCCTGAATGGTGCATAATAGTACGATGTCCATTTCGTTTATCAATTCATGAAGTGTTCACTGCAAATTATTACATATGATAAAATTGCTTTACCTGTTTATACTGTGAGATAAGAAAGAAGACGATATGACTTATTATCTCAACTGACTCTGTCGACCCATAGATCATTATCAAACTCAGTAAGTGGGTACCTATAAAATTGTATCCTTTTCTAAGGTATGTTTATACGCATGGCTTTTCTATGAGAAAAGTGTCACGGTCGTGAGCTTCATCCTTTATCGTCGTATGGTAGATTGAGGTGGACCTTAAAAACGTGAAATAATGATAAACCCATAATATGTGATATTACAATTAATGCTTTGTACACCCAAGAACATCGACGCCGTTTATTCTTCGCATTACATTTTGGGGATGCTCGCTCGATTCACAGTTCCGGAATTAAATTCCAAAACTAGTGTCAATCGAGTGAAAAGGAGAATTTCGGAGTACAACGCATGCGTCGACTGTATAAAAATATCTCAACCAATCATGACAGCTGAAACATATTTTTTATACGCCCACATTTTCATGTGGACGTATATTGTCGTCGCCCCTTGTTTGTGAACAGTCTACAGGTCACAATTTTTATCCGATTTCAATGAAACTTAAAATGTAGGTTTATCACCCTAAGATCTCGGTTCCTTTCGATATTGGCATGTATCGGACTGTAACTTCATGGGTTATGGCCCCTGATTGTACGAAAAATCACGTTTTTTAGCTTGTGAACAGTGTAGAGGTCACAATTTTGAACCGATTTGGATGAAACTTGAAATGCATCTTTATAACCCAAAGATCTTGGTTCCTTTCGATATTTGCGCCAATCGGATCGTAACTTCCTGAATTATGGCCCCTGGTTGTCCGAAAAATCGCCCTTTTTAGCTTGTGGTCCCTCTGGAGGTCAAAATTGTTATCCGATTTAAAAAACCGTTTGATTATATCATCGTTCTATGGTTACGAAGGTTGAATTCGAATTTCGTGAAAATCGGACCAAAATTGACGGACAAAATGGCCGCCGTTTGTACGCGAATAGTGTGAAAATATGTTATATCAAGGTTGTGGACCTTATAGAGGTCACAATTTTGAATCGATTTTGATGAAACTTGACATGTATGTTTATAACCGAAAGATCTTGGTTCCTTTCGATATTTGCGATATCGGATCGTAACTTCCTGAATTATGGCCCCTGATTGTCCGAAAAATCGCCCTTTTTAGCTTGTGGTCCCTCTGGAGGTCAAAATTGTTATCGGATTTAAAAAAATGTTTGATTATATCACAGTTACACTGTAGTTATGGCTGTCGGGACTGGCAGAACTGTGACGGGACTGAATTCTGCGTCACTCGATTGTTAATCGAGCATCCCCTTAGAGTCATAATTGTGTAAAACTGTATCTTAGGCTCCTGTCAAGTTAACTTTGGCCTGGCCTATTAGAAAAAAATAAACAAGTATTATATGTGATGAATTTTCTTGATATTTTGCTGTTTTGGGTTTTCTATGTTGCTCCCTTTAAGCCTTAAAGATACTTTCCAGCGAGAGTCTCCCTTGTCAGTTGTGCAGGATGGGGGGGGGCAGCTGTCTAGTCGTTCGGGTGGTACGAAAAACAGAGGTCTCATGTACAAATTGGCGTGCACGTAAAAGATCCCTTGGGAGTTGGAATTCGATATCAGAGTAGACCGTAGCGCTGCCGGAGCAAACTTTCCCTCATGCCCGTCTCCATTAGTCCAGTTTAGGGACAGTACAGTAGGGAGAGAGAGAGAAATGGGGTTTAACGTCCACTCAACACAACTAGGTCATTTCGGGACTAACATATGTTTTTTTAAATTTTTATTTTAATAATTCGCTTGCGCGTAGGGGTCTTTAGCAGTGGGAGGAAACCGGAGTGCCCGGAGGAAACCCACGAGGTTGAGAAAGCGCCCCTATCTCCATGCCACATACGCTCACACCAGGGCTCGAAACCACAACCGCAAGCCAGAGGTGACCGGCCACCTAGAGGTCGAAGCGCGGCACTCTAGACCACTAGGCCATCCCAACCCCCCAGTACAGTAGGAAGTTTAACCCTATTTCATTTCACATTACCAAGGATGTATATCAGCTCGTGTTTATAGAAATGACTTTGATAAACTCATCAAGTTACTTTTATTAGCTTGTAGTAGGCACCATGGGGTACAGGTCCCAGGGCCCACCACATTAGGGGGCCTCCCACAAAAATCTCAGTTGCGCGCCTCGAGCATGGTCGGACCGAGGACTCCAACGGCCGGTGACCTAGTGACGGGGGCCCCTCCGATGCTTCGAGGGCCCTCCATTGGAAGTTCTTGGGGCCTCCTCAATCCATGGTGTGTTGCGATCGACATCCGAGAATTCGGTGTAATCCGGTGATGGGTGTAACACATGGTTTTTTTTTTCATTGTCGTGAGATCTTCTATCGGACCGACCATCGTCCAACTCGAATTATCGTATAACTCGAACAAATTACACGTCCCCATCATTTCGAGTAGCGCCAATTTTGCCTTAGATTGACGTACGATTGTATACAAGCTGTATTTGTTGTTGTTGATATTTGTTGTGGGTATAAGCTGAATTTGATGAGATGCACATCATGATCACTCGAAATATTCAGATTTCTTGATTAAATCTCGTATTACCATTTTGTTTGTCAAACATCGAGTACGTGGGGGTATAATACGATTCCGAATCAAGTAAACCCCGTTATTTATCACTGAGCTACTTCAAAATTAGGTTTGATGTCGCCCTGCCCACTTACAGTCCCCTCCTCTAGAAATGTCATCATTTCATAGCACTAGCATGGATTGGTCCACTTAAATAACGCCAGAATGCGCTAATTTGGTGGCAGAATTTTATTTTTTTCTGGGGGAGGTACTTCTAAATGGCTTCAACACAAGTGCCTAAAATGCCAGGAAATCACGTTTCTGGCCTCCAATTTCTGAAAATTTCTTTGGGGGGAGGGGGAAGAAAACCCCCAGACCCCCCTATGCGGGGCTTCGCGCCCTCGGCGCTCGCGGTCAGTGATCAGGGGCCTCCCAACATGTTCCAGGCCCCTGGGACCCCACCATGGTTAATCCGGCGTTGGTAGTAGGGCTGTAACTAGCTCAGAGTCCCGGGGGGGGGGGGCTCATTGGGGTACACATTATCGTGCACTTAAAAGAACCATTGACATCTGGAATTCGTTATTTTGTGAATAAACTGGGAAACATTGAAGATGCTATGATCTGTTATAAAAGCATTAATTAATTATGCTGCTTCGAAGGGAGTCACGTGGTAACTCATCACATGACATGCTTTTACATAAATATTCGTTTTTGGCACTTTTATTTCACCAAAGAAAATTACAACAAAAAAATTCACAATATTACAGTTTATTAAACAAATATTTCACTGTAAACAGAATAACAACGTGAACTCTCGCTCACAACCATCTTGCATATAATATATAGATATAAAAAGGTTTCATAAAAAGATCTTGAACACGTACATGATATACAAAGTATAAACATTAAATAAGAGATAGATTAATTAGGTATACACTTCATTATATCAATCTGATTAAAATACAGATCTATATTTCGTTTCGTTTTTTATACTTTCGATGACCTACATGAAGATCTGGGAGAACGCTAGATCGGAGACGGTCGTACGCATTTTAGCACATATGACGTCATATATAGATTGTGGGTTAGGGTTAGGGTAAGGGCTAGGACCTGTAGATTTGGTCAAAGTCCCGAGATGTAAACAGGGCTAGCCCTAACCCTAACCCATGATCAAGCCTAACCCTTACCCTAACCCACAATTCACATATGACGTCACAATTTGCGTAGGACCGTCTCCGATCTAGCGTTCTCCTACATGAAGATCTGACACGTTAGGGGGGAGTTCACGTCAGAGGTCATACAAGTCGCTTTTGACCCTATGGTTACTAGTGGATTACCCACAGCTCCGTACAAAACGCGCCTAAAGCGCCTTAACAGACCATTTCATTAGCTAATGCCTAACATCATTCACAACACTTCAATGATAACAACTCTTCCAGATCCTAGTGTAATAAAGGCAAGTTAAAATGAAACTTTGAACTACACGAAAAACGAAATTGAAATAGATCCGTGTTTCAATCAGATTGCATTATATATATTATTTTAAAAGGTTGTGAAATTGGTATTTATGTAGATACAAAACAAACAGTAAAACAAAAGCAGCATTCGATCAAATTAGACCAAAAGAACCAATCAGCATTTTTTTTTATGAATAGAGCTATGTATGTGGAAACGTCGATCCCCGTGTCCATAGATACAAGGAGAGAGAGAGAGAGGGAGAGAGAGAGAGAGAGACGTACAACCGGGGATTCGAAACTAACTCAATGGCAGGCCGTATGATACAGCGCGCGCACGCTAACCATTCGGCCACCCAACCCCCCAGATACAAGAAGATAAGTTGTATGTGGGCTAAGTCGAGGAACATTACATCAGCGATGTAGCATCATATACAAATGCGATACTCGTAGGGCATGAACTGGACACTTGTCGTTGTGTAAGCCTACTATGCTTCGTACATGATATACCCTACTACACGCATACACTATGGAATGAAAAGTAACACACCATCCTTATTTACAATATATTTTATATGCAGATTCTTATTAATAATCCGAAGAGCTGTAACAGCAAATATGTAGAACCTGGAAGTAGAACAAAATTATATCATTAATACCCCAAGCATACTCCGCTATGTTACTACCCAAAGTTGTGAGATTAGTAATTGAAAATAAATGGGGTATAATGTACCTACTGTTCTGCTCCGAAAGGGTTAATGGAGACAGATGAGATTAGTAAATGTGTAGAACCTGTACGGACAGCCTCTAAACCACACAGGTTCACGCTATTCCAATGTTTTCTCATAGCCCTACGTATTATTTACATGCATTTCTTCACGGTTATTGAGACAAGACAGTAGATTATAGCAACTGAGGTTAGATTGTGTTAGTAAGTAACAATTCTACAGTGAGGACAAGTTCTATAAATCAAGTTGAGTTTAACCTAACAAAATATTAAACTATGTGAACCGAATCATCCAGGAAAATGATTCGAGAAATCGCACTTTCGTTGATTATGTAAGGTTCATAATTTGGTCAAAATATTAACAAGTCCCACGACCCGCTAACAGGATCATTGAAATGAAAATGAAAAATGGAAATGAATTGAAAATGAATTGAAAATAAATGAGATGAAAATGAAATGGGGTTTAACGTCCTACTCTTCAGCTCCGAACTGGGCTAGTGAAGACGGACATACGCCATACAGTGTGCTAAGACGGATAATTTGCCCGGCGCTACGGTCACTCTTATATCGAATACCAGCTGCAAGGGATCTTTTACGTTCAGTCTATAACTCTTATATCGAATGCCAACTGCCAAGGAATCCTTTAGGAGTACGCCAATGTGTACACCAGACCACCGTGTTTGTACCATTCGAACGACTAGGCAGCTGCAAGGGATCTTTTACATGCACGCGAATGCGCAGTCTACTCTTACATCAAATGCCAACTGCCAAGGAATTCTTTACGTGCACGCCAATGTGTACACCAGACCGCAGTTATTTTTTGTACCATTCGAACAATTAGGTAGCGTCCATGTCAGACCGCCATCTGGCATCACAACCAAGACGGAAAATGGCGATGAAATTTCTCCGCCAACACCGGGAGCGAACCACACGTTGCAATAAAGGTTAACGTCCCGGGGCCGGTTGCTCAAAGCTCTGTTAACTTTTAACGATTCGTTAACATGGAGTAAACGGATCGTTAACTTTAACGGAGAGAAAGGTTGTTGCTGGAAGCCCCGTTAACTTTAACGGATAATGAAATTGACTTTCCAGCAACAGAAATTTAACGGACCGTTAACAAACGACACATGAAAGATAACGATCCGTTAGTTTAACGGATCGTTAAAATAACTTAGTTTTGAGCAACCGGCCCCCGATCATTACTTTCGTATAAACTGCACAAACATCAGATTTTCATCGGATAATGATAGTGGTTAATTGTTTTACATTGGTCTGCCAATTTGGCTTGTTGAATAGCAAAATCCATGAGACAGTAAATAATGAAAAAAAAGAAAGTTTTGTTGACACAACTGCCGCCTGGTGATAATGATCAACATTAATGATTCAGGATATATTGTGTTAATGTTAAATAGCTTTGGGCACTCACCTAATATTAATAGTGTTAGTTGTTAGTTTAATTACGTGTTAGGTTAAATGAAACTCTGGATCTAACTAGTAGCTTACCCAATGCTGATGCACCCGAACCTGCAAAACAAAATACACATGTCGATGTAAAATAAAAAGCTAATATTTTTGTCATATATTCATCCATGGTAGTTTGTATTGATTGTTTAAAGATACGATGGATGTAAGAAAAAGTTTTATTTTTAAAAGAAAATATATTCTAAAGTCAAGTTGAGGTAATACAATACAGTTTGTGCGAGTACTTTCCACTTTATAATGCTTCTTCGGGGGAACCCTGCCAATTCAAACAATAATTGATGCAACGTAAAGCATCTTTTTTTCTAATATCGAACATCTAAGTGTAGCTTTAACTATACCCTTTTAATATATATAAGTAAAATTTATGTTGGCGAAATGAAAATACATAATTTGTGTCAACGTTTTCACAACCGAAGTTGCTCTTCAGGCGTTTATTATAACATAGTATCTATAGTAAGGAAAAAAACTTACCAGGATTGTCATTTAGAGGCGGTTCATCATTGACATTCACTCTAAGAATTGATATGGTACCGGAAAATGCACCAGCAACAAATATAACCGGGCCATTGGTAGGACTGTCACTGGGAGACACGTATCTTTAAGAAAAAAATCATCCATATAATCCATTATAAGTCAGCCAAATATCTAAAAACAATCTCGAATTTTTTGAAAATTGATTAATTAAATGTTTATCTTTAATACCTATTATGCTGGTTGCTCCATTTATGAAGATCTCTTTTTTAAAAAAAATAAATGTCTGGACCGGGTCTTAAAATCACTTCATAAAAAAAAACGTACAGACGTGCAAATATTTCAGAATTTAATCAAAGATACATTATGGAAGATTAGATAAAGTGTTGGCATATCTTATTATAATAGTTGAAAACTAGATAATGTAAAGGGAATTTTCTGAAACTTTCAGTCAAATTGATCCAATCTGAACTGAGATTTTAGCGATTGGGTTTTCGGTCTAGCCTTGACAATCGTTATATATAGTCGGTAAATAACAAACATAGTCTAAACAAACCATTTCATGATTAAATCATGAATGAAAGTTGATCAGCAAATCGGATCCTAATCCAGTAAATATCGCGGACTAGCGTTGACATCGAGAGTTGATGAATATGGTATGAATAAGTTTGTCTGTATTTTGTACACGGTGAACAGTCCATTTGCTGATTACACTATTTTGCCTATAACGTTGTTTTTTTGTAGGACTTCGAATTTTGTCTAATGGTTTAGATTGTTCGTTCTTGGTTTTATTTTATTAATTAATGTCTAATTAATAGATAA
The DNA here is from genome assembly GCA_948474765.1 of Patella depressa. Classification (NCBI taxonomy): domain Eukaryota; kingdom Metazoa; phylum Mollusca; class Gastropoda; family Patellidae; genus Patella; species Patella depressa. Next base: position 72,298,030 of record OX419715.1, on the reverse strand, counting down.
CATTTCAGGCCTGCAAAAAAATCTACAGTAGAAGGATTTAGATCTTGCATAATGTATGTTTACGGCAAAACAACCGGTTATACAGACAGCATTCTCAAATACCGAAAAAGCGCGAAATAAGCCATGTGTTACCTGATATCTTCTGGATCTATTTCTGATAAAGTCCTCTGGTCGTACATACTCCCGAATGTGGCATCATATTGTGGAATACCAAAATAAGTGGACTCATAACGAGTCGTAGAGAAATCATCACCAACAGAGAAGATAGAGATACCTCCAGGCCTTTCATTACCAACAAATATAACCAAACGACCACCAAGAACAGCTGTTTCTAAAGATTCACATTCAGGTCCCTGTAACAAAGATGAGTGAACGTTTCAATAAATGATTTCGGAGGGCATCAGCGATCTAGAAAATGTAGGAATACCGAATACCATATTCTGATACTGGCACCTGTTACTAACGGTAGCTAATATCGAGGGGTGGTTGGAATTCGCACTTTAGAAGCATAAGTTACAATTATAATAGCCTTGGAGCAGTAAGAATTTTTGTTGTTTTGAAACAATGAACAGTGGTTGAATTTATATTTTCTGTCAGACAGTAAACACGAGTTAGGGAAAGCACCCTCTAATATTCTGACTACATTGAATTACAAAGACAATGCCACGAACATTGATCATAAATATTGGGTTTACAACAACCTCCACTGATTGTTTAGGAATCAAGAGGCCTACCTTGTTGTCTGAGCGTTGATCCATGTTGCCTTTGGGTGTATCTCCGGCTTTACCGTTACTATTGAAAAAGTCGGGGAAGTTTTTGGCAATCTGCTCCTCAATAATGCCCCCACTATCATAGAGGATTGGCATACCCCTGACAACTGATCTAATGGTCATGCTCCTTCCACCATAAGCATATACATTGTCGTATTTTCCTGCCGAGTTCAGGCCGTCTACTTTACTAAACGTCAGACGACCTTAAAGTAAAAATAAATCCTCTATTACTAACTGTGTCTTTTTATACTTTAATGTTAAACAGAAAAACAGCTACAGAGTCAGTAAATATATAAAATACAAAAGATTCTCTAAGGAAAAATTGCAAGGATTTTGTCGCTGAAGATTTATATTGATGCTTCCTTTGGGAATTCAGAGTCGCTCCATCAGTTATTGCCTTTGAAACGGTGTTTTTGGTGTGATATTTGTTAGGATTCTGCAGAGATTCTTTTCAAAATATTAAAATGGTGACATCCTTTAAAAACACATAGGGTCACGTGGGTAAGACTCCGACTCGCTAGCCGAGGTTGGGTGTTCATCCAGATTTTCCAGGGTGGTTCCCTCTTGTCAGTGATGCAGGGTGGAGGGGCAGGCAGTTCTAGTCGTTCGGATGGGACGAAAAACCGAGGTCCCGTATACACATTGACGTGCACGTAAAAGACCTTGGCAGAGTAGACCGTTGTGCCGCTGTCCGGGAAAAATTTCCCTCATAGCACACTGTATGACGTATGTCCCTCTTCATTAGCCCAGCTTAGGAGGAGAACAGAAGGACGTTAAACCCCATTTCATTTCATTCCATTTCATTTCTAACATACTTACAACACTGTTGGATAAAACAACTTTATCGGTTACTGTTAATCTTAAACTTACCAACTCTATCTGTTACTAATATTTATAAACTTACCAAGTCTGTTATTATCTGCTAAAGCTGTTTGGACTAGATGTGGTATGGCGTTTGAGACATTTGCTAAAATATTACATACAAATATTCTGTAAATACTAATATAAAATCTTCATGAAGGTACATGGTGTAAATGCAACGATTTATGGGTTTGGGGGAGGGGCATAAACATTTTGTTATTTCAATACCTCTCTCGGGAGTCGACCAATTTACCAGCGAGGAGAATTAGAAGAACCCGAAGATACTTCGTGATTTTCAGCAGGTGACATTATTCTTTGTTAAGTAAAACCGTGGTATCGCAGGTGGTCTTACTCCTTGTTACTTTAAACCCCCGGATCAGGTGTCAAAACTCAAGTCTTGTATAAGCAACATACCTTTACCCGCAAGTACGCATTTGTGCCTCAGATTTTAAGTGAGTGAATCCTACAGTTTTATATCAACCGCCTTACCAGCAATTTTGCTTCCTCTAGCTTCCTCAGTCCAACCAATAAGATTCTCATAATCTTTGGCGTCGCCTTCATTAGCCGTTATGATGATATTGGTACCCATCCATTTTTGAAAATGTATAGCATCGGGAAGGTAGAACGATTTTATATCGTAAGTTGACAAATCAATTCCTATAGAAATAATAAACAGAAGCAGTGATTTTAACTTCTCGTCAGTATTCAACTCAAAAGCGCCAAACCCCCTTGATGTTGAATTGGGTTGATCGGATAGATCATTTCAATTGGTGATCGGCTATAATCTAAACAATTTAAAACGTTTCCTATAAGAAATAAAATATTTAGGAGGGCATTAAATTAGGAAAGCCAGATTCGTTTGAAATGAAATTTCTTATTTTTTCATCATAACGTTTACCGAAAATTTTAACTATTTAACAAATTACGCCGCTTAAGACAATAACCTGGATGTCATTCTTTCAGTCGGGAATAAATCCTGTCTTGGTATTAGCTTTAAAGTGTGAAAACGCCGTAACAAATGACATGTATTACGTCATTGTCCGAGCTTTATAATCTTGCCGATACGTATTAATATCAGGAAATAAAAAATCTACTACCACTATATATAGTTAAACAAATTATTCGCGTGTTTGCCTGTAACACATTGGTGCATCATGGGGATTTATACAGAGTGGTAGAGGGAAAGGCATTTTGATTTTATTTTGGGTTTAAAAACGGTTGCCTACAGTGGAACACCAAAGCGTAGATCATTGAATCTATCTGTGGACCTAGAATACTTCATAACGAAATCACTCCTAAGCCACATAAGTTTACTTATGTAATTCCAAATACTACGTGATCTTACCACCATCCTTATCACTTGGATCTAATTTGTATGTACTCCATGATTTAGCTCCAAGTCCATGAATAGCAGTGATGGCCTCGGTTAACAGGTCAACTTCTGCAATAGCATTGTTTTCCTGTAATAAATATTAATAATTTCAGATAATGGGTCCCTTAAAACATTTGTTTATGCTAAAAGATTACACATCTTGACGCAAAAATTGATAATCAAAGTTACCTTGACAACTACCTTACGCCATAAAGCTTAATCTCCCCATTTCGTCTGTTTGAGATTGTTTGTACTAATATATGACATTACTGTTTAATAATTAAATTACCTGAAGACATATATAAGCCGTTGTTTCGTCAGTATCGTATGTTATATATTCTGGTTCTACGTCTCTATCAAAGGTATTTCCATTCTGCCGGTACACAAACCGTACTCCTTGATCTTCCAATTCAGTTAATCTATATCGTAAAAACAAAATATTGCACTGATATGATGTGATCAGAATCAATATGGTTAATAAAGTCGGGAGTTTACGGCCATCTTTCATCTAATTCCATCTGACAAATATTCTTGTACATGCACGCCACGTTTCGTTCCATCCGAAAGCCGTTGCCGCCCCGCAACACCGTCAAGTGGAAACCTGGTTGGAAAGTTCCTTTGAAAGTCCTCGGGAAATCCCAGGTTGGTCAGCCAACGCCACAATGAGCGGATCATCGTGGTTTGCCATAAGGTATACAGTATTCGGGCCCGTAGCCAGCTCATAAAATTTGAGGGGGCTACGGAATATTTTGGAGGGGCTAAGGATGTGGCCGGCTAAGAACACTACTAAGAAATCATTATTGTAGCCCCATGTGGCTACGGGCAAGACAGTATTACATAATACAATTAAGAATAACATCATGTTATTCCTTTATGTATTTTGATTACTACTTCTTACCTGTTGTTGAAGGCGGTAAAATCTAAATTAGTATAGGTGTTTGGTTGTTCGACCCCATTAGGAAATTTAATGACACCAACGCCACCTTGAGGATCTTGGAAAGCACTCCCAGCTCCAAAAGCTTCGGCTTCAATTGCTACTAGAACTGTCCGACAGCTTTTAGTGGGCTTGATCATATCAGGTATAGCACCAACTAAAAGGAGCAGAAAGTGTAGATTTTTATCCGGTAGAGACAAAAAACTGTATCGAAATTGTATTGATCGCAATTGAGAAAATACATGAAATGTGGTTTATCGTCTAACTTTTCAGCACTAATACCAGTGCGTCATTATCTTCAATAGAAGGTCTGATCTCGTAATAACCCGGTACATCTTATTAAGACCTTCACGTAATACCTTGCATATTTCGGCACTAATTTCGATTAGAAGCTGACCCAGTTTAAGAGCCTATCACATTCTTCGAACAACGCGAATACTAAGTCTCGCGCTTTCTAGCTAAAATGTCTACCTGTGATAATTGAGTTAAAGTATAATGTCAAGGTTTGTGTCAGTGGAGGTCGCCATGTTTGATTTAAGTGTGTTTCTGTCACAACGCCAGACTGGACGGTACTGTTCACGTGTCTTCATTAAAGGCAGATAACGTAGCTATAAGTTTGGGAATTGCAAAGAAATCATGCTAAATCAAGATGTCGTAAAATTGGAAGTAGCTACTTCAGTGACATGGCGGGGTATACGCTACGCGGTGTGGTATTAGCGAACTATGCGCGTACTACAGCTCTTAATTCGACGTCTATGCATACTACTTCCAATTTCAGTTGTTAAGGATCCAACAACTGAAGTCGCAAAATATAAGAAGCAATCGTTGTTTTACTTTAATTACCTCTTATTCTATGTATTTCTCTCAAGGAATCAGCAGCGTTGTTTTTCTGGTATTTCTTCAAAACATAGACTGTGCCTTGTAAGCGACTCTCAACATTGGTGTCGTTGTCACCGGCGAAGAAAACGTGGTCTCCACAAAACTCAATATCTGTTAAGTCAGTGTTGGCATACACTTTATGATATACAATCTGCATGCTGTTCGGATTGGATACATCGATGACATGGAAAATATTGGCTCCTGAAGTTAGATCACGATAATTTAAAAGATAAACGTTCTTGGCTAGCAGACTAATTTCTAGTTCACTTTTGTTAAGGGGGGTTCGGCGACCAAATAGTCCAACGTGTGCACCTTTAGATCATAGGGTTTTCTGCAGATTCCTCGGACTGCACAGACACGGCAGGGGCGGGTCCAGGAATTTTTGCAGGAGGGGGTTTGCCAGGTTTCGGTTACGAAAATCTGCCATTATCGTCTCTAAATTACATAGGCATACATACAAATTGAGCTTTTTAAACAGAGAAATCGTTTTTATACGGATGTAGGATCACTTTGTGATGTAATTTCATTGATGCAAGGCATTATTTTTTTTATGTAGCTGAGCAGGGGGCTGCACGGGCGATAAAACCACCAATATAACTGCATTACAAAACAATTTAATACACCAGATGAAATCAAATAGGTTTCGCAAAGCTTACAGGCGGTGCAGGTTAATCTCAAAAGTGGAGTGACCCTAAACAAATTGGAAAAGAAACCACTACAGTTTGGTTTAGTTAGACAATCATGCTCAAATTCGGCCGAAGTCTACCAAGGCGAAATGGCGTAACTAATATTATTCAATATTGCGGTCTCAAGGAGATTTCTGAGAGTGATATCTTTAACTAGTGCTTTTCAGTGCAAAGTGGTAATAGAGGCGAAATGTTCGGAAAATAATAAATTTGACCAAACCAATCTTAAAAAAATTATTTTTCACATAACACAGGAAATTTTTGGTTTCAAAATGGCTGCCAAATTTTGTAATAAAATGACATTGTCCCCGGATCTAAAAATGTATTTCGGGAACCCCTAAGGGAACAAAGAACAAGACCCCTAACTTATAGACCGATAGTAACCCAATATAGGAAACTATATCTAAACAACATTTAAATATAGTCCACTACCTGTAACACCTTACCCTCTACTAAAAATAAATTATTTATTAGAATTTTCGATGACAAGGAAAGGTTTGTTTGTATCCCATAGGAGGAACAAATACAATTTGATGTCAGTGAATCCATTTGTTTCCAGGACACCTGTTTCAAACAAAATCTTATAATCAATCGAGGCGGTCCTACAGAATAATAATCTATTTGCATACACATACGTTTATGGAATATAAACATTTAAACAACTTTTTAAATTATGATCTACCCCCTGTATGACTCTCGCTTGAATCTAAAAAATAAGTTGAAACTTTCTTGTAGCTGTAAAATTTGTAGCAGGTTTAACACCATATCTTTCTACTCGAATTAACAATAAATTGTTCATTGAATAACACAGAAACATGTTTATACCGGTAAAATAATATGCCAATTGATTTATGGTGTACCATGGAATATGGATATTTCCAACACGGTTTAACAGTATAATATGATACATGTATATATTATCTTTCTACACTACCTAACAATAAATTGTTCATTACATAAAGCGGAAACATTTTTTAAATATTTGTAAAATAATGTACGAATTCTCGTTTAATATGGCGTAATTTAATAATAATTAATGTAAACACGTTTTAAAATCCTATATTGCCATTGAAAAGGGGTATGGTAGTTTCAGGGGTCCCTAAACTAGTTAGCGTGATGATACATACCTAAGCTTAAGACACCAGGATACTCCCTAGAACACACCATTTACAGTCAGCTTGTTCAAAAGAAATTTCGGGCCTGCTGGAGAACCCTGCCATTCCCCTCACAGAGCAAAGGCCAATATGTCCTTGGTACCATATTCGCAATGTCTAGTGTCCATTGCTGTCCAAAACAATATTACAGTGGTAATTGCAAGAACTTGTGAAATGAATAACAGACAGAAATGAGCCTGTGTTTACAATCGGTCTAGAATCTAGACGATACCAGAGACGGACCAGTGGTCAAAAGGCACCTGAACCTTGCCTCACCAGGGGTTCCAACTCTACGAGGGTTCGTTGTGCTTCTCTCCTCCCCGGCGCCTCTTGAAAACTGATTGTAGTAAATTTATGTTTTCTATAATATATCCTGATGTTTCTAACTCATGCAAAAATTTGTTATGTGACAATCTTATTGGAACGTAATTTTTGAATTCAGCATTAAATTCAGTAACCCCGAAAACTTTATATTACAAGCAATATTCACAACAAGAAAAATTGCTATTTTAGATTCTGTTTTGATTGTCGTAAATTTATACCATCATGGGTAGGGTTTTGTATAGAAACTTCAAACCCCATAAATAAGAATATTACAAGCCACATGAAACAACAGAAACAATGACGATTAATTACAATTCTGCCATTTCGGATTTCTGCTATCATGGATTCTCGAAATTGATTTTTGAGATCGGAATTGAACCCAATCACATCAACAACTCCATAAATGACATGTCACAAGTCATATCCACCAAGATGGATTTTATTAACTTATATCCAAATTCAAAGACATCGAAAACCACATAAAAGATACATTTTACGAGATTCTAACTGATTATATGGGGAAAAAGACTTTCTTTTATCAAAGTTGGCAGCCATCAGCTGTCCATGTAAAAATATTTTTTTTTGTTTTTTAGCACATTTCTTCTCTATAACTACTTATTGTTTGAAGAATTTAGAAAAGAAATAGTTATTCTCCTACCACAAAAACACACTGGTTACGAGATATCGTTCTCCGAGACTTCTCGAAGACCATATTGATGTTAATTACATTATTTCACCTAGGCCGAATTCGGTCGAATTTAAATATAATGTTGATTGATATATGTACAATTGACTCAAACTGCATAGGTTTCTTTTGCAATTGTCGGTTCGGGAAAAGGGTGTGACTTAGAGATTAAATTTTGTGTATTATATGCCTAAATTGCTCTATGGTTTGCTTACTTATAATATTCCATAAAATTGTGTCATGTTATAAAGTTTATTATGTGGTTATTATGACCTTAAAAGTTAAATATACTCACCGACTGCGTAAACTATTTTATCCTGGGGATCATAAGCTATTTGTTCAACTGTCCCCCGCCCAAATTCATACACAGCATTACCTGTGTCATCATAGGATGGTACGTACAGAGTTGAAATCTTGCTCAACGAATAACTAAATCCAGATGAATATAAACACAGACTAGCACACACTAATGATGTAATTAGTAATCTCGTCATGGTCGACTTGTGGCAAACTGAAAATGTTAAGTCAGCAGATGAATATACATGCCCGTGTATTTATATGTATATGTGGAAAGTAAAGACTGCCATACAGAATTCCCTGAAAAACACCCAATGTAAGGTTATCTCACTCACTAAATGGCAACCTGTCCGCTTGCTGAAACTATGTGTCGTCTGTCAGACGTGGAAAGCGGACCTTGGGAAAACCGATCGCCACATCCGGCGTGTAACCTATGCATCGTTTCTTACTACATGTTCTGGAACAGCCCATGATCGTCTAATAATGTCCCTGGCCGCATATGTAATTTCTTAACTGGTTAGAAAGTATCTTTAAATGTCAATCTGACATTCCTCATTAATGACGACTTCACATTGTGTTTCAGTATATTGCATCTTCAATGATATGATCAACAGGAACAACAAATACCACACAGTTTTATCAAGCTGCTTGACACGTGGTACAATACATAACACATTACAATAAAGGCATTCTCCCAAACCCCATTCAGCTAGACTCCGCGAGTCTGCTGGGAGAGAACTGCTACATCTCTCCCTTTAAGAACCCCATGGCTGTTGACGTAGCGCACAAGTCCAGTTACTTATTATTTTGCATATGTTTTCTTTAGCAAAAATCCCTGCCACCCATATTACTACAACTGTCTAATCGTTGTGCTTAAGCTAGCGGTTTGCGAGAACATTGAGAAAATTAAACGTACAGCAGAATGTCATTAAACATTAAATAGTATATGGTAAATAGACAGATAAAGCTAAAAATGCCCCCCCCCCCCCCGTTTTCGGCTCAGGATAGTTTTATTTTAGATTAAAATATTTTGAGAGGGATTTTAGTCCAAATATATATTAATAAATCGCACTGTTTGCACGTGGGAATGTATCTTTAACATAATTTGTTGTCAAGATGATCGATGGTGTGCTGGGATTGTTTTGAAGTACAAGTCAACTCTTGTTTTTAAAAAGTGCTGTCATTTGTTAGGTACAATTATGTCGTAATACTGTAAGACATCGGCTGGAAAATTGCTTTAGGGTAAATCCTGCTTGTCAAGGTATTTTGGTTACAAGGTCTATACACTAGATGTAGACTATCTTAGAACGATTCCCCAAAGAAAGCAAAGACATGATTTAACTAGAAAAAGAGATGTAATTTCTCATTTAAATGATAAGTCGTTTCGTGAATTTTTAGTCATCAAACCCAAACTATAAAATGCCCTGTGTAGTGTTTCCACACTAATCAGCAATGAATATTCGTTAGGCCGCTACAGTCATTGATAAGGATGACATAGATGCGACTTAGTGAGTCCCCAATATTAACTTTTTCTTCCGGCAAATTAAATTCTAAAACATTTTTTTACGCACATGTTTTTGAAAGTACATGTATTAGAAAAATACATAAAGACGTTTGAAGTAGTTGCAGGTAAAAAATATTTCCTATTTATTGTAAATGGGTTTCAAAATTAGTAAAACGTAACATTCTGCCTGAACCAGTTACGTCTTAATGAGCCCATAATTGACGAGGCGTGATGTGATTGTACGTGTTTTACACAGATATTCGAAGACTTTCGTAATGCTCTGGTGAAACAGATTAGTGCAGTTCATCCAAAACCGAAACGAAACAAATTATAATTGTCTTTTTTATAAAACACCAGAGCTGGTAATTGCTAGTGATTGTTTGCTCCTAAATTATCTTCTTCGATACAGTTGCTATACCCAGGTCCAAACAACCGGTGCTGATTTGTACGAGGCGCGTTATTCTAGAACGCCAGGCCCCAAGTTCACAAAGCATTCTCAGATTTAAGTTGAGAATTTACTCAACTTTCAATCACTGTTTATAAGAAAACACAAAACTTTGCACATAGTTTCTTATTAGGGTATTTGATAAATTAAAACATGAAAAGTTTTATAAAGGGATATATTGTAGTTACAACAAGGCGAACAATTTTGAGTAAATTCTTGACTTAAGTCTGAGAATGCTTTGTTAACTTGGGGCCAGAAAGGGAATGCGGTTTAACGCCCTATTTTTCTGATCAGACTTGAATACGCCACCCATGCAATTCTGCTATTTTGGGAAATTTTTTTCCGGACTAGCGATGTTTCGCAGACTTTTACTTAATTAGCCAAGGCGTTGCAGAAAGATCGGGCCTTAAACCCCATTGTATTTCATTTCTACTCTTATTTCGAATTACTAATGTTTTTATCGTGCATGCAAACGTGTACAGTGGGTCTCGTTTTTTGGTACCATCCGAATGACTAGACCAGTGATTCTCCACCACTGTGCCGCTAAATAAATTTCTCACTAAAGAAGAAAGCTATTTAACTGTGCTTTTTTTATTTAGTTTGATTTATTCTATGTGTCTGGCTAGTCTGTGTCTACAGTTGTATTCTGTCTGTGACTTGTCATGTTTATATTTTGCAAACTTCACATGTTTTTCATATACATTTAGCCAAGGGCGCCGCCATTTATTCATGTGTTCCAAGGTGTGCCGTTGGCAAAAATGGTTGAAAACCACTGGACGAGACACAGTTCATTGCCAGGTGCTTCGTCGTGCACCACCGATGGATCTGGCGGAATGTGAACGTAGGACGGGTATTTACATATTTAATAATAAATAACTCCTAGACGAAATATTTTGTACAGAGAAGAAATATTATGGACACGGTCTTAACTATTAAGCAGCGTCCCAAAGATTTAGCTAAAATCCACAAGGAGAAAAAACATTTTTGGAACATTTAAAGTAAACTACAACGTCACCGCGGCTCTCGAACATGGACAGCTAATTCTAAGTGTACAGTGTTATGGTAATTAGGAATATACTCGCCTCAGTGGTATATATTATGCATAACTGGTTAGATAAATAGTATGGTACACTTTCCCTGCATATTATTCCATACGAGCGTACACGAAAAACAAACGTCTTACCTATTACACCGTGAGATTATTATGAGATCCAAATAAGAAAGACGATAAGACTGATTTTCTTTTTTTGCTATACCAGTAAATTGACCCCAACAGATTAATAAATCATTACGTTCTTTCGAAAGTTATTAGTTCACCGTTCTATTATTCACTCAAGAATAGTAAAAGTTGATTGACAAACGCTAGCGCAGAAACGGTTTTTAAATGTACTTCTTAAGCTTAGTCAAGCGGAACTGGCCTTGTTATTTTTGTGTTCACTATTACATTGTGAGATTTTCCCCTTGTTACTTTGTATTTCGATTTTTTATTCGTAAGCGTGAATACTCATATAGAAATTAAAAGAAGACAATGAATCCTCCAGTGAGATTCTTTGGGCATGTCAAAATAAATTACTTTTATAAACCCAAATATTTCAGAAATTCTCTCTATAATGGGATTTTTAACTATTTATTATAACATTTATACAGTACCGGATCTAAGGGGGGCAAAGTGGGGCAAATGTCCCGGGCCGCCCACATTTAGGGACCCCCATAATTCTGGGTCACATAAAATAATTTCACTAAAATAAAGTAAATGAAAACATCATAAGAGAAAGAGTCTATTTAAAATACTCGAATTGTCAACGAATTCTAAACGCCAATGAAATCGCTGCCTATATTGTCTCAGATACACTGAAATTAATCCTAATTTTAAAAAAATATTTCCGGGAGGAAAACACCCCGGGCAAGGGGGCGGAGTACAGTGTATACTACTAGTACGATCCGCGGTCAGTACGAACAATTTGAACAAACAACAATGGGGGCTACGCACAAGGATAATCCGGCACTGCATTTATATCCTTTGTTTTAGTTTGATGTTAACAATTGTACTTTTATAACAGTTACTGTCAATAACAGTATAAGTTTTCGTAACTTTTGTCGCAACCCGTTTATACTGCATTTATGCTCCAGTACAATAGACTATATTTAAAACAACAAGATTTTTGTTTTCCCCCACCGTTTGGATATAATGACGTGTGAAATCTTGTCGAAACGTCGCAGTGAAATAAACCATAGTAATTGTTATTCCATAAAAGTGTGCTTTTTGATTATGTTCCAATTACTAAATGCCATTCAAAGAATTTACAAGAGGCAAGTCATGTTGTGCAATTACACAGACATCTGAGCCCGCACGTCAGACAGGGGGACCCATCAGTACCGATACAGTGCACATCCATTGCCGTAGATCTTACCGTAGACCGACCCTCACACCTCGCCACGTCTACAGTTTGCCCAACAGATGAGACTTAATAACGTCATACCGAGACCAAACACAGTCGATTGCGCCAGGCTTTTCTGAGAATGTGGTTTCAGGTGCCAATGGTGTTCATCAATCGTCTAGCTGAATCCATTTTCGTACACATTCTGGTTATTAAGTGTGCGCCCACCCCCCTGTGTCATTATAGTAGGAAATCCAATCGGCGTAGCGGGCATACCCTGTCTTAGTATGCCAACAAAATAGTGGTTGCTAGTTCTACTGTTTATTGTTACAAAAACGGTTCCTGTTTTTCTGTGATCTAATGGACCATGTAAAAAGCAATGACACGCAAAAACTTTGGCACCGTGAACCGTCTAGAAGTCGGTACAGGCCCCTGTAATGAGGGCACGATAATTAATCACAATCTATCGTTTGTTACCACTGTAGGAAATGAAATGGGGTTTAACGTACCGGGAGCTTGTCAGATTCTTACTGACTACATCACCGCGACTCTCAAACATCAAAAGCTTGGTCTGAGTGCACATATCTAATGTAGTATTATAGCCATATACTGGCTTCAGTATATATGAAGAATAGCATGCATAACTGCATATTATTTCATACAAGCGTACACGAAAAACAACTTACCTATTATACTGTGAGATTATCATGTGATCCAAATTAGAAAGACGACAGGCTTGTTATCTTCTGTCTTTTATACCAGTAAATTGACCCCAATTGATTAATAAATCACTATTTGTTTTTCAAAAAGTTCACCGAACTGTTCACGCCAGATCAGTTAATCCTCGACAGCCTTAGATACAAAAATGCAACAACTTTGTCACCATTACATAACTTAACGGTAAGTAAATAATAATGCGGCGGCGTATGTTGGGTAGGTAGGCGGTGGAAATATTTCCATTAACCTACCCCAAGGAGAGAGGAGAAAGAGGGAGGTTATCACTAGGCTACGACTTTTATTTCAATAAACCGAAGGACTTGAAGAAGACTCCGGAGGTAGGAAGAACCCCCCCCCCCACAAAAAAAAACAAAAAAAAACACGCACGCGACGTCGCTTTTCCCTAACACGCCGTGGTATTTAGTCGATTATTTTTGTATTGATTTTTTTTTATCAATTGACCTTCATTCTTTTATTTTTTATATTTTTTATTAAGCAAAATTTCAAATTTATAGTATAGCTCTGTAATCATTATTGCAATAAATAATGATTATTTGTACATCTTCTTGAACTAGTTAAAGTTTTTTTGAACTAGTTAAAGTTTCCTGAACTAGTTAAATTTCCTTTAACTAGTTAAATTTTCTTTAACTAGTTAAATTTTCTTTAACTAGTTAAATTTTCTTTAACTAGTTAAATTTTCTTTAACTAGTTAAATTTTCTTTAACTGGTTATAGTTTCTTTAACTAGTTAAATTAAAGTTGAAGATTTAACAAAGAAATCTAGCCCTTTGTGCGTTAAGACCATTTGAGACTACCGCCGTATTGTTAGCCTTGGGAGAATTGTATTCCACAAGTAAATTAGACATACAGAAATAAAGTAAGTATGAATTATAACTTTAAAAGAAATACTTGCTTTTTACCATGCACTTGGCGCCGCGCGCTTAAAATTCACAAATAAGCATTTCTAGCACGACAATAATCGTCCACTAAAAATGTTTTCCTGGCCTTCGTGAGTCTTACAAAAAGTCCATGTGATAAAGGGAGTGGATTTTGATTGGCTTTGGTTTCGCGTGCTTAAATTTAACATTTTACATTGTTGGCTTGATTTTTCATGGGCTTTCAGCATGACTTGTGAAGTATCAACATTAAATGACGATCACAAAAACATTATGTATATTAAAGATACATTATGGATGATTAGACAACGAGCTGGTAGTTCTCACTATAACAGTCAGAAACTAATTAATGTAAAGACTATTTATTGAAAGTTTCAGTCAAATTGATCCACTATGAACCGAGAACTAAGCGATCATCATTACTGAAGTCGATAAGACAAAACTGCTAGTCTCGGTTATCCATTTAATCGTTAATCACGAAGGAAAGTTCTTCAGCAAATCGGGCTACAATCCAACAAATATCATAGGCGAGTCTTGACATCGAGAGCTTATTATGGTATGGATAAGTTAATTAATGTCTAATTAATAGTTTTTATAATATTTCAGACCTAAAGAAATACCTACAATAGGCAGATTTTGCTATTGCATAATGTATGTTTAATAGAATTCTACCGCCCCCCCCCCCCAAATTCTTCACTGCTAAGTGTCAAAATATGATGCCAATGTGGAACAATAGGATTATGATAGAGTACACCTGCACCTTACGTTCCTATTAAATGAATATTCCAAGTATAATAGTGATCTATGTAAACAGACCGTATCTTACATTGGTGGTTCACGAGTGATTCATAAAAGAACATGTGATATATTTCTGTCACTGAATCAATTATATTTAAGGCTATTTAAATTTAGTTTTCAAAGGCCAAGCCATTAATTATTGTCATTGTAAAGGATATGCACTTATCTGTATGAATCATCCACCACGATGCAACATAACAGTAAACGGGCGGCGCACCATGTATAGGCGTACGAGCCAGGGTGTGTGTGTGTGTGGGGGGGGGGGTATATGAGTGTTTGCGGTGTGGTTTGTATTGAATTGACAATGGATTAAAGCATTTTGTCTAGAGCAACTCTGCTTTGTGCGATATTTTTGGGGCATCGATTATTATTTGTCAATGCAGCTGGATAGAGTCGGCAACCCAGTTGTAAACTTTGAAGTTGCACCACCATTCACGTACTAGAACAGCAAAAAAACGCATTTACGGCGGTTAAAATTTCAAAATGTTCTCGGCGAGCGCGAGACCCCCATACCCCGCGACGAATTATTGGTTGTTTAGGGTTTGGGATTCAGGTAAGTCACCTAAAGTAGGCAATATTGGACCTCGTTGAACTTGCTGTATTCACGGGCTGGAATAGCGTTTGCGGCAAATAAAAATTCCAACATTCACCGAGCTCGTGCGCCCATGCACCACAGGACCATTTTATGTAAGATTTGATAAGATATTTCTAGATTTATCTTGGTAAGAGATAACGGGGGATGGATGGCTGAATGGTTAGCGTGAGCACGCTGTATCATACGGTCTGTCATTCAGTCAACTGGCGTGGTTTCGACATTGTCACTTTCTCAGAATGTAAACATTACGACTACGCCTCCGTTAAATGGAACACTTGAATATCGCATTAGGGTAGACAGGTACTATACACATTTGTGTGGATTCGTCTAGTGAAGCAGAATTCGTCCGTTAGTTTTGCGACAAAAAAACTTATTACGGTTTTCACACTGTGAAGCTTGTGTGAACAATATTGTTTTTGTTTGGATTAATATGTTTTTATTCTGTTTAACAGAGTCTCAGAAACAAGCGTGTACGTATGAAATTTAAACACAAACATTTAGAGGAATGGTGTATTTACCTTGTGTCAAAATTTCAGTTCGAAATATTGAGTCCTTTGAACGTGAAAGTCAAAAACCGCTTATGCTGATAGTACCCTTTTAAAATTTGTTTTGTTGGATGACTTGATAATCTATTGCTGTTCCCTTAAAGGTCTATATACCACGTGCTCTACTAGATAACGAAATGTAAATTTCACGAACACGTTATTTTAATTGGCATTATATAAACATAAAATGTGTCTATTTCTTGTTTCGATGGAATTTAATTGGCCGTTAAGATGCTGCTTTTGCAATTTTATATATATACAACTGAGTGTCAATTACATAGAATTTCATGAGCAATATTAAATATATTATCGTTATCATACAAAAACACGAACAATATATTTGTAATTATCAAGCTTCAAAGGAGCTTGGCTGTTTTTCATTTGTTGGAAATAACTGCATAACTGAATGCATCATAATGGCATATCCACGCACTTAATGTAACGAAAGCAATTTCTAATCGACTTCGCGTTATGTATTTCTCTCTCATAATCACTTGAAAGTGTCATCAAATACGCAGTCCTCTCGATACGCTGGAGGAGACTTTTGTTTTGGCTGACCCCATCTCTTTTGAAAATTCATGCATCCACCTTACGAAAAGGCCCGTAGTCAGAGTTGTAAGGTGGGGGAGGGGGGGGGGGGTCAAACACAAACAAGGATGGCTGGGGGGTTGATCTTCGTACATCATATCAAGGTTGTAAATTCACCGTCACAGCTTCAGGATCATGCATCTTTTGCAGCGTAACAATTCCCTACATTTTAGCGGGGAGGCTGGGGTGGGGGGAATTGAAAATATATATAAGTATATACAGACAGCGAAAAAAACGAGGTCCCGTGTACCTTAACGCACCCCTAACAGTCGGAATTCGAAATAAAAGTAGTCTGAGTGCTGACGTCCTGGATAAAATACTCTGATGCTGTAAGGGATATTGGGGCCCCGGGACTGGTAGGTAACAACAGATTCTTAACCTCTTTACTGACATTCATTGCTGAGCGGAGTTTAATATTTTATGTCACCTTAAATAATTCCACTAAAACAAAGTAAATGAAAACATCATAAGAGAAATCAAGTTTGTTTGAAATACTAAAATTGTCAACGAATTCTAAACGTCAATGAAATCGCTGCCTAAATTGTCTCAGATGCACTGAAATTAATCCTAATTCTAAAAAAAAAAAAAAAATCCTGGACGACAACACCCCAGGCTCTCAAGGGGGCTGAATACATACTAGTACGATCCGCGGTCAGTATGAACAATATGAACAAACAATCATGGGGCCCGCACGGTTAATCCGGCACTGCCCTGATGGCAAACTGTATAAGCCCAGTAGATGCATATAAGGAGGTTAAACCGCAATTTATTTCGTTTCAAAATAAATGACGTTTTATGCTTATTTGTTTCATAACTGCATAACTGAATGCATCATAATGGCATGTCCACGTATTAAATCTTTCCTGCAACAACCCCACTCCGGGATGTCCTGCGACCTCCTTCCAAAATTGCATCACCTGTCAGCACAATAACAGTTTAAAATTTGTATGTAGCTTATATCTATATCAAAAAGGTACAACCCTCGGACGGGGGCAATGACATATTAAAGTCAGTGGGACTAACAACCGTTGTCAGGGATCCAGGAAATAACTCTTTCAAAAGTGATATTCTACTGGACAGAAACAACCACCTACGCATCCAAGTAGCGCGAAACGACTCAAAGCCAACCCTGCCACCCTTGTCCTCTTAGGCTCATCCAAATAAATAGACCAAACATGGCTGTTTTCAATACCAAGAGGTCAACAAACCACAATTTTGCAATGGAGAAAAGTTATAAAGACTTATCTGAACATAGTTCTCACAAGACAGAAAACAGAAACACCATATCTTCATATATTCTTAAACAGTAACACCCTTAAATCTACAGGCGTTAATCAATTAAGACCCAACATGTTAAGTGGTCCAGACTTCACGGACCATTGGTTTCCGGAAAACTGTTTAATTTAAAGAAGCCAAGTCTCTAACTCAATATCTTCGACATTGTAAACACGAATTTTTTGTCAATTTAAATCAACAAGGATGTTGTGACGTTCCGGGAAAGATGGGCTTCTGAAATCCAATATTCAAGACAATTTAAACATTTTACCATTGGAATAGGAATCGTGTACCAAAACGAAACGTCGACAGTACGATTTCAAAATCAGAGAGGCACTTTATTAATCAAATCATTCTACTGTAGAAAGTCCCGAGTACCGCAAGATTGATCGATATAGCACACTACTGTGATGACGTCTCCTCCCCCCGGATTACCAGCTCGGCGGCGATCGTCCGTGGTGTTGGTGGTCCGGAAGTGTTGTTGAAGCCTGTAGGTGGTCCGAACATTGGCCTGGAAGTCATTTGGTCAGGGTTTGGCTAGTGTCGAGTCATCCAAGCGCCTGGCTCCTCTGACCTGTCGTGAGTCATAGCATGCTGCTGACGTTGTACAAGTAGTGTGAATGATTCAACCAGGTATGGATATATTTTATAGGGCTGATGCCGGTAAACAGCACGTGCAGCATGTGTTATATGAAGATCATGGAGAACACATTACCATCTCAGAATTCAGGTTGCGTTTTTGAGAACATTTCCTGAATTCAATTCTGTGTTTGCTCAGGTCAAGTTGGAGATGTTATCAGAAATATACAATAAAGCATTTGGCAAATTTTATGCAATGCGTTTATTTAGAGTAACATACCATCCTGACGTTTCTTTTGCTGCTTAATATTTATAATGAAAGTGCAACGCCGGGTAACTAAATAAAACGAAATGAAATTGAAGACGTGCTACGAGCAGGGGCGGATTGGACCGTAGGGCCGGTCGGACAATCGCTCGAAGGGCCGGTTGGACAAAAAATGAAATAAAATAATTTTGTCCAATTCGTCTAAAAAAACCAACCTTTTTCTGCTGAACATTATATGGGAGAGGGAGGTATTGGATCGACCATGGAGCCACGCCATCACTGGAGTCTGGATTGGGCTGGTATAATAGACTTTCCTAACCGGGTGTGCTGGGTGTGGGTCAGAATTCGGAATCTTGCAATGGGGATACGAATTTCAACCGAAAATTTCACCCGACACTGTCTCCCGCAAATTTACTAATTATTAAGTCACCTGCACCCCGTTTGTGGGGGATACGCCAGAATCTAAAATTAAAAAGCAGCTTTTATGATTTTCATTTTCATCACTCTGTACCAATGTGTTTCGTGGCCTCCCATCACAGGAGGAATCAACTAGCGCTCCCGGCAACAAAAATGGGACATTTTTCAATGAAAATATTCCTGCTGATTCAATCAATATTTCTGACTGTGTAATCAAATGGTCAAAATTTTCTCAACAAGTCCCATTTTTCAACCAGTTAAATTCTCTTCACCTTTGACGATGCAATGATAATACGTTAATTAATAATATGACGATATGATAATTTCACAGGTTGATGGTTGTAAATTACTTGTGAGTCGTGGTTTTGGCCTAAGTTAATCGATTTATGAAATACATTATTTGACAGAGATTATAATCAGATTTTGCACCAAATCGCATATTTGGGGTTCATTTTTGAAAAATGTCCAGGGGAGAGCCTTCCGTCGTGTAGTCGTTCAGATGGGACTAAAAACCGGGATCCCGTGTACACATTGGCGTGCACGTAAAAGATACCTTAGCAGATAAAATTTGAAAAAAGAGTAGGCCTTACCGCCGCTGTCGGGACAAAATATCCCTCATTGCACACTGGCGTATGCTTATTTTCATTAGCCCTGTTGGCGCAGAACATTTCACTGCAAAATTTACCTCGTAGCCAGGGGCGGGCTGCAGCCGGGAACAGATAAAGGACAAGATTTTTTTCAACGGCGTTATAAATTCACTTAATACCAACATGCTATGTTTAAAGTAAATGGCTGGTCTTAGGATTAATCTAATCGCCGATAAAATCATATACTGAGCGCCATAGAAAACGCATCACTTAGTTTTTCGTATAACAAAATGATACTGTAAACACATTTTATTTATTTTGCTTCTTATTGTGAACAATATTCAAATGGGACTCGTCAATAAGGGGATAGAGAACTTATATTTAGCTTATATTTAATTTCATAGCTGTTTGTGTAGTTTCCGGTATGTAACCGCTGTATTATGTTATAAAGATATAAAAACATAGTTATTAACAAACAATGTGTCACCCTTTCTGGAAGTCCCACCAACAGTGTCACATTCTGCATAGTTTTAATTTGTTAGTATTGAAGTCAATGGAAGATTTAACCAACATTTACTCTTTCAATCGTCTAAATTGTTCTCTGAAAGCTGCTATTCATAACGAAAAAGCACTTTATGGACCGGGAACGGATCCCCCATGGGCTCTTGAAATAAAAAGCAAAAGATTCCGCTGATTCAAGTACGATGGACATAAAACTCGACAGACCTGTTCCTTGGCCGATTTTTGGGGGGGGGGGGAGGGGGCTCACGGTGGTTAAGTCAGTAAGACGGTGGCTTGCTAGCCTGAAAGTCGGATATTCGATCCCTGCATGAGGCGATAAGTTCATCCAGATTTTCCGGGATAGCTGTCTAGTCGTTCGGATGGGATCAAACCCGAAGTCCCAAGAACGCATTGGCGTGTACGTTAAAGATCCATTGACAGTTGGAATTCGATAGTGCCGCTGTCCTGGCAAAATTTCCCTCAATTCAGAGCAGAACAGTAGGACGATAAACCCTATTTAATTTTATTTCCTTGTGTTTTAATGGTTTTTCGTTAAGTACCATAGGTGAAACCCATTGTTATTTATAGCCTACTTTATAAACTGATCACGTCCCTAATTGATGAACTGGTTTGGGTTTACAAACGAATATCAATTTGAAATGTCAATATGATAAACCATCACACGGTCACCCATATATATGTAGATATTTTTACACACTGTGTCAATTAGTGATATCAACAGTGAAGACAGATGTGATGTGAAAATATGTCATTCGTTTAATTTATATCCCGATAAATCTTATGTGTACGGTGGCAGATTTAGGACATGACCCAAGAAACATTTCTCGAGCGCGTGAGATACTAAGCCCATAGCGTGACTTAATTATTATGTGAAAAAAATGACATTATATACTAGTATTTTATATCTGAGGTGGCGAATATTCTAATACGTGAGCTTAAGATTATATGGTCTATCATTGATTCAAATTGCTTAGTTTCGCATAGGGCCGCCTGTCAAACCTCATTAGTTTTCTTCGGATCCCCGGTTTCCACCCACTGTTAACCCAACATACAAGCGAATTATTGAAATTAAAATACATATCCCATTTCGTTTCTTTTTTATAGTTAAAAATTTCGTTTGATTAGACCCATTGCTTCAAGAATATGGAATGAAATTTTAAGTAGAAAATTCGTACGCAATAATATGTGCACTCGAAGAATAAGACCAAATATTTAATAAATCAAATGTTTTAGCCCCTCTCCAGCTCCTGTATTCGTCGAATTCCAACTGCTAATAACCTCCGAGTCTTCAACATACGGAGGGTCTGAGACCGTGGTCAATATTTGACGTAAAGTCCATTGCTCATGCGTAACCGGGAGTTACGAATGTAGTGCGAGTTATAAATAGACCATTTTTCCGTTATAAATAGACAATTTTTCCCTTATTTTTTTCTTCCCTTTTCCTGGATGTTTGGTTGACTTTTTAGTCTAGAATTGGAGAAAAGGCATCAAATTTTCAATTTCATAGCAGTTTTGGGTGATTGTGATGATATTACAGCGGAGGGATAGGGGTGTAAAGTGTCTTTCTGCAAAGCAATCATTGTGTCGGAAGTGAGATTTTCACCCCAGTCAACTGCAAATCCCCGTAGCAAAAAATCTAAAAGGTCAACCCCCTACAAATTTATGTTGATTGCCAAATGTGGTCCCCATTGTACCTATAAAGATTGGAAGCAACGGAATGCTGAGAAAAAAGCTACAGCCTGTGGTTACAGCCATTGAACATTGAAGTCAATGGGCAAATATTTACTAGTCTGAGACCATCTTTGGCCAGTTCAAGTAAGAGAAATTTTACAATAGAAAATTAAAAGAGTGTTGAATATTGAACTGGCATGCAATCAAATAGATTTTTGAAAATGACATTCTTAAATAATTTTCATGGGCGTAAACATTTGGACTAAGACTAGTAATTATTTCCCCTCATCGAATGTAGTGCGATTTATAAATAGACAATTTTTCCCTTATTTTTTTTTCTCCCCTCTTCCTGCATTTTTGGCTTGACTTTTTGGTCTAGAATTGGAGAAAAGGCATCAAATTTTCAATTTCATAGCAGTTTTGGGTAACACTGAGGATATTACAGCGGAGGGATAGGGGGTGTAAAATGTCTTTCTGCGGAGCAATCATTGTGTCGGAAGTGAGATTTTCACCCTAATCAACTTAAAATCCCCGTAGCAAAAAATCTAAACGGTCAACCCCCTACAAATTTATGATGAGGAGATTGCCAAATGTGGTCCCCATTGTGCCTAAAAAGATTGGAAGCAACAGCCTGTGGTGTTACAGGCATTTAACATTGAAGTCAATGGGCAAATAATTACTAGTCCGAGACCATCTGTTTTAAGAGGAGTTACCTCCCTTAGACGTTCTTTACAATGATGTAAAAGACCGGATAATCTAGCCAAAGACCTACTTTTCTAAAATTTTGATAACGCATCCAGACTTACATTCGTAGAATATTTTTCTGCATGATATTAATATTAAGCTATTGTAATAAAAATAAAACCAAGTACGAACAATCCAAACCATTAGTCAAAATTCGAAGTCCTAAAAAACGGTCGAGGCAAAATACATGTAGTGTAATCAGCATATGGACTGTTCACCGTGTACAAAATACACGGTAAACAGTGGTAATAGGTGTCTAGAAGAGTCCTCCTGGAAGACTATAAGCCTCTCGAAATATCTACACAACGTGTCACGGTCTCACGGAGTACAGTAAAAGAATGAAACAGGTTCTTGTCAAAGGTATGATAATTTTTCTTCCATTGGTTACATTCCATCCCTTTTCATCGAGAACATTGTGTTCTATGATTAAACATGACAAACCAAGGCGCGAATTGCATTTACACTGCATAAAAAAGTACTTGGTCTAATAAGAGTTTAAATGAGGTACCTAATTAACTTGACTAAAACTACTGTTGCTGAAACCAATCCAAGTGAGTTAGAAGATCCTGGAAAAAAAGTATAAGTATTTAAATAGAGAAAGTTTTCGAGTTGTTCCTCGGTGGGATCTCACCTCCCTCACCTTCCACACCAAACTGAGTAACCCATGACAGTTCAGGTTGTTACAATAACTCCGGTTTTTCATTGACCCGACAGGCCAGATTACTATGGAGAATAGAGGGACCACGTCTTAATGCGTTTACCAGTAAAACACCCTGTTTACAGGGATTACAGAGAATTGCTGCAGCCTTTACGTGGCACCTTTTATACTAGTAAATATCAAGTAATAGCCCTTTCATATCATTTCAAAAAGCCCTTCATGTTTTAACAAGATATGTTATTGCCTTAGACATCATTTACTGTTATTGTCATTTTGTTACTACTATTAATGATGTCAACGTTAGTTGAAAGGGGGTTCATTAGGGGTTATACCCTTAGACCCCTCTTCATTATGGTAAACAGAAATGACGGAGCCTTTGGTGGGGTTACAACTTGTACAGATTATGATAGATGAAATATTATAGAATGAACGAAATATCTCACCTGCTCTGTTCCCGGAGTTGGTATTTACTACATTTACTTGAAACACAGATAGTGTACCAGACTCAGAACTGGATACAAACAACACGGAGCTGTTGGTAGGACTGTCACTAACAGTTACATACCTAATTTAAAAGCAGGTAGGCTTCTTAGGTGACATATAGTAAAGGAATCTATTCCAGGAGAATATTTGCTTAAATCTCATTCATTGAATATTTCTTTTATACATTAATGTATTACTCTCTGAACTTCAAGAAACAAAATCTTGTAGTCAATATTCCTTATTCTCAATATGTTATTTAAATAATATAAAACTGATATTCTTTTTAGAAATATTGGGAGTATACCTTATATCCTCTGGGTCTATTTCAGATAAAATCCGCTTGTCGTACATATCAGCAAAGGTTACGTCATTTCTTGGTATATTGGTGAATATAGATTCGAAACGCGTTGCCGAGAAATCATCACCAACAGAGAAAACATAAATAGCACCCGGTGTCTCGCATCCAACAAATATGACTAAACGTTCATCGATCACTGCTGTTTCTATGGTTTCACACTCAGTTCCCTAAAATAAATAAAATATGCAAATACACATATGATATATTCCACTCAGTTACTATTTGTATTTAATTTCTAATTTATTTGCTGAGTCATAGCAACGATACAGTACAGAACCACAGAAAGTATAAACGAACAATAGTTTGCCAGTGAATCCTGAAAGGAATTTGGGGAGGTTGGCCGAATAGTTAACGCGTGCGCTTTGGATAATAAGGCCTGTAACTGTGTTAATCGGCTTAGTTTCGATTCTCCGCTTTCACGTGACAAGGAGTAGGGTCGCCTGTCCAAACTCTTGGGTTTTCTCACCCCACTGCTAAAAGGCCCTACGCACAAGCGTATTATTGATATAAAATTAAACCGTGTTAGTCCCGAAATGATCACATTTGAGTGGATTACACGTTAAACCCAATTTAGGTCTCTAAAAGATATAGGGTGTTATACTCCATTCAGTATAATTGAAGTGGCTAGAGCCCAGGACCGTCCAGGTTTGCGAACCAGTGCATTACCGAGCTTTGAGCCACGAGTGTCCCCAAAAGGAATAATGAGCTTGAACGTTGATTTAAAAAAAATAATTAATTTTAAAAAAAATTACTCTATTGTCTGATCTTGTATCCATACTTTCACGTGCTGTACTATGAGGATGCCCATCGCAGTTAAAAAGGTCAGGCAAGTGTTTAGCACTCTGTTCTTCTACAACACTACCACTGTCATAGAGCACTGACATATCACTCGCTAATCTGATCGATATTCCTCTACCACCAAATGTATACAGATGGTCATATTCACCATCATCATTTAGACCATCAAATTTACCGAAGATCAATCTACCTGAATAAAAAGATAGAATAATACTGCTACGCGGTTTCACTGTTCATCAAGGGCAGTCAACCGAACTACCTGATGAACGATTGAGAAATATCTCGCTTTATTTGGATGGTTTCGGTGGCAGTGAAAGCAATAGTCGGCAAACTAAGGTTTTGCATGAAGTCGGACGATGACTATTTACGACCACGACAAAGAGAAACATAAACTATCCTAACCACGCGGCAAAATGAAAATCCAATGACCAAATTATTCCAGATCGGGCACGGCTACACGTTTCGACCAATAAATCTTGGTACATCAAATTTTGATACATTAAAGGTACTATATATCGCATTAAGAAGTATATGTAAACTTTCGGATAGTACACTATAAATGCTATTTTACCAAAAAGCATTTTGGACCAGAAAGTTGTATCGGCCAATCATAACATACATTTTGCCCATCTGATGTTCTAGTGATTTCGCACAGGCCAATCTATATATATTGTTATGCGGAAAACTACTACCTAAGGAACGTATTTAGTTCATATAACTCATATATCTATTAAACCTAATTAATAAAAGTCCTTTTGGTCTTTAACCGTGTGTCTTTAACGTTTTTTAGACGTTGTTATCAATTTGGTCAAAATGAGCCGGATATAGAGAACAATTTTTGCGGGTAACATTCATAACCTTGCATATAAGACTGACACACTCACCTAGTTTACTATCATCAGCTAGGGCTGTTTTTAATATTTGTGGCATCTTCTTGGAGACGCTAGCTGAAGTTTAAAAGGTGAAAAAGTTAAAAGTAGAAGGTGAATTCAGTAGGCAGATTAGTCATTTATAGATAGCATAGTCAACCTCAAAATCTATCATTCAAAACATAAATACATTTAAACACCGAAAATCTCACCTAAAATTTTACTTCCTCGTATTTCCTCTTTCCAGCCTATTTCGTCGTCGTAATTCTTAGCAAACCCTTCATTCGCGGTTATGATGATACTTTTACCATTCCATGTTGTGTGGTGAATACCATCTGGTTGATAAAAAGCTCTTATATCGTAGGTATTCATTTTGATTCCTGTAAAGATATACAAGTCCGTGAGTAAACCACACATACACGACCGTGAAAAATGCAATATAAATATCTGTTAAGCTTGTAATTTTTGAAAAACGGAAATTAAACCATTGCATTTCATAGGATATGAACCGATATTCTAGGATATTCTCACAAATTATTACATGTATTTAAGACTAAACAATTACAAACGCACAGTGGTTAACATTAAATTTTCCTTTTGGGTTCCCAAATGCTCCAAAAATATTCCATCGGATCATGGCTGTATGCTCAAAATATTTTTTTACATTAAAATTGGTTAGGTCGTAATGTAGTATGTGTGAGAAGTAAATATATCAGCCCAAACTTGACTAATGGTTTATATACCTCCATCTCTATCACTTGCATCCAACTTATATGAGCTCCATGGTTTGTATCCCAGTCCACGAAGAGCAGTTATCGTCCCGGTGGCTAAATTCACTTCTGCAATTGCATTATTTGCCTGAAAATATATACGAAATGAACGGTACTCGACCAGTTTTATATAGGACAGCAATAAAGTATTTATTGGGTCAGCTCTACACTACTGATTTTCGTTTTGGGTATAAACTGTTGCCCGTTGAACAATTATATATCTCTACACTGGCCTATTGGTTTTCCAACAAACCACCACTAAGTAGAACTAAAAATCACACTAGGTTTAATTAAATTGACGCTTTTAATTTAATTATGTCTCATATCCATATTACTGGATTAGCTTGATAATGTTCACAGAATAATACTCTTCGCAACGTTGACTTAAATACACTAGTAGTTGTGTTTTCGTTTTTCATTTTACTCTACCCAGCTACTAAATGTCATTTAAAGATCGCAATTCAAAAAGTTGACCCATTGTTATCGAACTTATCGTATCGAAACATAGTTTATTATTTTAACACATAGTTCAGGGGAGATTTCCACACTACCTGTAAGCACACGTAAGCTATTGTTTCATCCCCATTCAATGCAATAGTTTCTGGTTGGGCATCTCTAAGAAAGACATTACCATTATCACGATATATAAAACGTACGCCATCTTTTTCCAACTGAAAAACTCTAAAATATGATATAAAAAAAAAATAAATTAAAAAATACCAACTCAAATACAAATAGTTCGCCCAATTTACTACTTAATAAGAGAGTTTTAAAGGGTGGAGTTTAAAAAGCCCACGCGAATAACCGGGTTGTAGCTTGAAGAAGTTTAATGTCGAAACGTACATCATTAGCTCCCGGATATGTCCTTGTAAACCCAAAAAATTAACACGGGTAAAATTCTCTTACTTGCTATTATATTCACCAAAATCTAAATTGGTGTAGGTACTAACACTCTGGACCCCGTTAGGAAATTTGATAATTCCAACAGCCCCTTTAGGATCTTGAAAGTCTCTGCCTGTTCCAAAGGCTTCCCCTCCTACTGCTACTACAACTGTTCGGCAGTCTTTTGTTACTTTTATTGAATCTGGTATAGCACCAACTACAATTAAAAGGTTTGTGTGTGTAAGAGAGAGAGAGAGAGAGAGAGAGAGAGAGATGGGGAGCGAGAGAGAGATATACCGGATTATGATTGAGTACGGCCCAGGCTATAGACAGAGATACCCGGATTATCACTGTGTAGGCCCCGGGCTACAAACAGTTTGGATCTAGTTCATATTTACCTGCTGGTAATTCCGGGTATACGATACACTGTTTCTGTTTGCAACAGGATATGTGCAGTATATCGGTATTTTGATATGAGTACATATTAGCTTGGATTAGGCCTTGGGAAATTTAATAATTTGGCGAAAAATACAAATTGCGCACCGGGACTATAATTGATTCGTTTTTAAACAGACAATGTACACCACTTATACTTGATTCAGAATTAAAAAACGAACAGAAAACACGTTTCACTAAATCACTGGGGACCCTCTTGCTGTCGGAGATTCACCAGTTTTGAGTACATTATGTAGAAGATGCCAAAGATGGCCCAATGGACTTGTGCACTGTGTAACTACATAACCATCAATCGGTAAATATATCCCCACTGCCAAATGAAATATTATTTTAGCAAACTCAATCAAAAAATATAAACGTAGTCAGAGGTATGCAGTAAAACCTAAGGCGAAAAATGGTTGTACTGCAATGACAGAAACTACACACTTAATTAATGTAGAAAACACTCAATCTGTGGTTTGAGGTGAGTGTTAATTAACAAAATTAATCTATCTAACTTAATTAAGTTAGCTATACAATTTGAGTCCATAATTTCAGTGTTGTAGGTCGTAATCCAAGGATACCGTACGAACAAGCTAATTATGCTTTGCCCCGCGGCCCAAAAATTTAACAGTCAATTAGGATTTCACATTTAAATGATATACTCCTGTGATAGCAAAGATATATTCTCAGCTGTATTAACAACCATTTCCCAGAAGAATATGTATTGTATTTTATTGACACGATCAATCGAACTGCAATAAGCTAATTAAATATGCACAGCTCTACTTGACATTTGAACTAAGGTGAGAAACTGTAATAACAAGAAAATCGTTACAGTTTATCAATATCAATTATAGTAGAAATGAAATCATTGTTTTTCGAATGATCAGCCATTCTAGTTAAATATGCTGTTCGACCCAGTGAAAGTCGTTTACGAAATCATACATTCACATGTTAAATGTATTAACAAAAAATAAAGATTTTGTGTTTCATTCAACTTAACAATAGGATGTACACAGACTGATTTTATTAAGGTTATCGGGTTTTTTTTCATCTAACCACATTAACTATTCAGATACTGTTCAGTTAGAAATGCATGTCTTATGTACTATGGATGAGTTTGAGAATCTACGAGTGAAACTGATAATTAAGTTATATCTTAACAAAGAGAAGGACACAACGACCACCCCACTACAATATAAAGTGATATAGCGCAGTTTTAAATACCTTTCACTGTGTGAAGTACCTTCAAGGAATCGGCATCATTGGCTTGGTATTTTTTTAACACGTACACCTTTCCCTGAAGCCGCGTATCAGCACTAGTCTCATCATCAGCAGAAAAGAAGACAAACCCATCACAAAATTCAATTTCTGTCAACTGAGTTTTATTATAAAGCTGATGGTGTAAAATGACCATGTTCTTGGGGTCGGATACATCGATCACATATAACACACTATAACCTGAAACGGGTTGGACAAAAGTATGTTTAAGGTGTTCTTTATTCGGTATTCATAAATTCGTTTACTTTAATACATCAACTTAAAAACAAATATAGCTTTAAGGGAAATTTAGTGCCTAGAAAAATTCGTTCAAATAATCATTTTTAAGTAAAAATTTAAAAATATTTCTTTTTTTATATTTTTGTATTTTATAATATCACCCAAATATTTTTTTTAGGAAGATTAAATTCCACTTTCCATTTGTTTTGTGGTTATTTAAAGGCTTCATTATAGTAGTCGGTGAATCACACGATCAGAGCAGAGACTAGCTATGCCTCTATTATTAATAGAGGTATAGTGTTTATCAGATCTCCAAGGTGGTTTAAAAACCTTATATATAACATTACGTACTACGAACGCATTGTGCAAGAAACATCCAACTGAAGAATCGCTGAACACTGACAGCTGAAAATAACCAACGTCTATTGATACCCTTCCGTAATTTTAATAATTACCGAAATTAATTTGGCTTTCAAGTCACTTACAACTACCCGCATTAAAGTGAATGCTATTTAGAGTTTAGATAATATTTTCATAATTATACATTTTTAAGAACATTAGTAAGCTATATTTAGATGGACAAGGGGGTAATTGCTATTTGGGCAATATTATTTGTATAAGAGAAATTAATGTCGGTGGCTCTTTAGTATTCGTGCACGATTTTCTATGCACGATTTCTTCAAAACGAAGCACCGCTTGAATCAAATTTAAAATAATCTTTGAAGAAACAACATTCAAGACTAAAATGTAAATATAGTCTCTCAGTACATACATGTACATACAAATTAATCTGATCAAAAAACATACTAGAACATCCATGAAGAATAGGTCTCCATCCATATTTGTTTATTATCCCCAAAGAACACATGACTCCCCACCTATACTTTAGATACATTTAAAAACAATTAGCTTTCCCGATGCAGTGGGGGAATGAAATGAAATAAGGTTATCCGTCGTACTCTTCTAATCCGCTCCGACGGGGCTAAGGAAGACATATGCGATACAACATGCTCTCAGGAAAATTGTGCCCGGACAGCGGCGCTCTGGTCTATTCTTATACCAAATATCAATTGTCACGGCAATGTGTACACGGGCCGTGGTATTTGTTCCACTCGACCGACTAGTCAGCTGTCCTTTTCAGACCCACCGTCCTTCATCACTGACAAGACGAAACCACGCCGGAAAATCCCGATGAAATTTCTCAGCCAACACCGGCATCGAACCGGCGAAATGGGGTTGTTTCCGACACTCTAAATCGGGTTAATTCCGATCGTTTAATCGGATAAGGTAGCTGCAATGTGAAGAAATGTCTTAATATTGTAACTAACCTACAAGATAGATGATTTTATCTTGCGGATCATAGGCAATCTGGTCAGCTGTCTTCATATCATATTTATATATTGGTTGCCCTGTTGTCGCATCATAATATGGTACATAGAGGGTTGACAGTTTACTGAGGACATACTTCGATTCAGACAAACTGGGGAATGAAGTGAAAAGCACTAGGACAGCTAGCAGAAACTTCATTGTGGATGACATCATACAAAAATAAAGTATGTTTCTCTTAGATTAACACACAACTGTAATTTGCTTTAACTATAAGTAAAAATACAACAGAGTGAAAACAATACAAATGGAAACATATAACATTTTTCATAAATCCCCCCCCCCTCATCCCTGCCGGCGCCATTTAACCCTCAACGATACCATTTGCTATACCAATGAAACATATCATAAATCGAACGATATCGATTTAAAGTGATACCCGATTCGGGCCATGATTGATATCGTGGTATTCTTATCAGGTCTTGCCATCTTAAAAAATTTCTACGATCAACACAAGTAACTGTGAGTGGTGATCAGCGCATTAGATCCAATCATGCTTACAAATCGTTGTGATCGGGAACTACCGTGTGCCTGACTTTCCGTGAGCTAATCGTCTCGAATAGTGACAAATCGAAATTCGTCGCGATTCGGCAAAAAAAAAATAAAATAAATAAAATCCAAAGGATTGTAGAGAATCTGAATACTTTGCGAAGCAGATGCGACTAGTTTACGAAAGACAAATCGAAATTCGTCGCGATTCGGCAAAAAAAAAAAAAAAAAAAAAAAAAATCCAAAGGATTGTAGAGAATCTGAATACTTTGCGAAGCAGATGCGACTAGTTTACGAAAGAGTAATCGGGTAAAAATTTACGATTACACTACGGCGTGTACGATCTATGCCCATAAAGCTACGAAAAGTGTACACTATGTGGAACTTTTCGTTCAGGAATCGAATAGGAAGCCGCTACGGACGAAAAAAAAGAGATACGAAAGGTTTAGGATACATTTACGAATTTCGAATAAAACTATTTGTTTTTAAGGCTCACCCCCTGTCAACTTTTCCCGGTATCGCCTGATTGTAATGTGAAATTAACTATCTAGAAATTAATGTGAAATTAACTATCTAGAAACTTACGTTAATAAACGACCGAGTTTGTACCTTCGGCGAGTTACAAACGGTAATCGATGAATGAACAACTAAGCATTGGTACGCTTACTAAACACGTAGACGAACGGTATTTTGACGTTATTTGTAATGGCTGATTTCTCTTGGAAGATAAATGACACAAATTTAAACAAAGCGTTGTCAGCAAATAATATACACCCACTAGAAATAGTATGGTGTGATGTAACAATATGTGCAGGGGGCGGGGGTAACCATTTGAAAATGTGGGAAATGAAATGAAATGGGGTTTAACGTCCTACTGGACGTATACAACAAGGAGGGTACGACTCACTTAAATTGATTGAATACAATTCTGTAGCATACACAACTTTTGAAAGTAATTATTGTAAATGAGGTTATTTATTAAAAAAAACTGTATTATTTCTTGTGCGTGAAAATCAATAATTATGATTAAGTTCTTTCCTTAATAACACATAAATATTTTAGTGGCAATCCGTGAACGTTTTGATTTGACTTCACTCGTTCTGGGGAAGTCATATCGTGGACATCTGTGGAAGTTTTGATTTGACCTGGCTATTTCTGAGGGAGTCGTTTCGTGGAAATCCGCAAGAATTTGAATCGACTTTTATCGGTCAGAAATGAAATTTGCTTTAGCGTCCTACTTTTCTGCACCAACTATGGTAATGAAGGCGATTGCCTTTTCAGGGACACATCGTCACTTTCAACAGCAAAAATAAATATACGGTAATTAATTCTATATAATATCATATTAAAACTAACGCTAGACTCACCTAAGTCTAGAAAATCCAAGCACCGGCGTAAACTAAGCAAAGCATTTAGCAGAAGTATCCTCTGGACTCCTTGAAACCCACTCTAAAATCTTAAAACGGCAATATCTCTATATTAATTGACAAATATGCCCCATAGTTTGCGTATTCACATCTTAAATGTAACTGCTTAGGCAATATGATCTCAAACATCCCTTTCAAATTTTGACTTTAGGAATGAGGAAGATATTGTAGCTCCAGGGTCTGTTTGATACTTGTCTTTTTATACCGTAATATGTTTTGACATAAACAAAACATGTTATATAAGTATAATTTGGTTCAAAACGATATTTTATGACCTATTACGTTGTCACGGTTGATGAGTCAACTTGTGAAATATTATTAGGAAACGTGATCTGTTTAATATATTGGGTGACAACGAGAAATACGCTAAATAGGTACTTTACAGGATTCAAGTTTCTAATTCACAGACGGTTCCTGTCGCCATCAATTGCTTAAAGTAGGTATTAGCGTACGAAATACTTACCCTAATAGCTGATACATTTTGGAGTTGATTATGTCCTTGCACGTGCACTGTGCATTTACCATGAACAGTTTTGGCATTGAAAAAAACTTCTATGACCGTGCTGCTCTCAGTTGAAATTTCAACATGGTCAGATGTCAGCTGAGTGAACTTGACAGAGGAAGAGCCATTGCGTTGCTTCAACAGGGTTTTACACAGAGGAATGTGGCACAGAGAATCGGTTGTAGCGTTTACAGGCAACCAATTCAATTCAAAATCGCCCACGGACTGGTAGGCAAAGATCAACGTCGCAACGTCAAGACCGGTATGTCATTCAAATGGCTTTACGTCCGTGCGTTGTTACATCGAGATGTCTGAGAGATGAACTGCGAAATGCAAGTGGTGTTCAGGTATCGGACCAGACCATACGAAATCGTCTGCGAGTTCACAACATTCGATCTCGATGACAAACGGTTCGACCACCTCTTCTTCAACGTCATAGGGCAGCACTTCGTGCTGGTGCTCACGTCATAGAGACTGGAGACGGCGACAATGGGGGCAGGTACTCTTCACTGATGGAAGACTTCGCGTCTATAGGCGGCAAGGAGAAAGGTTTGCTGGTGCTCATTTAACCAGAATATGTACGAAAATTGATTCAGCTACATTGAAAACGTATATAATAAACACCAAATTTCCCGCTTAAACAGGCTGCCATCTTGATTGACTTCCCAGTATTGACTTAGTGGTTATCCTAAATTTGGCTGGACATGGATTCAGCTACCCACAAAAACGTATATTTTGATACCAAACTCGATCATATTCGAATATGGTGATCGATATTCGAATATGGTGATCGAGCAAATATTTGAATATTCGTGCCGGACACTACACCAATGGGTACATAGACCTACGTGACTTTTTCCTTATGCAAATGAGCTTCTTTGTAGATTCCAAATAAGGTATTTGTTCTCATATACCAAGTCCTATTGGGCACATAGTCTTGAATTTGTTTTACTGAAAAGTGTATTTTGCATATTAACACGTATGTAAATTACAAATTATAAAACTAAAACACGTTTTTTGAACTGTTGACATATGCATTTTGCACCGTGAAGATTGGCAACGTTATCCCTCTATACCTACCTGTTGCAGATCAAACCGACTGTGGGTAACCAACCCGAAAATGGTATAATACAATACTTATAATCAATTCCCTTTATTGTTATGACCAATTTGCCTCTGGCAACGCGAAAACAAGAGCTCGTATACCACACTGTTATAATACGAAAATGTCCAGAAACCTCGTATGTCGTAAGAAAAAACAGTTTTGGGGGAGAAATCTTAAATCCGAAATCTTAAAAAAATGAACAGGCGTCATCTTATATTTGAGGTAGCATCTATAAAAGTTTATTTTCAAATTCACACATAGCAAATTTTACGCGCATCCGACAAGTATCTGAAAAGTGTATTTCATCCTTCGACCTTATAATATGTGGCATTATGAAAATAGTAATCACCCCGTGAAGATGTAAGGGGGTTAGGGACCGAATGGTGAGCATGTGCGCGCTGTATCATAAGGTCTGTCATTGAGTCAACTGACGTGGGTTGATTCCCCAGCTCGTGACAAGGAGTAGGGTCGCCTGTTAAACCTCGTAGGTTTTCTCTCGGTCCTCCGGTTTCCTCCCAAGCGTATTATTGAAATACAACTGAACCATTATTGGAAAGGTACGACTTAGAGAGATTAGAAATAAGGGAGACTGACTCGTCTTCGGTGTAATCCGAATGTTGACAATTTTTGAATTCATCATATTATCGGAATTTAACTTTTTTTTTTTAGACTGGTATGACTTTTAAAGATTCAGCTTTCAGAATTCTAAATACTAATTTGTTACTTGCCTAGTTTTGTTAGCTACTGTAGGTTTCTTCCTCATCTGTGATTTATAAAGAAATGTGCAGCATTTTATGTAGGTACACCCATCGCCTACATTGGAAATCTAAATATACCAAGTCAGTAAACTATACATAATATAATATAACATAGTTTATGTTAGGAAGTCCTTGTACTGTAACATGAATAATTCGTATTTAAATTTAACAGGGCAACGCAACAGAAAAAATGATTCCCTCATTAATTTCAATCCTGTCAAAAATATTTTTTGCAGAGTCGACATCTTTAAAGTGTTGCCATTATGATTGGTTTAGATTTATCATAAGTTGACGTTCAACAAAATATACGCCTTCCATCAGCTCAGTTATTCCAGCTGTTTATAAAAAGGTGTAGGTCTAACCGTTTTTATGTTTTGAAAAGAATCTCTACAGAATCAAAGGCAATATCTTTACTGGTGGAGCGACTCTGATTCCAAAAGGAAGCATCAATATAATTCCTCGAACATTATATTGCCATCGAAAGAACTCTGACCCAATAACTTATCATTTTCAAAGTTATAACAAGGTTCACCCATACAGCGATTACGGGGTTTCATTATACAATGGAAATAATTATCAACCTATTTATTACTCGACTTTTAATTTCAGTAGCCTTCAACGACAAATCCCAACAACTTCTCCGAACAAAATCTTAAAAACGTTGAGCTGTAAAGCGTTTAAAAGGTGTTGAAGGCAATACTTACCCATTGTTAAGCGTTTTACTAGCCTCAAATGTTACATCAATTATTATTTTGCCAATTTTTTATAACTTATCACGCTCTGAGACCATCGGGTGGGTTAGATATTGGGTGGACTAGACAGTGGTCGATATATCTGTTAAACGTTAATCTGACTGGAGATTCGGACGAATAATTCACAATTGTTTATTATCAACCCAATGGTACTAGACAATCGAGAATATGAACTTTGGATATTGCTGCTAGCTACAACTTATGACTTATTTCAAACACAACTTCGCAAAGAATTAAGTAATTTAACTTAAATTGCCAATGTATTTACTTTCCATTATCTATTTTTTTAACTTGTATAGCAAGAACGTGCAGATCTTCCTCTAAATTGTTATTACAGTAATGGGTCTTTAAGCCCGGTTCTTAATTGCAACACTAGTATATCGTCTTATGATACTGTTATTCTTCTTCAACATATCATGTAAAATACTTAAGACTAGCTTGGCTTGACACCCTTGGGTGCCAACTCCCAACTAACTTATATGACCGCTGTCCGGTCTTAACTCCAAGTAAACCTCCAGACGCCCCGCCTAGTCTCTCTGCCTATCTGTTTGTCTTCTGGGTTTATAAACCTTTTTAGACACAGGACCTCATTACACATCTGGCTACTGCATTATCATATTTAACATTCAGTACAGGTTGCTTATCAGACAAAGGAAGTTAAATAACATTAGACCAGGGGCCGGTTGCTCAAAGCTCCGTTATCTTTTAACGATCCGTTAACTCCATGTTAACGGATCGTTAACTTTAACAGAGAGAAAGACTGTTGCTGAAAGTCCCGTTAACTTTAATGTGTCGTTAACTTGGCGTTATATTTAACGGAGGTTTGGGGCTCTGTTATCTGTTTAATGATGGCATTAGTTGGCTGTAGCAAAAAGTCATAGATTACCAATGTAGTTTTCTATAGAACATTCTAGAGGGTTGGGCGATGGGGGCCTATTCCATTTTCTATAGGATGAAATTCTATACTATTCTACAGAATTTTGGTGGACTATAGGAAATAATGGCCCCATAATTATGTGGTGCAATTCCCATAATTTTTCTTACAGATTTACACTAAAATTTCTAAAGGAAAAAATAAAGTATTCTATAGTGTTTTCTGTTTTAAATTCTACAGTCATCTTTTTGTCTTTAATCTAGTTTTGTGAACAGACTGCACAGTTGTCTCGCTGTCTTCAGTTTCTTGTTAATAGTAACTTCTATGAAGTTGTTTTACATGTACATTGAAATTAAATTTTTTAAATTCAGCCAATGAACAAACGGTTTTCTCTTGGATTAACTTTAATGAATCCGTTAGCTAACGGATAATGAAATTGACTTTCCAGCAACAGAAATTTAACGGACCGTTAACAAACGACACGTTACAAAGATAACGATCCGTTAGAGTTTAACGGATCGTTAAAATAACTTAGTTTTGAGCAACCGGGCCCTGTTACATAATGACTAATGAGTATCATCAGGACCACCAGAGGTATCGATAACAGACACGTTGATATTAAAATCACTTTCACTTTCACGTGTCAAGATGGTACGAAGGGTCTATAACATCTGTCACTATGTAACATCGTGAACGAAAGCCAGGATTATCCTGGGCCATTTCCTTATAGAAAGTTAATTTGGACTAAAACCGTAGAATAAGTTTACCAGCACGTCAGATTACAGAGCTCAGTTGATATTGGGGGAAATGAAAAATAAATGGGTATAATATTACTTAACACTTTGTATGTACACATAGCTAATAGAGAATGAAAGAGAAATGAGATTAAATTATACTTCTATTTTAACACAAACCAGGGTATTACGAGACTTAGTTTATAAATTTAATTCAGTACGTTCCTTTTCAATCAGAATTTAAAGAAAGGAAAAGAGCAGGAAGAACCAACTAGGTAAACAGGCCTCCATTCTCATTGTTGCGTAAAAGGATGGGATCGAACTATGGTAGACCTTACGATTTAGACCCAGATGATATGAGAATCGAGGTTTAATGTGGACATTAGCGTACACGTAAAATATCCACTGACAGTTGGAATTCGATATATGACTAGGCCGTAGTGCCGCTATCCGGACAATTATTTTATTTTTTTTTTGTATTAATTAAATCTCTTAAAACCCCAAAGAATTATGAATCCTACTAATGACAATATAGCTGTAAAAACATTCAGGTGCACAACATTACGAATTGTATAGGAACATGTCTTTGTTCATTTCATACTTTCGATTTTCTTGCTTGTTATGACAATTATTGGAAATAATAAACAAACTGGAACAATGCACAATGAACTTGAACGAACCCAATTATATATGCGCAAATACTACATAAAAAATATTGTTATTCAACGTCGGGACGTTGTGTGGCCGATTGGGAATTAAATGCCACATATTTTGAAACTACTTGAAGGAAATATTCCCAAGTGAGATATGGCTGTATGTTCACTGCTTAAAAAGTAAAAAGTATATAATTGTTATTATATAATCAATAGCTCGCCATTGTCTACAATAAAAGATCAAATCTATACGACCTCCTCTATGGTGTACCCCAAGGCCCTGTATTGACCCTAGCACTCTGTCAATTTGTCCTAAACTATGACAGGAAATAAACATCATAATGTAGAATTTGACGGATCAGTGACTCTAGTTGCCTGAGCTAGAAACATTGAGGTTACGTTTGATTCTCACTTGTCGCTTTCATGTCATCTTGATAATGCATGTAAAAGTTTTTATTTCCATCTCAGCAATATTTCAAGGATAAGAACAAATTTAAGCCTGGAATGCTGTAAACAATTGAGACCCACCATTAATCGGTCTAGCGCATACCAAGAGTTATTACAGCGGTGTTGTATGAGCTCCATTGGTTTTCTTTTTACTGCACTATGAAGTACTGCCTGTATAACAATTTAACTCCAAGACGGGGTATAAACAATTTGATCTGTATTGGGCTGGTGCTGATAGAGAGCCTTATATTAATAACTAGTAAAAAAAGATCCTTAAAAACCTTAAGTAACTGTTGTTTATTTAACCCTTTTCAGCAGGACATAGATTTGTTCTAAGCTTTCTTAATAACAAATCCCGAATCCCGCGGGGTGTTGATTTGGGAATTTTAAACATTACACAACAAAATTTTAAAAAATCATTTTGTCCGTTCTTTTTTCAGTAAATGTTGTTATATCAAAAATCATTGGCGGCATATTGTTTTACACAAGATCATATTGTTATGTAAACTGGCCCAAACTGTCTTTTCAAACAATAGAGGGTCATTTTATCACAAACATAATGCCACTGTATTAGGTGATGGTGTGGCTGTGTACGTCTGTCCAGCACAATGGAGTAACAAACAATTTGAACCGAGGATACTCTTTTTGAAATTCACGCAAGTACAGTTACCATGAACGACACATTCGTCCAGACAATGTATTCTGGTGATCACTGTTATTTCTGTAATTACTGGACAATCGAAAATCCGGTCTTCATTTGGCACAAGAACTTTTTTACCACATGCCCATGATGGAACATCTATAATAGAACAATAGATTTATATTATATAATCATAAATTGGTCAAACAGAGAAATTAATGACGTACGGTAGGTCGTGAATGAACAACATCATTTAAAGGTCATTTTGGTTTAAGCCCACAATTTATAGTATAAACGGTCGTATCCATCACCAAATACCGGACCTACATAAACTTGCTTCGAAAGGTATATATTTTGTGACATTGCATTGTTTTAAGATGCAGTATATTTTTAATCATTACTTATTTATTTACTTTGTTACCACCACATATATATGTATATACATAAATAAAATACGTCCAGGTAAACACATTCTCCACTTTACTTCATTCTGACATACATTAAATCATATAAGCTAGCTATCTGCCTTCTATGGGCGTCTTCAGATGTTTATAATGTATATATGAAATCAGTTTGTGTCGGCATACCTTTTATCTTTTTATCATTTACCGTGTACATATATAAATAAAATACGTCCAGGTAAACACATTCTCCACTTTACTTCATTCTGACATACATTAAATCATATAAGCTAGCTATCTGCCTTCTATGGGCGTCTTCAGATGTTTATAATGTATATATGAAATCAGTTTGTGTCGGCATACCTTTTATCTTTTTATGATTTACCGTGAAACGGTAAGTGCAGCTTTGCGGTTGTACTAATGATATATATAAATACGGCCCGTTCAACAAACCGAACAATTCACCGCTGTAAGTAAACAAAACAAAAATCTAACCACCCACCCAGTATACTCAAAAACATTCTAGATGTCATTAACAAACGTCTAAATGAAATATCGAGTGACAAAGAAACATTCGACAAGGCTGCGCCCCTATACCAATCGGCATTGAATAAACGCGGATGCGATCATCCACTCACCTATTTCCCAAGCATACCGGAAAACTATCACCCTCCTCTTTGGATAAACACAAAATAAAACATACATTATAAAACTGAACATTTTAAAACTGGACCTACAGTTTCTTTTAGATTTACAAATTACAATGTTTATGCTAACACATAATTGTGGAATCTGCTAGGTAAGCGTCTATGGCGATCTGATCTACGTAAGGGCAGAGGTGGTGGCCGTTCTGAAGGTAAAGGCTTATCAAAATTGACATTATAGTTGTTATTTTCGGAATATGCAGCTTCATTTTCATCTATATCAAGTGAATCCCTATCCTCACATTCTGTTGCAGTTGGTAAACGCAGAGATTGCTTAAAGAAGCTACTGTTTCGTGTGAATTAGATTCTCCACGTGATGCCGTGATTATCGACCCTTTTTAGCAGTAACTTGAAGAGGTTCTGGATGATATGGTGTTAATGATTTCTTCGATGAAGTCTCCGTGATTAATACCGCATCTCCAACCTTGATATCAAATGGTCTCACATAAGACTTCTTATCGGCATAAGCTTTCATTTTAAGTTTAGAATCATTGTCTTTCTCCCTCATCTTCTGATCACCAGCTGGGGAGGAAACCATGTGAGGGAGCCTTGTTTTGATGGTTCTCGAGAACAACGCTGTAGTAGGTGGAACTCCGGTTGAAATGTGCGGAGTTGTGCGATAGTTCTACAAAAATTTGTACATTTCTTGTTTCCAATTGTATCCTTGAGATAGAGCACCTTTGACCGCTTTCTTAATTGTTCGCATAAACCTTTCAGTTTCGGCATTTGCACGGGGCCACAGAGGTGTAATTTTACGATGATGAAAGCCCATATGTTCAGCAAACAACTGAAAGGCACGGCTATTAAACGGCGGACCGTTGTCAGTCTTGAGAGACTCCGGTTTACAAAATTCTGAAAATATTTTGTCCAAATGAGGAATAACACAATTTGCAGTTGTTGAATGTAGAACGACAAGAATACAGGGCCCTGTTTCACAAAATTTTAACTTAAGATAAAATCCAATCTTAGTAGATACTTCAATTTTGATTGGCTAAGCACTAAAATCAATCTAATATTATCCAATCAAATTACTAAAATTGGGATCTTATCTTAGTTAAAATTTCGTGAAATAGGCCCCTGAGCATGAAAAATTCCTCTATCAAGGTCATCAGTATGAGCATACCAATGATTAGTATAGATAGCTTTGATAACAGCCAGGGGTGTAACATCTTTGTCTGTTGCTTGTTTAGTTTCTGATAGTGTGGTGGCCTTGGGTGTTGACGTTGATACTATGTAATGAAGATATTCCTCTGCAATCGTTTCTTCACGGCTACTTGGTGGAAGATTCACTCTGTGCCTTCTAAGGTAGTCAGCTGGGTTGTCACAACCCGGGCGATATTTAACGGTCATGTGATATGGTTGCATTCTCATAACCCAGCGCTCAATTCTTGCGGACAATTGTGATGCAGGATTCATAAATAGGCTGACAAGAGGTTGGTGATCCGTGTAGATTATGAAGGGTGCTCCAAATATATAAATGTGAAATTACTCACAGGCCCATGTTATGACTAGGGACTCGCGTTCCGTCTGGGAGTAACTGTGTTCTGTTTGGGTTAGAGCTCGGCTGGCATACTGAATTATTCGGTTATCTTGGGTAAGAATAGCAAATATACTAACTGGAATTCCATCAGTGTAAATTTCTGTCTGTTTGTTGGGGTCAAAGAACGCCAAGGTAGTTGCTTTACTCAATTCTTGTTAAAGGCGATGCAGTGCTTCTTCGTGTTTATCTGCCCAAGCCCAGGGTGTCGATTTCTTGGGTCAAGTGACGAAGCTCATGAGTAAGAGTGGCGTAGTTAGGAATGAAATGGGATCCACAAAAGTTCATCATGCCTGAGAGACTCCTGACTTCTGACTGATTTTGAGGGGACGGCAAATCAAGTATAGTTTTCAGTTTGTCATGACTTGGTTTTATACCAGCAGAGCTGAAAATATGCCTAAGAAATTCTAAAGATGTACGGTTATATTCACATTTGGCACTATTGAGTGTTAATCCCTTGTCTTTAAGACGCTGAAAAAGTGTCATCAGATTAGCATCATGTTTTGTTGTGACACGCCAAAACAGAGAATATCGTCACTGATATTGACTTCGCCAGATAAGCCGGAAAGGGCTTGTCGGATGGTCTCTTGAAAAATCTCACTGGCTGAATTGATACCAAATGAAAGCCGTTTGTATCTGAAAAGTCCTAAGTATGTTGCAAATGTTGAGATATACCGAGAACTTTCGTCTAATTCACACTGATTGTAGCCTTGATTTAAGAACCGTTTGGCCAGAACCGTCTTTAGCTCATCAAGAGTGGGAGTTGCAGGTCTTTCACAACGGATTGCTTTGTTAGCTGCGCGCATGCCAACACAAACGCGTACAAGTCCGTTGGACTTGGGTTTGGGTGCAACCAGGATAAGCGATACTCAGGGAGTCGGGCCGGTGGCCTTTTCAATGACACCCAATTCTATGGCATTTGTAAGTTGATTTTCGATGTGTTTGAAAACATGAAATGGAACACGGCGATAATGTTGAGCAACTGGTGCAACGGATTCATCAATGTGCAATTTCACTTGGGTATACTTGAGTTTACCTAAGCCTCAAATAGCCTTTAAAGCTTCTGGGGTAGGTTGAACTGTATTGACAGCTGTTAATGAATTTAGTTTCTGTGATGATAACCAGCTTAATATAGGTTGTTCCTTCCCGGATACAACACAGATAGTACATGTACAAGATGACTTAGTAGAATGGAGGGTCGTTATAAATGTTCCTAATAAAGGTGTAGGATTACGACCACCATAGGCTGAGATTGTGCTGTAACTCGGGTCTAGGGGAACGCCTATTATAATCATATTCTGACAGAATGTCAACAGATGCTCCTGAATCAGCTAGAAAGGTAAATACACCGCAATGGTCTACCGACACATAAAAATGAGGAAGTTGCTTTGAATGATTAATCACAAATAAATATTCATCTTCTAAATCGGAATCTTCATTAAGCACTGGTTGTACTGTTTGTACACGGGCCTTGGGTTGCCGTGGTGCTGATGCATAGGGTTTGTTTGTTTGATATTGGTTGTATTCCCGTCGTGGTTGTGGGTAAGATTCCCGTCCGAAGGGCTGACTAAATTCCTGTCTTGGTAGTGGTGTTCGCGATAAAAATCTAGGAAACTGCAGACGATGATTAATGTATCTTGGTGGTCCTGATCTGCAGACTGTGGAAAAATGGTTATATTTAATGCACATTTGACACTGTTCATTAAAGGCTGGACAACGGTTTTGGCCATTTTGATGAGGTCATGAACCTCCACAATTCATATACTGTTGCCATGGAAAATTTTTGGGTCCCATTATTTTTTTATCTGAAACCTGTGGCTGAAGTTTATTTACAGAGCTGTCAGTTTGTTCAGACATTACTTTGGAGTGGGCAGTAGCAAGTTGTGTGGCCCAAGCAAACTGTAGTAACTCTGATAATGTAGTGTTCGGTTTAGTTAAACCCCTTTCTCGCACTTTAGAGGACTTGCATCCTGCTATTAGCTGTGATTTGATTTCACCATCAATATTAGCAAAGCTACACATAGAGGCTAACTGTCGTAGTTCTAGATAATACTCATCAATATCATCAGTTTTTTTGTATTGTATTTCGAAATAAATATTTCTGATATTCAATATTTTCAGCAGCATTGAATAGCATCAACCAACTTTTTTAAATGAATCTCACCTTCGCCGGGTATGATGACATCTACAGGAAAAGCTTCGACAATGTCATTCAATTCGTCACCGCCATAGGATAAAAGCAACGCTTTCTTACGTGCATCGTCGTTTATGTTATAACCAACAAAAGGGTTGTATTGTAGTCGTCGTACCCATTTCCTCCAGCGTATTGCACGGTCATCAGCTGTGCAATCTAACGGTGGATATGAAGGAAGAGAATGTGACATGGTGATGTTTTTGATTTAGTATCTGATGAGAACACTCGTCGCCAATATAATGTCGATGGACATAAAAAGAAACAGCAACTTAGTGGTATGATGATATTGTTTTTACTTTCATATGACTCCTGCCTTAAACATAACCTCCGTACATCAAGAGTTTTTGCAAGGGACACCATCCAACGGCATCCATACACATAATGGTATCAGACTACTACAATTAATAGGTCCTTCTTTACAGTCATAAAGAGCGACACTACACTATTCAACCGAAATACCGTCAAAATTAGCTACTGCACAATGAGTAATATTCAACAGAGCATCAACAATCACAATAAATCAATCCTGGCTAAAACTGATGCAAACTCAAATAACGAAAAATACAACTGTAGAAATCATGGCAGTTGCCCCTTACCAAAAAGAAGTGTTTGAAAGAGTCTTTAATATGCCAAGCGACAGTCTCCGCCAACAACAAACCAGAAG
This sequence comes from Patella depressa, assembly GCA_948474765.1. NCBI lineage: Eukaryota > Metazoa > Mollusca > Gastropoda > Patellidae > Patella > Patella depressa. The sequence goes on along the minus strand of OX419715.1, from coordinate 72,253,520 downwards.
AAATCTACGTAGGCCTCACGGAGGGCCCTTTTAAAACTGAGAGAGAGATGGGGTTTAACGTTCACTCGCGTACGCTTCTTTAGCAGTGGGAGGAGACCGGAGTGCCCGGAGGAAACCAACGAGGATGAGAAGGCGCCCCTATCTCCATGCCACATACGCTCATACCAGAATCGAAACGACAGCCGCAAGCCAGAGGTGACCGGCCAGCTAGAGGTCGAGGCACGGCACTCTAGACCACTCGGGAATTTTTACGTAAATGATTTACAAGGACCATAACTTTCTGGCCCGACGGGACTCTCATGTCCCATAATATAGTGAATACAATGTTGCAATGCATATGTGGATTATGGTCAGTATTTCATTATAATTCAGTTTTAGGTAGGTCTACGGTTGGGTTGAAGTAGTGCAGTCTTAGGGCAAAAAAAATGTAGAGTGGCAATTCACAAAATCACGTTGATGTTTTTGTAAGAAAAATCTTTGTGCATGTTTGAATGCACAGAGAAAGTTTAAAGTAAGTAAAATGATTGTGAATTTTTTCCATGAAACTCTATCCATAGCAAAACCCTTTCATAAAGTTTATATAAAAAACCGGTAATATTTGCAATTACTGTCATATTTTTTTTCGGTGGGACGTATCAGTCCCGTCAGGCCTATTCTACATCCTGGGACTCTGAAGTACCAATGCTTTTTTTCCAAATTTATATGACTTATCCTTTGCAAATTGATTAATATGTCTGAATTTATCCCTTATTAAGATGCCAAAGAGATTTTAAATAACAACTGGTCTGTAAAATGATATAGGTTTTCAGAAAATCGTGGTCGATGTGAGGTTTATTGTAAGAAAAACGTCGAATCTCGCCCTTTAAGTAAATCCGTTACATGTAATGTATTCTTATGCTGTAATTAATCAAGAAATTGTATTGCAGATTTTGATGGCGTGGTTAGAAATAAGCTATACATTTGTATTTCAAGTTAAAATTGTTTACGCCTTTAGTTGATTGAATTTAACTATGGATTTTTGCTTTAAATAGTTGAGAGAATATAGTTTTCTTTGTTTGAATTGTCTGTTTAGTGTTGCTGATTAAAGTTATGGTGAAAATATCGATTTTAAGAATAATTAAAACTTTTTTTGTCTTTTTTGTATTGAAAATAATTTACTCCTTTACCGCCCGTCGGGACGTTCAAGTCCCAACCCACCCACGTCAGGAAAATTTGTAAAACTTAAAAATAATTATTTGGATACTCTAACCAAACCCAAATCATCTATGAAATACCATAAAACAAGAAATTATTTCAAAACTTAACCACTTGGGCCCGAAAGGGATAAATACACCTAACCAAATATATTATCCTGCTCCGACCGAGCCAATGAAGACCTATAGCCGACATAACCCTAATTATCCACACCAGTAAACCATATAAATATATATATATCCGTTCGCTACTATCCTACTACTAAATAAAATATTTATTGTGCTGGTAGTTCGGTGGCATGGTTGAGCACAATTCAATTCTTTATTTGTTTATGTCTACTGACTTCATCAGATAACATATATACACAAACAATATATACACGACAAGCAAATACAAACATTATAATTACATACACACAATATATGTATGAAAATTAAATACAAACAGGCATAAAGTATGGGGATGGGGTGTAAATAAATTGTATTAAATTGCTAGCTTAATCACACAGGCACTTGAAGGGATTAAAATAAAACTTCTTACGCATAATAAAAGTAATTCAGACGCCATCTTTGTTATGACTGGTTTACGATATATCGTTTGTTATCATCTCACTATACTCACTAGTTCTAAGACTTTCCATCGTTTTAATTGCCAACGAAACTTTATTTGATCATTATACACCCTCCAATGTAGTTAAATTGTTCATTTTACAGCGTTATTAATTACAAATCAAACTTAAAGTGTGTTCACTTGGCGATTACGACGAAATGATGTCAAAAGAAGTTACGTAAATGATCACCCAGTCCCTTTATAACCCTATCATTACTCGATATGTGCCTAGGAACTGGGTGATCAAGCCTCTCTCAACAGCGGCCTCGCTTCGTAAGCTCTATCACGTGATAGAAGTTTTATTTTAATCCCTTCAAGTGCCTGTGCCTAATCATGTTTTCCGTGTATAAAATTGATATTTATTGATGTGTGTGCTGTATTTTGAAATGAAACGAAACGAGGTTTAACGTACTACTGTTCTGCTCCGAACTGGGCTAATGAAGACAGGCATACGTCATGCAGTGTGTGCTATGGCGGAAATTTTGCCGGACAGCGGCACTACGGCCTACTCCTCTATCGAATTCCCACTGTCAAGGGGTCTTTTAAGTGGATGCCAATGTGTACACAGGACCTCGGTTTTTCGCCCATCCGCACGACTTGACAGCTGTCCTTGCAAGGCCCCCCAACCTGTATCACTGACAAAGGGGAACCACGCACCAAAAGTGATGAATTTTGATTTGATGTTTTGTGATTATGTACAGCCTAAAAACCTGGATAACAAACACCCTTAATTAGTGATGTAGTAGGGTGTCCATCGAATTAGTTGCTCGGACAAAGGCGTTTTATAGCTGAGGCGCTGGAGGCGCCAGCCTCCTCGCGAAAAATTAAAATCAAAGAAATTGGAAAGTTAAACGAGAGAAAAATGCTAAAACCGATGAGAAAATGAAAATGCACCCTAATAAGGGGGGAGGGGCTAAAGGCAGAGAAAAGGTCCTTACGTCTGACAAAAGGGCCCCTCTGGTCAAGGGAAAGGGCCCCGAGTCAAAGTCTATCGTTTTCTATACACTGTTACTGTCGAATCCATTACTGAATGAGAGTGCAGTCATTGCATTGACATAAAAATCACCATTCAAGACGCCACACCCCAAAGGGGGCCCTCAAAATAGTGTAGCCTCCGCCATAATAAACCTTAAAAGGCCCCTGTGCTCGGAAGTAGGAATGGTACATAGGATAACCGAGAACTCGTTGGTAGATACATTAGATAGTGGACTAAAATTAGATACCAATTTTCGCAATTTTATAGTGGCATTTTCAAATGAACATAGTTTCAATCGGACTGCTCTCAAATTCCGTTTTGACCAAACTTACTTCGAGATTCCTTAAAGTATTGATAGATAGAAATGGGTTTTAACGTCCACTCAACACACAAACTAGGTCATTTCGGGACTACCTTAAAGTATTGTGGCAGGCGTTTTCTTTATACCTTATAAAACATAATGTGGTTACTTTACAATAATAATCTATTCTTACCTACTGGTGCACTAGTGGTTGTTTGTTGCTCAGTTGTTGATTGTATAGCTTCTGCTGTGGTTTTTTGTAATTCAGTTGTGGTTTCTATAGCCTTTGCTGCAGTAGTTTGTAATTTCGTTGTGGTTGCTATAGTTTCTGCTTTCGTTGTTGCAACAGATTCTGCATCTAATTCAGGATGTGACTGATCGCAATCCCAACCACATATCATTGCAGCTTGATTCCACTTAGTACCTGGACCACAATCCCTTAGATATGTTATCCCCGCAGCACATTGATAATACTTAGTACAATCTGCCATGTAAGGGTAAAACTGTCCAGTTCTTCCTTGACAAAAGTTGTCATTCCTGTAAAATAGAACATATCTTTCTCCACAATCACAATACGTTTGTACAACATAGAGCAAATATAGATGCAAGTTTTGTTCCTTAAAATACATATATCATTGACCTATAGAAGTAAACTTGACCCTTATGAATAATGTTTTTCAACAAGTATAATTAATGCACCTGTGTTGTGGCATGACCATTGGCCACGCACCTGTGTTGTGCAACTCTAAAAATGTCATGTTCTTTTAATGGCCAAATATTTTAATACATTAGAGAATAAAAACACAGATGGGGGCTAGTCATGCATCTTAGCTGTCCATCAGCAGTAAAGTCCTCCACATTACCTCCAAAATCCCACTGAGCAGGGTTCAAAATCTAATGAATCAAGCTTTAAAAGGTAATTAGATGATAACAATGGTAATATTTCTAAATGCGATATCATTTCCCTCAATCCCACACTGTAAAAAATTTCTATTTTTTATGTCGCCGAATTCCGTAGTTAAACACCCTTTTTCTGTTAATTGATGGATTTTTTTGAGAAATTTTGTTAAAAGAGTGAATTATTTCTTCAAATTATGTGTTTTATGTAATTCTGTGGAATATTCAGTATTAAACAGGAAATTCCGTGAAATTTAGGGATAGAATATTTTATTCCCTTCTATAACGGACTTAATTCTGTTATTTTACGGAATAAACTGTGGAATGACAGGAAAGGTACGTGAAATTTAGGGATAAAATGTTTTATTCCATTATATAACGGACTATTTCTGTTTTCAGATGCAACGATAAGAAAACGTATACATATTCATTCCTAATAATTATCATTTTATAGTATTAATTTCAATTTATCAACCATAATATGAAGGATCATATTGTGTACAGTTTGGTATATTAATAGTCATGTATTGCTAATTTCCATTATTTATAAGATCTATAAAGTGTATTCTCATTCATCATACGGTAATCAGATTGTAAGTATTTTCATAAATGTGTAAAAACAATTTTCAATGCCAGGGAGTACAGGTTGGATTGTCTGAATAATATAACCGATTGGCCAGTGTAAACTTACATCTGAAAGCCTCTAACCGCTCATAACACTGACCATTATTAGTGTTTCGAGACACCCTTTTCTCGATGAGGGTATTCATATATTAGCGCCAAGAGGTTACGGAAAAATATCGGAAACCGACGTTAAATAAGCTATTTCGCACACGCTTATAAAGTCAATGGTTAATTCAATGAAATTTTTATCACTTTCGAGTCTAGGAAACAAAACTTAACAGTATTTATTTTTCTGTATTTGAAAATGGAATTTATGTTAAATGAGGGAATTTCTGTAAATTACAGGAAAAATAAATACGGATAAAATTTTCCTGATAATTTTTGTTTCCGGAATTTTTTCCGTTTTTTCACGGATATATTTGTTACCTGGATCAAAATGTATAGGGAAATATGCAATCTTTAATCAACGGTCCACAATGTTTGAAATCCTCATTTCCATGTTGCGTTCAAAATATTTTTCCATTTGAATGTAACTTCATGTTCAAAATATGAGCGGAAAGATTCAACTTGAAAAAATGAGTTTGAATTTACTTACGATCAATTTGGAATTTAATAGGATTGGTAATTATCCCCCAAAGAACAATATTGACAAGTTTTGAAAGCATCCAATCAAAATCAAAAAAATCTATCATGTTCTACGGTTACAATTCCGAGCGTTTAATGGTGAATTAGTTTACTGTTCAATGAAAACGTCATTTTGGGGGGTGGGGGCGGCAAAAACGTTCATGAAAAAAAAATCGAGAAACAATTAATCAAGAAAAAAAGACATATTCCAACATATATTTCGAATAAATTACATATTCGCTCTTACGAAGAAATCAATGGTTCTTACCCCCAAACTGGTGCCAATACTGGTATAATTAGAATAAATAGCAGATGAGACATCGCTTGTATCTCGATTAGTTCTCTTTAAGACAAACTGAACCGAACACCATGTACACATGTAGGAGACGAAAACCGCAGTATACTGGCGTCATCCTAGGGAATATTTCAAAAGAAATCAGATAAAATATTCGCCTGATATTACCATCGTTGTAGTCTACGTTATTGATTTGTTAGTGTTTATTTCTTAAAGTTGAAATTTCAAGGCACGGATTTACTCGATATATCATGAAATCGATAAATCGATTAAGCAGTCGTGAAATGCATTTGAACAATGGCGCAAAGCAACCTTATCTATGTACTTCTTTGGGTTCTAAGAACAGATGTTATTAGCTCGTTTGGTGCAGAAAAGTTGCTGAATCTTAGTTCCCGTTTAGACTGTTGGACAAGGGGGGGGGGGGGCGAGGTGAACAAAGTAAAGTTTGGCTTTGAGTCTTTGGGATGACTCGAGAATTGTTTTATTTTATAAAATTCAGGTTCCTAGACACTTCTGTTATGGCACTCAGTGTTGACTCTTGTCTGTATTTGGGGAGTAAAAAGCCTATTTGTTTTAAAACGCCCACATTTTCACGTGAACGTATATTGTCGTCGCCCCTATCCGTTCGTCTATTCACAATTCGTTTGTGGACACTACACAAGTCACACACTTTATCCAAGTTTCACGAAACTTGAAATATTGGTCTACATCCAAAAGATCTCAGTTCCTTCGAAATAACAGTCCCTGGTAGGATTGTATAAAAATCATGATTTTAGCTTGTGGACACTCTAGGTCACAATTTTGATCCGATTTTTATAAAATTTAAAATGTTTGTTTAGTACCCGGTTACTTTCGATATTCGCGCATACAGGACCATAACTTCTTGGATTATGGCTCCTGATTGTACGAAAAATCGCGTGGATCATCTAGAGGCCACAATTTTTAGCCGATTTAAAAAAAGAAACGTTCACACATATCACCGTTACACCATAATAATAGGTGAGTTCGACTTTCGTGATAATCGGATCAAAACTGCCGGTCAAAATGGCCGCCACCGTTGGTAGCTGAAAAATATACCAATTTTCGCCAAAATGGTAGCTATGCATGCATACCTGGTATCACCAGAAAAGGGTCTGTCGGGTATCTGGTGGTTGGTGTGGTATCCCGTGCCCAAAATGCCAAGCTCAACTAGGCTATTTTAGCTCAGAAGTGTACCACATTAAAATCGTAAATTGCCAGATAATATGGTCGGACTATCCCTGACAAGAGTTAACTAATTTCCAGACTACAGTTCGGCTACATTAGCTAAATTCTGTACCACCATAAACACCTTTGGGGTTGTTCAGTACCTCCACGAGAATCATAAATGACCACTGTCAGACAGTTTGTGCGGTGGGTTACTCCTAACAGACACGTCCTGAAATGCCACGCCCTCAACTAGGATATGTTAGCGGGCAAGATATTCTATTCTCTGTCAGGGGTACTCCATCACTAGACATGTCTCAGAGTGTTTTTGTAATACCTGCTGTGTGGTTTACATGTGGTACACTTTTGAGCTAATCTAGCCTGGTTGCGCATGATATTTTGGGCGAGGATGGCAGATATGCATGCATTGATACCATATAGGAGAAAATTGGTACACTTTTCACCAGGTTGAATCTCTGGGCCCCTATTCTATATGCAAATAGTGTAAAATATGGTATATCGAAGTTGTGGACCCTCTAGAGTGTAGAGGGCTCAATTTGAAATGCATGTTGTTTATAAGCCCATTATCGTGGTTCCTGTCGATATTCGCGGATATCGGTGCATAACTTCCTGAATTATAGGCCTTGATATTGCGAAGAATCACGATTGTTTAGTTTGTGGTCCCTCTAGAAGTCATAATTTGTATCCGATTTAAAAAAAAAACCCGTTTGAATATATCACCACTGAAGATGATTGAGTTCAAATTTCGTGAAAATTGGACCAAAACTGCCAGACAAAATGGTCGCCTCTTGTACGGAAATAGTGCAAATATATAGTATATCATGGTTGTGGACCCACTAGAAGCCACAGTGTTGACCCGATTTTGATGAAAATTTAAATGTATGTTTACATCACAAAGATATTGGTTCCCTTCGATAATGGCGCATATTCGGACATAACCTCCTGGGTGCCCCCTGGTTGTTCGGGAAATCGCATGTTTAGTTTAATTGTTGACCCTCTAGAGGCCACAATTTTTATCCGATTTAAAAAAAAAAGTTCAATTATATCACAATTACACCATAATATAAGGTTGTAGACACTCAAGAAGTCGAAATGTATGATTGTAATCAACAATCCGCTTTGTAAAACCAGTTCATATTCAAATAGTTTCTTTCCCTGCACAATTAAACTTTGGAACAACTTACCTAAAAATATTAAAACCTCACAATCGTTAAGTACATTTAAGTTGGGTCTATCACGTGTGTATCCTCTAATTAGACCACCACAATATTATAATACTGGAAATAGTAAAGAGAATATTATCCATTGCCAATTAAGGAATAAAGCTAGTAATTTAAACAATCACCTATTCTACCATTTTATTAGCGTAACAAAAGAGTGCCCTAGGTGTTATTCTGCTGATGAAGATAATTACCATTATTTTTTCATATGTCCAGCATACTCTGCCCCAAGAACTATTCTTAAAAATAACCTACACCACCTTGAACAAAATGTTACAATTGACCTGATCTTATATGGTAACCCCGCTCTTTCAGATAATACCAACTCTAACATTTTCGAAATAGTTCAAAAATACATAAAAGACAGCAAGAGATTTTAATACTTTAACATTTCAACTTTAAAATTACACTCCAAGAAATGTATATATGTTTATAACTCACTGTCTGTACATATGTCCACATTGTATTTTAAACATTAGATTTAACTATTTTATATGTCCACATTGTATTGTAAACATAAGACTTAACTATTTTATTTGTATGGAGAGAACTTAAATAGGCATTTGCCTGTTGTTCAATCCAATTCAGCTTATTGAATAAAATATTGTTTAAACTAATAGTGGTCCCTGATTGTAGGACAAATTACGTTTTTAGTTTGCAGACCCCCTAGAGTTTTACAATTTTTATCCAATTTAAAAAAAAAACAACGTTTAAATGTATCACCTTTACACCCTAATGACGATTGAGTTTGATTTTCGTTAAATTGAGACTGAAACTGTCTGACAAAATGACCACTCCTTATACGCAAGTAGTGTAAAAGTATGTAATACCAAGATGATAGACCATCTACAAGAAACAATTTTTATATGAGTTTGATTAAACTTAAAATATATCCATATATCTCAGTCTATGTCGGTATTTGCGCATTTCAGAGCATAACTTCCTGGATAATGGCCACTGATTGTTCTCTATCCATCTCCTGCAAAATGTTGGCGTATCTTGCCTGGCAAACCTGGTTTAGATGGCCTGTTACCTCTGGTTTATAAGTCATGGGTTATTGCGGCCTGGCCTTACCTTTTGGGTATTGTCTTCCGGTATATCTGCTCCCGCAACCAAAGAACTCTGGTGCAAGCGAGTTACTGAAAGCAATGGTACCACATGACCATATCAACCAGTACTGAGTGGACGTTAACAACCTTGCTCTGAAATTTACTCTCTATTACTGAATTCTTCGCCGTCTATGATTAATTTGTGTACTACGTATAATTGTAGGATAATTTGGATGGGTGGTTAATACGTTATTTATAATGTAGATACACCTAATAAATCAATACTCCCAGAACGAGACATTATGACTGGTGTTTAACCCTAGAGGTTAAAGTTATGTAGAAATGAAATGAAGACGGGTATATGCCGTGCAGTGTACCATGGCCGAAACGGCCTACTTTTATTTTGAATACTAGCTGTAACGGGCTCTTTGACGTGTATTGCGTATCATTCGAACAACTAAACACTTTCTTACTAAAGGGAAACCACGCTTAAAAATCAAGGAAATTTACCTCGCAACACCGGGAGATATAGAACGTTACTACGGAAACCGATTAGGATACTACCAAGCTTAAAGTCACCTGAATATATAATAATGAAAAAAAGGCGAATAACACCGTTGATGTTAGTATGCCCCTGGCCGATTAACACAAATACGAAATTTGATCTCGTTATATATATTCAGTCATTAATATTTAAGCAATAGAACATATTTTGTAAGCAATTAGTCATGAAAGAAAAGGCAATGAAACTTTGTATTAAACAGCATCGCAAAATTCTTACGAGAACTTTGATGAAAGAAATATATGGTTGGCTTTTAAAGTAATTAATAAAAAAGAACAGGATTTAAAAGAAAATTGAAATTTTAGAATGAAGCTAGGTCTCAAACTCAACAGAATATTAATTTCGACCAAAGAAACTCGTGACCCTCGGGCTAAAAATTAAATCATTGAATTATTTCGTGAACAATCGTATTTCTGCGGTGGGAATCCAGTTAATATTGAGTACAATTACACTTGATATAGGTTTTTGTTTTTCGTGTAGTGCGGTCCTCCTGCACTTAGTATTTAAATATTATTGTTACGAAGAAGAAGAAGCTTTAGTTTATCTTCGGCGACGACAAAATAACTTTACGTTTCCAAATATGTTTGGACCTGTGGAAACTGAGTCTAAGGTCTACTCATCTTGTTTTCGTTCTGTTCGGCGACCCTGTTCGAAAAAACACAATTGGATCTGCCAATGCATACTACATCCGTGGGTATCGATTAAGGGATTAAGAATCCATGCTCGGTTAATGGTCCAAACTACTAGTTTTTCTTAAATTTTGTATTATCTCCATGGTAACGTGGACTTTACTGTAATCCTTAAACCTGATTTGAACTTTACCACTCCACTGATAAGGAATACTAGTCTTATCCATGAATCACCACAGAAAAGATAAGATAACTGATTTAGCTGACTTATTCACAGACTACACTTGGATTTCGGTGTAGGTTCTGGTCTTAGTGTTGACCAAAATGTTGACTGCTGTAATTACTCTCGTATTCTTACCCTCGGTGATGTCTGCTTCCATTTCAACACCAAAGGCAATATCTATGTGTGAATGGAATGGCCATCATTTTCCCCCTGGGGCACAATACAAACCAAACGACTGTACTTTCTGTCAGTGTGATAACGGTAGAGCTGCCTGTGCAGTAGCAGATTGCTTCTTCACACCATGTGTTGATTCTGTTCACAAACCAGGACAGTGCTGCAATGTCTGTCCCAATGGTAAGTTCATTTCTATTTCTGTTACCAAAGGATACTTTTCGTTAATCCATCAAGCCACTACGGTCCAAATATCCGACTATTTCTAAATATAAAATATACGACCCAGACTCCATTGAAAAAATTTGTGTGTGTGATTGCTTCACATCTGCTGGCGATACCTTTATTAACGGGTATCTCCAGATGTTTCTAGGGATAATGTAGTGCACAACTTGGTTATTATTGTTATGGTTCTATAAGTTATATTTCTACACAATAAAAATCATTCTATTCTGACTCTATGATATACCAGATGAAACGCATTATGATTCACTTGTGAACCCCCGAGCATGCATGCCTGTCCATAGCAAAATCCTCCGTGCTTACTCTTACACAGGGCAAGTATGTAATTGAAAAGCAAAACACATTGCCTGAAGCTTTAAACATCAAAATATGAATAGAATGATAAAACGTGCACAAAACGTGTTAGAAATTGGCATTCCTACAAACTGCATGTCGCTAGGCTCCTATCAACAGTTCCAACATGTATGTCCACTGTATAGTTTATTCCCATCTTGTTTATAATTATCCCTGCTGGAGTACAAAAGTAAGAAGTTAACCCCTATAGAATACGTCGCATGGAAACAAACATTAAAGCATTGACACTTAAACATACATTATGCACGAGCTAAACTTTAGGCCTGAAATGTTATCTAAATTATTAATTCGACATTAATTAACTTATCCAGGCCATAATCAACTCTCGGTGCAAACGCTAGCCTGTGATATTTACTAGATAAGGATCCCATTTTCCAATCAACTTTCAATGATGATTTATTCATGAAACGGATAATCGATATTATGTTTTTATCGTACCGACTTGAGTAATGATGATCAAGGCTAGACCGAAAATTCAATAGTTTAAATTGATTTGTTATTACAGGTAACAACTGCTATGCTAAAGGCAAAATCATCCCTGCTGGTAAAGAAGTACCGATTGATGATTTTACTTTCTGTACGTGCCCTTCACCTTGGGCAAGACCACAACAAGCCAAATGTATTTCACGCCCACAGACAGTTCCTGTGCGTTTTTCAATGATCCACTGACGCGCTCTAATTGATTTTGATTAAAATTTGTATACAGGTTGAAAAGATATTTTACTTCGATACATATGCCATAAACCCGGGACATTTACTCTGCAATATATATACTGAAATAGTTTACTCCAGGGACAAATAACTCGTTTGAAACTTCTTTGGTGGTTATCTTCCTTATAATGATATGAAATGGGGTTGAGCTTCCTACCTTTGTGCAACAATTGGGCTCATGAAAACTGTTATTTGATCAGTGAAACTACAATAATTGTATTGTCGGCTCTATACAAAATGACGACTCTATGGATTATGGGGAAATGGTTTGGTTGGGTTATTGTAGTTGGCTGCTGTTCGTGGATTTAACAAATGATGCAAGTAAAATAAATAAGCTTCCTTGCGCTCCTGGGGTTGTTGCGTACAGCGAAAAACAATATCCCACTCGGTATCAAGCTTGTTCTTTTAACTTCCGTTCACAATCTGTCCGAAACAGAATCATTTGCTAACACCTTTGCGAATACTTTACCAGTAACGCCCAGGAGAGATATTCCTCGATAATTATTCACATTTAGGGCATGTAAGTGCTTTGGACCATTCGTCAGGAAATTTAAACATTACAGCTACGAGACCATCTGGTTCCGGAGACTTACTAGTTTTCATTTGACTCAGGGTTCGGACACTACCAACAAGTGTCATTTACACAAGTTTAAGACTAGCAATGCGTCAAATTAAATCAGCCAATACAAGTGATTGGAGCAGAGTATAAAATCCGCTTCCATACCCCTATATTTGACTCGGACATCTCCACTATTTTTCCATGAGCAAACTGATTTGTTTTTCAAACATCAAGCATTAACAATATGGACAAAAAAACACTCTTAATCCCACACATGGGCTCAAATTGTTACCATATACAATGAAGGATATTCTGAGCGAGCAATATTTGAACGTTTGCGAACTTGCAAGACAGATGATGGACACAATGTTGTGATAAAATATCGCTTTAAATAAAGTTTCCACGTCGCGCCATAGTCTAAAACATATGTACAACAAGACGGAGTTATAACACATTTCATCTTTAAAAATATCAATATCTATTCAGATTATATCTCTTGAAATAACACAAGAAATCCATTGGTTTTTTCCTATTATATAATTATTATCGAAAGAAATCTTGGATATGAATAATATATTACATAGCCTTTTCAGGCATTAATTTATATGTCGTTCTTCTGTGAGAAAGTGGGGGCAACTAGTCAAGTTGCAAGAGATCATTTGTCACATTCTAATTTTCACGTCTCGACATCAGTTTTGGGTTAAGAAGCATTAATTTATTTGATTAATTAACCGTGATTTAACATCCGACAGGGAAGTAATGATAATAATTGCGCCCCGAGTATTTTAGTTTATGTTGTGGTACGGCAAATAAAACAAGGGTGACCTTTTTAAGCGTTATTATGGGGCTGGGTTGTTAATTGAGAATCATTTTTACTGTTTTTGACACACCTAATACTACTTTTGCTTAGGAACTGTAGTACCACGAGGTGTCTGTCAGACGTGGGAAGCGGTCATACTCTCAAAACCGATCGCCGACCCTTGCGCTCTTTTCTACTACATATCTTGGAACAGCCCTTGATCGTCTAGTATTGTCTTTGGTTATATTTGTCATTTCTCTTCTTATGGCCCACGCTGTGTATCTTTAAATGGCATCCTGACATCTTTTATTATTCCCCTGTTATTATTCAGTTTATGGTTAGCACAGAAATAACAATGCGACAGTTCGACATTTTTATGTCAATCCGGATACATATGGTTACAATGTATAGACATTAGCAATCTCAACTGCTGTAACAAGACTCGGGGAAACAACTACATGTACATCATATTATAGTCACCTAAAGAACCTAGGCGATATCTACCCTCTCTGATCATTCAGCAGCAGTCTCTTGGAACTCAGATGGTATCTGTCCGGAACCTAATGATATCTGATGTTAAAAGGCCTGGTTGGGTCTCTTTTATAGGAACCATATGGACACCACGCACGGATCAGGCTATTCACGTACGAGGCCGAACTTGTTTGGGGGGGGGGGGCAACATATTTTCCCGACAAATATATTTCTTTACCGTCCGCCCGTGAGCGCTGGAGGCGTTAAACGCACGACGGGGGGTCTGGGGGCCTCCCCCATAAAATTTTGAAAACCAGGCGGCCGTAGACGCGATTTCCAGGCATTTGGCATACTTTCTAGTAATTTGGAGTGGGTAGTAAATTATGTCAGTTGCAGCATAAAAACTGGTAAAAATTCATCAATTGAACTTGAAATTGATTAAGAGAAACTAATCAAATTTAATAACAATTTAGTAAAATTGGATTCAAATATTACATAATGTAATAAAAAGCTTATTTAATGATATTTAACATCTAAATCATAGTGGTTTTGGAACTTTTTCTTGGAGAGATTTATAAGTAAAATACGCGTTGTTAATTAAAATAGCATTATGCAAGAGCAAAATCTGATTTTTACAGGTCTTTCTTTAAGCCTGAGATGTTATCTAAATAATCAATTAGACATTAATTAACATATTCAGACCATAATAAACTCTTTCTGTCAAGACTAGCCTTCGATGTTGGCAGATTAAAATCGTATATGCCGCTTAATGGCGGTTGATAATTAAATCAATCAAGTGGATAATCGAGACTATGCTGTTTATATTAATGATTTGAGTAATGATGACCGAGGCTATGAATATTTCAAAAGCTTTTTTTCGGCTAATAGTGAATCAATTTGACTGAAATTTTCAGCAAATTATCTTTACACTATCTAGTTTTTAACTATTGTAGTGAGAACTGCCATCTCTTTATCTTATCTCCCACTTTAAGCACAATTATCTTTGTATAACTCTTGCCAGTGGCACCTTACATTCACCTATGAAAATTTCTCAATATCGAATTATTTACGGCCTATTGAGCCATCGTACACATTGGCGTCACACATGGGGGGGGGGGGGGGGTCCGGGGGGTCGCCCCCCCCCCCCCCCCCCCCCCCAATTGTTTTCCTGGGGGAGTCGGAATATACTTGGACCCCCCCCCCCTCCAAAAAAAATATTGGGCAAAATAAAGTACCCGAAATCTAATAAAACACTAATTTTAGGACTGGAATAGCAGTAAAACGCGTTTGCTGCAATCAAATATTCCAACATTTGCTTTGTGGGTCCATATAAGGTCAGTTCCGCTTCTTCGCCCCGCGAAAAAAACTGGCCGCAGCCCGTAAACCTGCTTCGGGCATTTCTAGTTTTGCTTCCCTAACTGTCATCGAGTCCTTATAAAACACTAATTTCACTTTTCTTTTAATCGAATACCACGAATTTGTACTGAGTTGACTATTGATTAAAACATTTTGTTCTGGCCACTCTACTTTGTGCGACATTTTTCGGGCATCGATTATTACTTCTGAATGCAACTGCAACAGTGTGATTGGATGGTAGGAATTCAAAGTGAGATTTCGGTTACAAAACCATTGGATACTTTTGGAGTTGCTCACACAGGCTAGAATAGCAGAAAATGCATTTGCGGTAGTTAAATTTTCAAACTTTTCGCCGGGAGGGTGAGGCTCCCATAGCCCGCGGCGATTGGTTGGTTGTTTTGGAATTCTGGGCAGCCACGTAGGCTATTAAGTTGCCTACAGGCTGGAATATCAGGAAAAACGCGTTTGTGGCAGTTAAATTCTCAAAATTTTCTCCCAACAGTCCCGTCTTCGTGGGTGTAAGGGGGGTTTGGATGGCCTATAGTTGTCTAGAGTGCCGCGCTTCGACCTCTAGCTGGCCGGTCACCTCTGGCTCGCGGCTGTGGTTTCGAGCCCTGGTGTGAGCGTATGTGGCATGGAGATAGGGGGCGCCTTCTCAACCTCGTGGGTTTCCTCCACTGCTAAAGACCCCCACGCGCAAGCGAATTATTGAAATAAAATGAAACCATGTTAGTCCCAAAATGACCTAGTTTGTGTCGAGTGGACGTTAAACCCCAATCCCCTCTCTCTCGTGGGTGTAAACGATTGATTGGAATTCGTGTCAGCAAAGCCACCTTAATTAGGTTATATTAGACCACTTTGAAATTGCTTTTTTTCATGGACTGAAATAGCAGGAAAAAGTGTTTGCAGCCGTCAAATATTCCAAAATTTTCTTAGGTGGGGGACGACCGGTGCCCCTGTCTGTAAACATGATAAACGCTGTATTGGTGTGATGTTTTAATTTAACGGATGTAGTCCTTGGGCGGAGTTTCGGTGTACTTTAAACTATACTCGGGGTGTAAACAAAGTGCGTTTAAACTGACAATGTCCCGAACGGACTCTGGATTCTCCAGTAATTACAGAAATAACACAAGAATACATTTTCTGAACGAATGTGTCGTTCAGGGTAACTGTGTTTGCATAAATTTCAATAAGAAAGTCCTCGGTTCAAATTGTCTTTACTCCACTGTGAGGAACAGTCGTACTCAAAGAAAATAACAGCAGATTATTTGATTGGTATATGTCGAATTAATCCAGCCTAGCAAAAGAGATACGAACAAATGTCTACCATAGCTAAATTAAAAGCATAAGAAAAATTACCAAATGTACAAAAAGGATGAGTTTGAAATAAATAGACATGTGTACTATTGATAATTCCCTAAATCAGAAGAGAATTTTTTGGGGTGGCAGAAACACATTTAACTAATACAATACATAGCTATACCTTGCTATAAAAAGAAACTCTAGAATAAGAGTGATAAAATAAATTTAATCGATCAGATCATCGTCCTTAAAGTTGCCAAAACTATTTTTTATCTGAAAATAGAATGTCTCCAATAGCCACGGAAAAGACATTTATACGTATTTTAATGTAATCTATGAAATAACAATAGTAGGCCCAGCGTATGTAAATAAGAAGACATTATAAACGCGTCTCTTCATCTGACGTCGTAGCCAATGGAAACACATTAGCTCTTCCGAAACTTAAGACTTGTCAAGCCACCTAGATGTAGCTACGAGAACATAACTAAAAACGTTGAGATATACTGATGTGCTTGTTTTTAGCCACGATTGGGTGCCTTTAGTTCTAAGTGGCAAACTCAATTGCTTTATTAATTCATGTACATTACTTATTACACATACGCAGCCCAATCTACAGAAACAACATTCATTTATCAGCAAATATTGACAATAAAGTAAATCAAGCGTTGTTTTTATGTGTTAACGATGTAAATATAAAATATCGGAAAAAACAATCTAGTATAGCTTTGGTTTTAAAAGAGGGGATTTGTACTGCTTAATTGTAATTGAATGTGGCTGAAATGTTATAATAGTCAATCGTTGTTTTGATGAAAAATATTGTCAATTTCGCTTACTTTTTGCAAGTGTGATTCGCGTTCGGCATTGCTACGTGGTACTAAATAGAACCATTTTTTATCTCGAAATACGAAGGTGGATAGAAGGTTAGTTATCTAACCTAAATGAGGCACAACCATGAATAACGATAGGGTTCATCTTAATTTGCCCGGGCGTGGTCTGTTATTGAGTCACCTGGCGTGGTTTCGATTTCTCAGTTGTACGTGACAAGGAGTGTAATTTTCTCTGGGTCATCCGGTTCCCTCCCACTGTTAAAGACACCTACGCAAAAGCAAATTATTTAAATGAAATTGGATCATATGTTAGTCCCGAAATGGCCAAGTTTGTGACGGTTTGACGTTGTAAAATTAACATAAACCTGAGGCATTAAGTCTCCAATGTTCGTATCGGAAATACATCGACAATCAACTCGTCTGAAGCCTTTATTTTGGTTACCTCCCTTGTATTGAGTTGAGCGTTATACCGTTGTGCAACAATTAGGGCTCGTGTATGTTTTTAGAGCAGGAGCCCAGGGAACCTAGGTGAAAAGTGTACCAATTTTTTCCTTTATGATATCAATGCATGTATGTCTGGTATCATCAAAATGTAACTTTGGAGTTGTTCAGTACCACCACAGGAGTCTGTTAGGGGTAACCCACCGCAGTGGTCATTCAGGACTCATGTGGTGGTACTGAACAACTCCAAAGCTGTTTTAAGTGGTACAGATTTCAGCTGATCCAGCCTAGCTGTTGACTGGAAATTAGATAACTCTTGTCAGGGATACTCCAACACTACACGTGTCTGGTAATTACATAGCTCTGTCATGGATACCCCAACACTAGAAATGTCTGTCAGAATGTTTTTGTGATACCTGAAGATGTACGGTACAATGCTGTGCGAATTTCATGTAGTACACCTGTGGGCTAATCTAGACTAGTTGAGTGGTATCGCATTTTGGGCGTGGAATACCACACCGACCTCAAGAAACCTGACAGACTTACATTTTGATGATACCACACATTCTTGCATTGATAACATATAGAAGAAAATTGATACATTTTTCAGCTAGGTTGACCCCCTGGGCTCCCGGTCTATTTGGTTATGCTACTGTCTGTGACGACATTTATCGATCTTAAACCACGAACGATGAAATCAGTGAACATGCGAAAATTTATTAGTCGGCCCCCCACTAAATAGACGACTATCTTTAACAACAAGTTTAGTGGTTTAAGAGCTCCTTAGAGCTCGTGTTATTTTGTTATTATAATATGTACCGACGTTAAATAAAGATCACTTACTTAAATAAAGATTACTTACTGTTAAATGGTTTGATCGGTTTATTTCTACTAACTACTAATTGTGGAGTGAACAAATGAGGCAGATTAGTGGTCTGAAATTTATATTTAGCACGTAAAATATAACCAGAGCCGGATTATTGGGGTCCATGCATCACCAGGGGTCATATTCTTAGCATGCATTGTTCGTTACACTCCGACAAATGCAATCTATATGCCAGTATGCATACGGTAGATATAAATAGATTTATTAGCTACAACAATAAATAAAATTAAAAAAAATATAAACCAAACATTTACAAATTCCGCCTCTGCGAAAAACTATGACTTTTGTTTTCTTTACATTCACTTTCATACGATATGTTTTACAAACTGTTGGAAGACATTTATTTTGCCTATGGTGATTGGACACCGTATCTTCCATGGCATCCGCAAATATAAGATTAATCGCATTTGGCACTTCGTTGTCAATGAATATGCATACACAGTTCTGGTTTTCTGAGAGCAAATTAAACTGGTCTACAGACAAGACAAAACAAATGGCAAAGTGCTAAGCACACAGCCAGAATTTGTACTAAATAAGCGATTAACAGGGGCGGATCCAAGATTTTCAGAAAGGGGGCTGGGGCGTGCTGCATCCACTTGGTAGTGCCAAGCGCGGGACGTGATTTTTGTGTGGAAAAAATGCCCACAAGGACTGGTTTTAAAGGAACTAAATTGCTTATATTTGGGACCAAGGAACTGATCCAAATGGGTCGAAGCGCATATAATAATGCAATATGAATGTATATAAACGGATTTACACACAATCGTTTCTGTTTTACTGTAATTGCTAAATGTTCTGCGAAATACGCCAGAAGTCCCAATCGAATGGCAATCTCTAGCGTATGGTTATTCCAGTCTACACTGATAGTATTCATTGCGCACACTCTCCAGATAAGACTGTGTCGTCACCGTTTGACATGACTTCTAGAGTATGTCTAGCCGCGTTCTTCGTGCCCCTTGTTACAAAGAACACTGAAACGCATTATGGTACACGATTCCACATAAGATTCCAAATCAAGAATTGATTTAAATTGATAAATAATTCCTGTTTTAGTGATCACTGATATGACGAGAAATTACGAACTTCGATAAATAAACGTTACATAACACACTAGTTCTGTTGTATGGATATTAACAACAGTCAGGACCACCGCGCTTCGCCCCTCCCCACCACCACCACCACACCACGCCTTCCTACAAGACATATGCAGATCATGCTGTGAGGAATACCACTCTAAATGGCAACACAATCTAAAATTGATTCATAGAAAGAGGAAGATAAATCCTTCTGTCCATATCAATTCATATTATAGTAATCCTTTGTTTTTCTTTCGCATTTTGAATATCGAACGGATTCTTGCCTTTTCACGCAGTGATTTGTAAGTCGTTGTTCTGCATATATGGAAGTAAGGACAACTAGTCAAGATGCAAGTGATCATTCGTCAAGTATTTATTCTAAATATACAAGTTTTGATGTCGGTTTTGGGGTAAGAAACATTAATTTATTTGATTACTAATTAAGGAATTAACCAACTACAGAAAAGTAGTAAATCCGTAAATGGCATATAAACTCTGGTGTCTTCGGTTGTTTTATTGTACTCCCTACTTTTAAATGTCAACATTTTATTTTACAAATTTCAATGTTGCATTTTTTTCTTGTGAAAACTTTGAAAATAGTTCAGTTGAACATGTGTGTATGGATTAATATACAACCGGCGTTATTTTATTTTATTTTATTTTATTTTTTTTTTTTGATGTTCATAGCAGTTTTATCCCATAACAACCTGTCATGACGTCATCACAGGTTGATATATTCGGTTCATATCAACCGCTGATGACGTCATCATAGTTGATATTTTCGACTCATATCGACCGCTGATGACGGAGATGATCGAAATAAACAAAATAAATTTTTATTCTTTTGACAATTAAAAATTGTTACTCTACAGTTTGTAGCGTTCAGGACCGAAATATGTATCGGCATATTTAAATCGGTTATCAATACTCTATGTTCGATTATTTCTCCACACACACCAAGACTAGAAAATATTTATCGCCCAAGATTTCCTTTTAAAGGTTTGGGTACAGTCCACTTAAAACAGTCGACCAAATCCTTCTTTGAACATATACCGAAAACCTTCAATCACGGTTCACTGTCAGAATTGTCGGAAAAGATTGCCTTTTGATCCAAGTTTTCTTTAGGCTTTGCATAGATCCTCATCGATATTTACATTCACATCTATTCCATCGTCAATATGTTGGCTAAAAACGATTACTATCCGTTTTGTTTTTGCTTTCAATTCAATTACTCGAAAATGGCGACGTATAAACAAAAACATGCACATACGCTCGTGATTACTTCGGTAATATTCGCTATTTGGCGGAAAATATCGAGTTATGATCCAATCATTGTTGCCTTTTAATAGAAGAGTCCATTTAATTCAAGAGTGAAATGGCGTTGTATATGTCGGAAGGAATGCAGGCAAATCGCATTTCATTTCAAATTTTGGAGTTTGGTTTGACAATTGCAAGGTGGGGGCTAAAATATGACCTGCGCATGCTGTTTAAACTGGCTTATGTTTTCCAACAGACCCAGGTCCGTAATATTCAATTTGTATTCAATACTGTCATAAATTACAAAATGTTAAAAATTTGGGTACGTATCTTTAACTGATTTATAAGTATAACGGCTACACCGTATTCACGATCCAGATTCACCTAATTGCCGTACTCTTTACATACAAGGGGCTGGTGGCCGAATGGTTAACACGTGGGTGCTGTATCACAAAGTCTGTCATGGAGTCAACTGGCGTGATTTCGAATCCCCGGTTGTGCGTGACAAGGCGTAGGGTCGTCTGTCCAACCTCGTGGGTTCTCTCCGGGTCCTCCGTTTTCCCCACTACTAAAGACCCTACGCTCAAGCGAATTATTGAAATAAAAAATTAAACCATATGTTAGTCCCAAAATGACCCAGTTTGTGTCGAGTGGACGTTAAACTCACTCCCCGTTCAATGATCTCTGTGTTAAAATTATATTTGGAATACATTTAACCAGTTCTATCACATATTTAATAATCACTGGCAATAATATTGTCCTTTAAAGTAGCTAAGTAGCAAACATTGAAAACACGAATTATTTGTCAATTTAAGTCAACATTGATGCTGTGATCTTACCGGAAAAAATGGGCTTCTGATATCTAATATTCAAGACAAAATCAACATAATTTTACTATTGGTACACGAATCGTATACCATAATGCGTTTCAGTCCCAGTTTTAACAAGAGAATCGAGGGGCGGGGCTAAACACATTGCACTATATCAAATGGTGTATGTAGACTGGAGTAACCAGACGCTAGAAATTTGCGATTTAGACTGCTGGCTTATTTCGCCGAACATAACTGATTTGAAATTAGAGTAAAAACGGAAACCATTGAATGTAAGTCATATTACAGTATTATATTCGTTGCGGCCCACTTGTGTCATTTTCTAGGTTCCAAATGTTAGCGATTTAGCTCCTTTAAGCTTCAAAATAATGGTAACTTTCTTAAGATCAAATGGATCGATGATCAAAGACCTTGCCTTTGGTTTTACTGTTTTATATTTACTTGCCTGACAAGCTTATTATTATTATATTTTACAGGACAGACAACTTTTGTCAAGATAAAACTGGGCAGTATTACCCTTACATGGCAAATTGTTCTAAGTATTACCAATGTGCTGCGGGGGTAACAAATATAAAGGATTGTGGTGCACATACTCAGTGGAATCAAGCTGAAAAGACATGTGGATGGGTATGCAATCAGTCACATCCTGAATTAGATGCAGATTCTGTCGCAGAGACAACTGCTTCTACTACAGAATCACAAATAACCATTACAGAAGCTATAACTAGCATGACCATAACAGACGTCATTTCAACCACAATTGAATTAGATACAACAACCGCAAAAGCTGAAATAACCCCAACTGACTCACACACAACCACATCAGAATCTGTAACAACCACAACAGCTGTAACAACTACATTTGAGCAACAGACAACCACCAATGCCCCAAAAGGTAAGAATAGCTTGAAAGACCTCGACTGTTTTATCTCTAGAAACAAAAATAAACATTGCTTTTAACATCTTTTCGGACTGTATCGTATTTAAATCGTTATGTTTTTACCCTGCTTGTTGAAATGTAGTAGATATATGATGAAACTGGTTTGTGAGATTTAGTGATATTGGACGATAGTACATCGTATAGGCCTTACCGTACCAAACATTACCAAGCAGTTCATTTAAAATAGATTTTCACCAAAAAACAACTTTATCAATGTAAAATCAATGATAGCATTATGACATGCTGATTACGACAAGCCTTAAAACCATTGATTGCCATTTCCATATTTCGGACATCATTTAATGTTCCATGGCTGAATCCATACTAAAATGTATTCATGTTAATTATCATGTCCATCAAACGATTATAGATAAAGCTGTATTGTTGATGACCATATTCCGTCATGTTAACAACTGTTCAATGTCATTTCCTTGTAAATTATACTGAAGGGGGGCCCACGTCGGAAAATCTGGATGAATTTTCTCGACCCATTCAAGTTTCGAACGCGACCATCCTTCAGGCTAGGGACAATCTGGACACCAGAAAAACGCTATATGCGGTGAAATACAGTTAGCTATATATATTTTCAAGCGATGGATACATACGTGCAAACCGACTATAATCACCAATTAGTGATTATAACTTTAAATACATCAGGTATGAATTGAAGTGCAGATAAAACTTTTAGCACCTTTGACCGGAAACTGAATGGCCGTTAGCACCGACGTTAGTATTGAATATATAATGGATACAGATGAATGGTTGGTGTTTGCCGTTCATGATAGATCCTATATTTTCTTTAAATGTTTGTTATGCTTGTGTATAGCGAATGTAGCCCTTAATATAGTTTCTATGTTCTATGTGTGTTGTGTATGGAGAATATAGCCCTTCAGGTGGAGTTTCTAAGTGTACTTAAAGCTATACTCGGAATGTAGACAAAATGCGTTTAAACTGCCAATGTTCTCGCAAGATCTACCGTCTGTGCCATAATAACTCTAGATGTATAATTAAACAATCTTATTGTTGAATTTATGATTATATAATATAAATCTATTGTTCTATTATAGATGTTCCATCATGGGCATGTGGTAAAAAAGTTCTTGTGCCAAATGAAGACCGGATTTTCGATTGCCCAGTAATTACAGAAATAACAGTGATCACCAGAATACATTGTCTGGACGAATGTGTCGTTCATGGTAACTGTACTTGCGTGAATTTCAAAAAGGACGTTCTCGGTTCAAGTTGTTTGTTACTTCATTGTGATGGACAGTCGTATACAGTCACACAATCACCTAATACAATGTCGATATGTTTGTGAATTTTTCAAACAAAATGACACTCCATTGTCCGATTGGTATGTCAAATCAGGGCAGCCAAGCTAAACAGATACGGCTTGTGAACATAATGTTTACCATACACATGTGAACTATTGATTATTTCCATAACAAACCCCAGAAGATTCAGAGGTGAATTATTGTGCATAGAGAAACAATTCAATACATGGCTATGCCCCGCAAAAGAACTTTAGAATGAGAATATTAAATAAAACAATTAATCGATCTTTGAATGTAAAAAAGTCGCGAGGAAGTGAATGACTAGAATAAACAAAACTTTAATACAGGCCATAACTTCAGGCGCGGATCCAGAGGGGGGGTTTGGGGGGTCCACCCCCCCCCCCTGCTCAGCTACATAAAAAAAATAATGCCTTGCATCAATGTAATTACATCACAAAGTGATCCTACATCAGTATAAAAATGATTTCTCTGTTTAAAAAGCTCAATTTGTATGTATGTCTATGTAATTTAGAGACGATGATGGTAGATTTCCGTAACAGAAACCTGGCAAACCCCCTCCTGCAAAAATTCCTGGATCCGCCCCTGAACTTATACCCTGCTTCTATTCAAAAGTTCTACATATCATTGGCTTTGTCAAAACTACTTTTTATCTGAAAAAAGGATGTCTCTAACAGCCAAGGAAAGGACATTAATACACATATCAATGTAATCTATAAAATAACAATAGTATGCTCAGTGTGTGTAAATAGGCAGACAATATGACGTCGTGGCTAGTGGTTAATGATAACCATCGACGATAATATGACGTAGTATTTGCTCTGTATTTGAAAACGATAAATGGTGGTTATTTTAATAATAAATCACTATTACTCACATGTTATTGAATTGATGAAATGATAATAAAAAGATGTTCTTAGTTGTTTAGATTATATTAAACAGTGGGAAGAAGCATGATTATACAGCAACAACTCAGACAGTAAATATTTTTTAAAGAATAATCTAAAGATGTTGTAATATCGTTTAAACAAAAACAACGGTTCACTCGGGAATACAGGTATGAATTGGTAGGTAAATATTATATTAAGAATGAAGCACAGTTGGGAACAAATTTATTTACATTTCGTATTACAGCTTTGAAAATCAATAAGCAGCGATCAAACAAAATTAATGAAACGTTTGAATCTGTGTTCGATAAGGTTCGTTCTTTGGGTAAGACAAGACAATGTTAGCCAAGAAAGTAACATCAGGATTTTCCACTGTTTATTCATTGGTGCAAGATAGGTGAGCTGGCACGGAATCGTGTCGTATACTCGGACAGGCCTGAAAACCTGGGAATAGGTTGTCTTTTATGTAAAACATTTGAAATAAAATTAGACCATAGCGCTGCTGTTCATCAAAAGTACTTCATGGCATAACAATAATCTTACGTATTCCTGCATAAAAGTAAGATGGTAAACCCCATTCCAAACCTTCCGGTATTTTCCGATATGGTTCCTCTTATGTCAGTGGTGTAGGGCAGAGGGCCTGGCAATGGAGTAAACTTGGGGACCCGGAGTATGTAAAATACATGTGGTTGGACGGATCTACCATGTTTAGTACTATGAAGCGCCCCATTGGTCACATGAACCCCTCAAAACATTCCAGCACGACATTTAAAAGCAGATTTTATCAAAACTGCGGTGTATTCATTTAAGAACTTTGATTGTTGGAATGAGAATGCTATAATTAACACCCTCTTTCTTTAAAATGTTAAATTGCTTTTTGATGGAGCACAGCTGGTAAGATATTCAATATCAGCTACTGACCTACTTATAAGAGAGAGAGAGCGGCAGATAGGCGGGATATGTCTGCTTAAAGATACATTATGGGAGATAAGATAAAGAGACGGCAGTCCTCACTATAATAGTTAAAAACTAGATAGTGTAAAGGTAATTTGCTGAAAATTTCAGTCAAATTGATCCACTATGAGCCGAGAACGAGTGTTTATTATGGTCTGGATAAGTTAATTAATGTCTAATTGATAATTTAGATAAGAGAGATAAATGGGGTTTAGCGTCCACTTGACACAAACTAGGTCATTTCGGGACTAACATATGGTTTAATTTTATTTCAATAATTCGCTTGTGCGTAGGGTCTTTAGCAGTGGGGGTAAACCAGAGTGCCCGGAGGAAACCCACGGGGTTGAGAAGGCGCCCCTATCTCCATGCCACATACGCTCACACCACAGCCGCAAGCCAGCGGTGACCGGCCAGCTAGAGGTCGTAGCGCGGCAGATTTTGCTCTTGCATAATGCATGTTTAAGGAAAATACCGCCTGGTCTATTCTGATAGTTAAGCATCTGTATCGGAATGTATTTGCGATATACGTTACTGGTAATCTATCAATAGAAGATCTATTTCCAGTCCAGTGCTACTAGTATAATGAACCACTACGTGAAACACAGTTGTAATTATCATAAGTGTCACTATCGTAAGTTTTCCACACCAGGTTGGCATATTTTAGACTGATACACGTGGGGTAATTTGGAAAAAGTATGTCTCGTACGACTCTCGTACATTCATATTTTGGTTCAGTTGAGGTTAACTTAGCGACAAAGGGCAGTGGCATGGACACCTTGATAATTCACTTGTAGGCTACTAATGCAAAAATATTCTTTGATAACACGGGTGATAATAATCTTTAACAAATTATGAATCAGTCTGCTCATGTTGCGTGGTTAGTGCATAATACATATTTGTTCAATATGTCACTATAGACATTTCAAATAATCAATCTAAATGTGCATAAATACCATTTAAGAATATTGGATTTACCGTTATACATATCTGTATCAACTATTGTCTTTAAATGTCTGTCTTTTCATAACAGTGCAATTAATTGGTTAATGATTTGAAAATGTTATAGTGTTTTTTTTTATATCCCTTAAGAAAACACAGGTAATCTACCGTGTCGTTCACGTAATCGAACGAAATAACTTGTATGTCTTGGATATGAATAATATATTTTTATTTGTATTACGTGTGAACATTAATTTATATGTCGTTCTTCTGTGAGCAAGTATAGACAACTAGCAAAAATGCAGGAGATAATTCGTCACATACTTATGCTAATTATACACCTCTCGACATCAGTATTCGGGTAAGAAGTATTAATTTACTTGATTAACCAACTACAGAAATGTAGTATATCCACATATCACATGCGCTGGTATTTTGGGGATGTTTTGTTATTGCTCTCCCTATTTTTATGGCTTATGAAGATTTCATTTAAGGAACTCGGTCAGGTGTTTTTATATCAACTGACATGATAATTAGGAAGGCGATTTTCCTGTAGTTGCCTATTTATACCTTGCATAATATTAGACAAATTATTTTCAAGGTATATAAAACAAAAAATTGACTGGAATGAATATTTGCCAAGTAATGGGACATTGTGTGGACATTTCAACATTTTAAATTATTTGTGTTTTAATACTTTAATACCTGCTTACTGGGTATGGCACTGACTTCCCACGAAGTAAATGAAATGAAATGAAATGGGACCTACTGTTCTGCTTTGAACTGAGCTAATAAAGACGGGCATACACCATACGCTACGAGGGTAATTTTGCCCGGACAGCGGCACTACGGCTTACTCTTATATCGAATTCCAACTGTCAAGGGATCTTTTACCACCACGCCAATGTGTACACGGTACCTCGGAGTTTCGTCGCACCCGAACGACTAGACAGCAGTCCTGGTCAGACTCTCAGTCCTGCATCACTGACAAGGGTGGACCACGCCGGAAAATCTGGATGAACTTTTTCGGCCAATGCAGGGATCGAACACCCGACACAGGCTACAAACTTAATTAGCCAACGTGACCCACTTTCCCCGAACTAGGGATCCAGGGTTCGATCCAGGTATTGGTCTAGAACATTCCAGAACGGAGGTCTAGACAGACAAATGGCGTCTCAGGATGAATAACCGAACCACAGAATTAAACATTCTGAGAATGCAGATATATTAGTTGATAATAATCATAATAATAATAACTTAAAAATACAGGATATAATAGTATCCGTGTTACTTTACCGGGTACAGTCGGAATAGAATGTAATACCAATTTTCCATACGAAGACATGAACATAATGATAAATACCAAAATGATCAAATGATCGCGTAAAGTGGTGACAAGTATAAAATTGTATTTACAATATTCTGGTTTGATAACATTAAAAAATATAATGTTTCATACATAACTTGAAAACAGGATTGTTATGACTAAAACCCATAATATTCAATCTTAATTAAAGTCGTAAATTACAAAATGAACTATACATTCAAGTGTGGTAGAAATTGTTTAATAATATTCAATTTTAATTAATGTTGTAAATTACATAATGAATTATGATTATACATTTAAGTGGGGTAGAAATGGTTTAACAAAGTTTTACTTTAAGAAAAGGTAAAAATGTAAGGGTTCATGTAATTAATTAAGCGTTCCGTAACTTGCGTTTACGTCTTGCTTGTGGATATACGTGCGCCCATTTCTTACCCAGATTACCTATTTTCCACAACCATTACATTACACACAAGAACATAATATTAACTAAATTATGACACAACAATTAATATCACTTTTGATATCTGAAAATGTATTTTTTTCGAATTTTTGTTGTTGTTGCTATCCTGTTATGATATGCGGATAGCATTTACTCAGTGGACTCAGAAATTTAAAGCAGAGTGTGTTACATTACTAAATGTTTAAAATTTAGCCCTCAGGTTGTCTCTGTGTTGGCCGATAAATTTTTGAGGCTACTTAGAGTTTACTATTAATAAATTGCATATCATTCAGCTACCAGATTAAACCTTAGATGGAAACCTCATCTCTCAACCCTCTGTGTTTCGAGATAACAGATGTTCCTACATAGTTCCACGTAGCAAACATCAAAACAACGATTGATTATTGTTATTTATAATATTTCTGCCACATCCAACTACAATAAAGCATATAATCCTACCTGAAACGGGTATAAATCATCTTATTAAAAACCGAGGTGTTAAGTCGTTACTAAGAACGCCATTTTTAAACGGGAGATGTATACGATACAAAAGAAGTTAAAAGGGATCAACAAATTATATTTGTTTGACATAACACAGGGGACATGTAAATCAAAACTTCTAAGCACACTTTTGGTCAGAATGAGTTCAATAATATGTCTTAATGTTGAGTCTGTTATGCAAAGCATAATATGCACTTTTTCTACACAACTATTCTGGGGATCTGACGAAAATTCGCCATTTTGAGCATAATGAGGTCCAACAAAATTGTCTCAAACTCGTTAACTTTGTTAATAACGAGTGAAACCACAGCGTGCTAGTAAGCAGTCGACGAGGCATGCTGTCGATCAGACGACGAAATTTCAGCCCACACCATTACCGTACCACCTCCAAAGCGATGGCGTTATCTGACGTTAACATCAGAAAATATTTCTCCTTGCCGCCTATAGACGCGAAGTCTCCCATCATTGAACTTTAATGCAAATCGGGACTCATCAGTAAAGAGTACCCGCCCACATTGTCGCCGTCCCCAGTCTATATGACGTGTGCACCAGTCACGACGTGCTGCCCTATGACATTGAAGAAGAGGTGGTCGAACCAAGAAGCTTTAATGAACTGGAGACGGCATGACGTCATTAAAGCTTCTTGGGTCGAACCGCTTGTCGTCGAGATCGAATGTTGTGGGCTTGCAGACGATTTCTTATCGTCTGGCCCGATACCTGAACACCGCTTGCATTTCGCAGTTCATCTCTCAGACATATCGCTGTAACAACGCGCTGACCTAAGGCCATTTGAATGAGATGCCGGTCTTGACGTTGCGACGTTGATCTTGGCTTACCAGACTGTGGGCGATTCTAAATTGAATTGGTTGCCTGGAAACGCTGCCATAGTCTCCCAATCACACTCTTACTACAGCCGATTCTCTGTGTCACATTCCTCTGTGTAAAACCCTGTTGAAGCCACGCAATGGCTCTTCCTCTGTCAATATTGACTTATTACATAATCATAATAAATCTTGGACCGATCTTCGTGAAATATATGGTCTACATCAAATTATTAGGTCACCTACTAGAATTACGTCTTCTTCTAAATCACTAATTGATCATATATTTATATCTGAAACTAAACATGTCAAAGAATCTATTGTTCCTTCATACTCAATATCAGACCATTTCCCGATTTGTTTTACTTCGCAAAAGAAAGGTGTAAAATTCCCCAAATCTTCACATACTAATATTTCTTATCGCTCATTTAAACATTTTAATAATGATTTATTCCTCTATGATTTACAATGGGCTCCATATAATTCTGTATATGATCACTGTGATCTTAATACTGCACTGGACAACTGGTATAATATTACACTGCCCATTATTAATAAACATGCCCCTTTAAAAACCAAACGAGTCAAAAATGTTCATAAACCTGATTGGATAACCCCTGAAGTGTTTCATTATATTCATGAACGTGATTTTCATAAGAAAAAAGGCAATACTCTGCCATTTAAACATTTTCGTAATAAAGTTAAATCTCTTATTCGTAGTAATAAAAGGAAATGTCTTGAATTATTAGTCACTGATCGCAAAAACAGTAAACAAATTTGGAAAGCCATCAATACTGTTAATTCTGAGGGTAAATCTCATAATTGTTATTCCATTCCTGTTGCCCCTGATATTTTTAATGCTCCTTTTGTTAATGTTGCAAAGTCCATTATACGTAGTCCATCAAATCATTTAGATCGTTCTACCTCTAATGTGATATCTACATTTGTATCTAATCATCTTGAAAACAATACCTTGTGTCATCTTCCCTACATATCAAAATTTGATGTATTCCAATATCTTCATTCTCTTAATACTTCCAAATAGGATTAGATCAAGTTGGTCCTCATTTTCTTAAACTTGGTGCTCCAATTCTTTGTGATTCATTGACATTTATTTATAATATTTTTCCGTCCACCCTTAAACAGGCTAAAGTTCTTCCATTATATAAATCAGGTCCAAAATCCCAGCTCTATAATTATCGCCCCATATCTGTACTTCAAACTATTTCTAAACCCTTGGAAAAGCATATTTGTAAACACGTTAATAACTTTCTCCTTCACGATTTACTTTATTCTCATCAGTCTGGTTTTAGGTCTAAATTTTCTTGACATACTGCCCTTACAAATATTGCAGAAAAAATGTTTATTCTGCCATTAATAAAGGTTTAGTTTTCTTTGATTTCCGTAAAGCCTTTGATATGGTCCATCACTCCCTTTTACTTGAGAAACTAAAATTATACCAAATTTCTACCAAATTATGCACATTATTAGAATCGTACTTATCCTAACCTAAAATAAATTCCTTAACTACACATTTGTCCATTTCTATTAATTCTACCTTCATTGAACATGTTTCCGACTTACTTTATGTACTATTTTAAAACAGAAAAACTTTCAACTTAGGAAAATCAAATCATTACTTCCAACTGATGTATTAAAATTATTTTATAACGCTCACTTTCAATCACATGTTGACTACTGATCTACCATGTGGGACTCCTGTCAAATTTCTTCCCTTCATAAACTTAAAATTATCCAAAAATTATCATTTAAAATTATATTCAACAAACCTATTATTAAAAACAATTCTTCCGACTCTTCATATTCCATTCTGTCAAAATCTTTAAAACTGCCTACCATTCAACAACGTCATTTAATGAATAAATATATATTTCTGTTCAAAATATTAAACTATAAAAGTCCAAATTACTTATGTTCCTTATTTCAATTTAAAAATACTCCTTACAACTCTATAAATCTTAAATTACAAATTCCACATCCAAATTGTACTAAATTTAAACATATGTAATCTTAGCTATAATGGACCAGTTTTATGGAATTCACTTCCAAATAATTTAAACTCATTACATGTTCTCTCAACTTTTAAAAAATCACTGCATAATTATATCCAAAATGTTGTATAACTATTATGTATATTTAAATTTAAACCATTATCGTTTTCTGCATTTGATGTTATTTGGAATGTAAAAAATACATTTTCATTATTCAGTTTCCTTGCATGTATAATATATGTGTATGTTTGTTTTGTCTATTGTCATTTAAGGGCAGAATTTTAAACAGGCTGCAAAGCCTAATTTTTCACCCTTTTGAAAATAAAGAATTTATTATTATTATTATTAAGTTCACTCAGCTGACGTCTGGCCATGTTGAAATTTCAACTGACAGCAACACGGTCATGGAAGGTTTTTTTATGCCACACTGTTCATGGAAACTCCAAAAGTCGTAACCTACTGCGTTTGGGCGATGCAAACAGTTTTGTGGAGCCTTGTTTTGAGCTTCAGTTTATGTTTTCTAAGGAGACTGTCAAAATCGTTTGGTTTGAAAATGACATATGCCTTGTACACACGCTTTGGCTGAAATCGTGAACCAATTTTGACACGATTTCCGCCAATAATTAATTCATATATATATATATATATATATATATATATATATATATATATATATATATATCTGATATGTGCATAGACAATTAACTGATAGAAAAAAAAGTTTGACCCTTAACTTCTTTTGAGTAGTATATGTCGATGTATGTAGGATTAAAAAAAAAATTATTAGATTAAACGCGAGTATATTTGAAGTTAGTCATAATAGTATACAAGTTGGTCATAATAGTATACAATTATTTTATTTTTAAGATGTTAATTACATTAATAAAGAAACCGAGTTTGTCATTTGGAACTAAAGGCATCCCTAAAAACAAACATCAGTTAATCTCAACGTTTTTAACTGTTTTCTCGTAGCTAATCATACCCAGACTACTAAATTGATGCCGGACGATTAGATCGATGTGGGCTATCTTTGTGGGGTTTTTCGAAACTTATTTCCAAGGAATATAAGAAACATTTTAATAACTAAATTGTTTCTATAGATCCTCAGAAAAGGCAATTTAGATATGCCCGATCTGTTTGCCGAAACACGGATCATAAAATGTTAAGCAATTTCATACAGAACACTTTCTTCATTGTATTTAAATTGTCTATTCATTTGTAAATTGATCTCTCCTATCTGTATGGGAATTTAGGGTTTTTCTATCCTTTCTAAACAAGCAAACTATATGAGAAAATTAACTGAAACTGCAAAAGATAAATTCAGTAAACTTAGAGATAGAATCTTGCTTTAAAATGTAAGTAACATTCTAAAGGTGAAATTAGATCTATGAACAAGAACCTTGTGGTTTTACTATCGTAAAACTGGCATATATATACTTGCCTGAAAAGCGGCTCTATTTTACAGGGACACATTTTGCGCAGATAAAACTGGAATGTTTTACCCTCACCCCTCAGACTGTACAAAGTACTATCAATGCGCTAATAGTAAAACATTCATAAGGAATTGTGGTGCTGGTACCAAGTGGGTTCAGGCTGACTCGAGATGTGGTCTTGAATGTGGTCAGCCAGAACCTGGATTAGGCGAAGGAACGGAAGAAGAGACAACAACAAAATCGCAAACAGAAGCTTTACCTACCACGACTAAATCACAAACAATCACATTTGAGCCACAAACAACCACATCAGAGGCCAGAACAAATGAACCACAATCAACCATAGAAGAAGCTATAGCAACAACAACTGAATTACAAACAACCACAGCAAGAACTACAGAAACAATAGGGTTACAAACAACCACAAAAGAAGCTATAGAAACCACAACTGAATCACAACCGACCACAGCAGACGCCATAGAAACCACAACAGAGCTACAAACAACCACTAGTGCATCAATAGGTAAGAAATTTTTATTATTTCAGAAAGAACTAAAAGATCTGTTATCTTAAAACAAAGTTTTGAAATCAAAACAAGAAAAATCATCAGCATCACGCAATATTTGAAGAAATCTGTCCGTTTTGTAGCCCGATTATTGTAAATTATAGAAAGAATAATCAGCCGGAATCTCGGATAATTTGAAGGATTCTTTATTTTCTGTGTCGCTTTAGGGCTGATTGCGGAAGTAAAGAAAGTAAATCATAAAATTAAAAATAATGCATAAGTAGAGCAAGGGCCAAGGTGGCTATCAAGAATTCCAAGGCAAAATATAAGTTAACATATTCTTGATATTGAAATATGGACAAATGCGTTTATAATGACATTGTTTTCCCAAGCCCTACCGCATGTTGCGTATGTGTCGCATACTTTGGAGAAAAAAAAATAATTATTCGCCCGAAATGAACAATTTTGATATACCTCCTGTCCTATTTGGTGACAGAAGTTTTTGTGTTGCCGCTCCTCGGCTCTGGAATCCACTACCATCCGAAATCAGAGAATGCCCAATATTGAACAGTTTTTCAATTACAGCTAAAATTTATTTATTGAGAGTAGCACCTTTTAATTTTATGAACATGCATTTTATAGATGGAGTATAACACGCTATAAATATATTATTATTACAATTACTCTTTACAACTTGTTCAATTTATCTTTACATCATTTATCGTACATTATAGATGTTCCAATATGGGCATGTGGTAAAAAAAATATGGTGCCAAATGAAGATCGGGATTTGGATTGTCCAGCAATTACAGAAATAACAGTGTTAACCAGAATACATTGTCTGAACGAATGTGTCGTACGTGATACCTGTACTTGCGTGAGTTTCAAAAAGGATGTCGACAGTTCAAATTGTTCGTTACGCCATTGTGCTGGTCAGACGTACAATAGCACACCATCATCTAATACGGTGACAATATGTTTGTGAACCTAACAATCAAAATAACACTCAATTTTGGTTACGTCGAATCTAGCTAGCCTAGATCAAGAGATACACTTTGGGTTTATAAGTCTCCTGTAAACAATTTGTTAGATATAATCCCCAACAATATTTACCCCAACAACATGGGGAGTATTCATATCAAATGGACATATATATGCCTGCATAAGATTGTAATATGTACCATGAAACTAACAAAACTAAAACGTCCTTGGGCCACCTTCGCTCAAATGGTTTTTGTGTTAAATTTGTGTTGATCCGTCGTAGAACAACCCTATTGAAGAAGATAATAGTGGTTATCTTGATTACAAAGCTCGTTGCGAAAGGGCCAATAACATTTTGAGCATCAGGGCCCTAAGTATGAAATCAATCAACGACAAGGACATTGCAGTGGTTATGCACCATCCCCACCCCCCAACCACCACCGACACGCAGTAAAACATTAAACAGAGGTTGAAGTGGATATTTTGAGGGGAGCCCAGACCCAGCTTAACAACGTTTACATATACATTACTGCCTTTTACTTATTTTAATACCCATTTACACTGAAAAGGAAATAACTTTTACCTACAAATACGTCAAACATAGCGATTTTTTGTACAATCAGGGGGGCATAAATCAGGAAGTTACGATCCGATATGTGCAAATATCGAAAGGAACTAAGATCTTTAGGTTTTAAAGATGCATGTCAAGTTTTAGCAAAATCGGATGAAAATTGTGATCTCTAGAGTGTCCATAATCCGAAAATGTAATTTTCCGTACAATAAGGGGCCATAATCCATGACGTTTCGGTCAGCTACATGCCAATATCGAACGAAACTGAGATATTTCGGAGATAAACCTATATTTTAAGTTTCGTCAAGATTGGATGAAAATTGTGACCTGTGTGAGAGACAACAAACAATTGTGGACGGACGTCCGGGCAGACAGGGGCGACGACAATGTACTTCCACATGAAAATGTGAGCGTGTACAAAAAATACCACACACACACACACAAAATGAATTTTCATAACATTTTGTACTAGTTTTGAAAATCAATAAACGACTATAATATACAATCGATCGAGCACTTTGAATCCATTTTTTTCAGTTCATTCAACTGTGTCCTTAGGGAAAGGCAAGATGTATTGTCACTTATGAAACTCCCAATGACACCATACAGCACAAAGATCAAAAATAATTTCTTAGGGAGTTCTATTGTCAGAAATAACCTTTTAAAATTGTCATGCGTAAATAGGATTAACAATTCGTTGATACTCATTGCTTTTGTATTATCCAATAAACAACGAAAAAACAATACAAATGTCGGTTAATATTATATATTTGACTTTAAAAATCTGCTTTATGTATTCAATATTAGTTTATATTTGATTATATTTAAGAACTACCTGAAAATGAGCAATATAATTTTAGAGACCGTAATTTGGTGGGATTTCAATTCTAATCCGATCTTCTATCCATTCTATTATAATTAATTCCCAACTGAAAGCATTTACTTGTACGGTTAGTAATATGCCAAATAGCATTTTAAAATTAGTTTTAGCCGTTTGCAGAATCTGGTCGCTAGATGGGCTGGTGAATTAAAATGAAATGTGGTCATTTCGTGTCATTTTTTTTGGTAAAAGCAAAAACTCTGTTGATTCTGAAAGAAGCTATCATAAGTTATTTTTTAAATAAAAAAAAGAGGGCGCCACTTTTTTTCCACGTTCTAGTGGTCCGAAATCCAAGATGGCGTACAAGGTGGTCGCCGTTCAGCAATAATTCAATATCTTCGCAAGTACACATGACATGATGCCTAACTAAGTATCTAAATATAGGTTTTCCGACACAAGCAAACCAATGGAACCCTCAAATTTCCTTTATGTGCAACCACGATAGTTACTGTTCAGTGTCAGTGTATGAGTATGAACGAAAAAAATGCAAAAGTCTCATGGTGTATAGGAGTAGTTTTAGCAACGGACATCAAACGTCTCCACACTCCACATTTATCCCTGGATGGCTTGTTTTGTTGCTGCAAGTGAAAACCCAGCATGCACAGTATTCAGTACATATCTTCCTTCACATCCAGATTTACATCCGCACTTGACCATCGAACGGGGGAGAATTGACTTATACCTGCGTCAACTGTCCAAACAAATTCAGCAGATGCTTGGAATTAAATAAAAACCAAATACGAACAATCCAAACCATCAGACAAAATTCGAAGTCCTAAAAAACGTAATAGGCAAATGGACTGTTCATCGTGTACAAGATACACAACAAACAGTGGTAACAGGTTTCCGGAAGAGTAAGCTTACCCTGCCTGGCGCCACACCCGCCATAGCTGCATCCAAACTATTAGTCGAAAGCTCGGTAAAACAGCGTGATTGCCAATGGACTATCGGTATGCAAAATGAACGTGATAACAGTGTTAACGAAGTAATAGACATTATCAGACAGGTAAATAGGATACGCGTCAATTAAATATATCTAGAATAATGGCTGACAGAGACATGTTATATTTACCAATCAAGTCAATATGACGGTCATAAAACTTTTTAAAGGATTTTATAAGTTTAGTGCGCAAGTATCCTTGTAGTTGAAGCTAAGTTGACAAATGTCTCGATCTAGTTAAAAAATCAGAATAAAAAGAACAAGCTCTCGCGTAACAAATTAGCTGAGACACAAACACTCCATAAGCTGGTGATACAGGAATGTTACTACTAATAAATGGAAAGTTAACAATCGGAAAGTCAAAGTCATCACGTTTATGATACAATTTAACGCTCAGTCCATGGCAATTGTCAAAATCCAGACGCAGATTCAAGTAGGAAGCGTAATTGTCACTGTCAGTAGTATTTTTAATTTCAAGCTCATCAGGATATATGAATTCTACATAATCACTAAATTTAGGATTATTCAGTGATAGAACATCATCGATATACCGATAAGTAAAATTAAAATATCTGACTAATCGTTTATTTGTTTTAGCTAGTGCCTGTATGTACTCGGCTTCATAGGAATAGCGAAATAAATCTGCAAGCAAAGGTGCACAGTTGGTGCCCATGGGGATACCAACCACTTGCTGATATATTTCCCCTCCAAATTCAATAAAGATGTTACCAATTAAAAAATCCAACATCTGAACCATCGTGATGGCGGTGAATTTATTTTTGGAATCACTATAGTACTTAAAGAAATATGAAGAATTGTAATTAACAACTAAATATTGATATCTAGCAGTACCTGATTTAGATGAAAAGACACTGTAAAAAATGTCTTTCAACCGGGCTTTTAATTTACTATGGGGCATTTTTAGTGTACAAAGTAGAAAAGTCAAAAGTTTTAATAGATGAGACCGAAGCAAGGGATCTAGATTGCAAACCATCAAGTAATTCTTTGGAATTTTTTAATATCCACATTTGATTTATAACACTACGAGAGTATATCTTGTCACATTATTTTTGAATACCCTCTTTAAATGCAGTTAGTATAGATGTCAGTACTTTTGAAAGTGGTTTTGTGGAACATCGGGTTGAACCTGCTATAAAACGTTGTTTGTAGGGATTTTTATGTAGTTTAGGTATCCAATATAACAAGGGCAAATCTGTATAGGTATTTCCGCATGGAGTACCAAATGAAGTGAGTACAGATTTGTGATTCATGGTTCTGATTTGTGAAACAAATATTGATTTTAAGATACAAATGTTAATTTTAGTGTACATATGTCGAAATACGACAACAAATGAAGAAGTAAGAATTAAGGACTATGAATTTAGAACTAAGAACTAATAACACTGAATAAAGAGCTGTTTGGTCTTGCATAAAACACACCATCACATACAGTGTGGACATGTTTGTGCACTTTACAAACAAAACCCCATTGTTTGATTGGTATGTCGAATCAGACCAGCCTAGCTAAAGCGATACGGCTTGCGAACATATGTCTACCATATAGCCTAATTTAAAGCATTATTATAAGGAAAACCACAGAAGATTCAATACAGGTGAATTCAATACATGGCTATGCCTTGTTAAAGAATATTAAATAAAAAAAAAATAATCGATCTGTAAATAAAATAATATTAGCGATTTGGCTCCATTAAACATAATTCACTATTACTCTCATGTTTGTGAATTGATGAAACGATACAAAAAAATTCTTGGTTGTTTAGATATATTAAAACAGTGGGCAGAAGTATGCTAACAGCAACAACTCAGACGACAATATCCAAAAGATGTTGTAATATCATTTAAACAAAAACGACGGTTCCCCCAGGAATAAAGGTATGATTTTTGTAGGTAAATATTAAAATGAAGCACAGTTGGGGACACATTTATTTTCATTTTGTATTACAGCTTGGAAAATCAATAAGCGCCTATCAAACAAAATCAATGAAGCGTATGAATCTGTGTTAGATAAAGTTCTTCCTTTGGGTAAGAGAAGACAATAGATATTTCAAGCAAAATAATCGGCAGCACAAAGAACAACAGGGATGCATCTTGACAAGCCTCGGAATTCTATTGACAATGTTTATATTTGTATTATTCGTAAATATGATTCAGAATTTTTCGATACTCGTGTTAGTAGTCTAATAGACAAAATATCCTGAACAACCAAAACAAGTGCTTGGTAAATACAACAACCCGTGCAGTATTTTGTTATACAACGCTGAATTCTGTATCCAGTTACTTTTCTAGCGAAAGTTAAATATGGTGTGTTATTTGTCACATAAAGAGGAATGTAGAGAAATTACCAATGTTTTATTGTCTGAGAGACTAGCGATTCTACAATCACAAAAGATATCGAAAGTCGATGGCATCCCACGAACAAGAGAAATCCCCCCCCCCCAACAAAATATTCAGCACTCGGTAGGTAAAGTGCTGTATTACTAACCAGGAGATCCGTTGGTGTGGCGCATAAGAGAACTCTAAACAGTTGGTATTCAAAATAAAAAGGGAAGATCGTAGTACTGCTGTACAGGCAAAATGTCCTCATATCACCTCACATAGCGCACGTAGGATAACCATCCCTTCGCTCCTTCTTGCCTTCATGTTGACTAAGTGTAACGCCAGGAAACCGCGACAAATGGTCCTAACCTCTAAGCACACTTTTGGTAAGAATGAGTTCAATATGTCTCAATGTTGAGTCTGTTATGTAAAGCATAATATGCACTTTTTATACACAACTCGTCTGAGGATCTGATGAAAATTCGCCATTTTGAGCATAATGAGGTCCAACAAGACTGTCTCAAATTCGATAACTTTGTTAATAACGAGTGAAACCATCACGTGCTCGTAAGCAGTCGTCACAACGACGAGGCATGCTGTCGACCAGACGTCGAAAAAACATCTGGGGAATGGCCTGCCACCCTAGGGGCCTGAAGGAATTGCACCAATTCTTGAAGATTATCACGTTGCCTATGATTGTCTCTCACACGTCTGTCCAACTCGACCCATGCATGCTCATTGGTGCCAAGTCAGGAGAGTATGCAGGCCAATCCATACGTTCAATACCATTTTGGGTGAGAAAATCATTAATTACTCGTGCTCTATGCGAACATTGTCATCTTGAAGAACAGAACCTGCTCCAATTTGACGAAGACTTGGGATGACAAAAGGCTATAAAATTTCTTCCTTGTACATGATACCCGTCAAATTTCCTTGGGCGACAAAAAGAGGATGTACCGAAATTCCAGTCCACATCATTACCGTACCACCTCCAAAGCGATGGCGTTGTCTGACGTTAACATCGGCAAATCTTTCTCCTTGTCGCCTATAGACGCGAGGTCTGCCATCATTGAACTGTAATGCAAATCGGAACTCATCAGTGAAGAGTACCCACCCCCAGTGTCGCCGTCTCCAGTCTCTATGACGTGTGCACCAATCACGACGTGCTGCCCTATGATGTGGAAGAAGAGGTGGTCGAACCGCTTGTCGTCGAGATCGAATGTTGTGGGATCGCAGATTATTTCGTTTGGTCTGGTCCGATACCTGAACACCACTTGCTTTTCGCAGTTCATCTCTCAGACATCTCGCTGTAACAACGCGCTGACGTATGGCCATTTGCTTTTCGCAGTTCATCTCTCAGACATCTCGCTGTAACAACGCGCTGACGTAAGGCCATACCGATCTTGACGTTGCGACGTTGATCTTGGCCTACCAGATCGTGGGCGATTCTGAATTGAATTGGTTGCCTGGACACGCTACCATAGTCTCCCAATCACACTCTGGCTACAAGCGATTCTCTGTGTCACATTCCTCTGTGTAAAACCCTGTTGAAGCCACGCAAGTTCATTCAGCTAACGCCTGACCATGCTGAAATTTCAACTGAGAGCAGCACGGTCATGGAATTTTTTTTTTATGTCAAAACTGTTCATAGAAAATGCATAGTGCACGTGCAAGGACATAATCAACTCCAAAAAGTCGTACCCTACTGTGTTTTGGCGATGCAAACAGTTTTGTGGAGCCTTGGTTTGAGCTTCAGTTTATGGTTTATAAGGAGACTGTCAAAATCGTTTTGTTTAAAAATGACATATGCCTTGTACACCGTTTTTGTCGTCAGGATATCGTGAACCAATTTTGACACGATTTCCGCCAATAATTATATATATATATATATATCTGATATGTGCATAGACAGTTACCTGGTAGAAAAAAAGGTTTGACCCATAATTTCTTTTGAGTAATATACATATATCTGTATAAATAAATGCATATAAATGTATGCCACCGTTTTTTGTCGTCAGGATATCGTGAACCAATTTTGACACGATTTCCGTCAATAATTATATATATATATATATATATATATATATAAAGATAAAAGGTATGCCGACACAAACTGATTTCAACACTGGTTTAATAACATTTTAACATTTTAAAGTACTTTTCGTCCGTCTTGGGACTATTCATAAATATATATGTCTTGACGTGTCTGGGTTGTGATTTTTTCTACATAGGCGAGACATCTACTCATCTACGGGATAGAGTACGCAACCATCGACGGGATTGCTATATTGAAAATGGGCCCTTATTTGTAAATAGACATATCTTTAAATGTGCACAACATCTACAAATAAAATTTCAAATTTTCCCATTTTATAAAATGAAAGTCGATGACACCACGAAAAGGAAATTAATGGAAAATCATTTTATTAAAAAAATTCATTCCTCGACTTAATAGTCAATAAGTAACAATTGGCAATTAGCCTCATTTATTTATTAATTTTCTTTAATCTATCTCATGATAATCTTCCATTCATTGTTCCCAAATTAAATTCATATACTACAGATTAACACACGTGTGTACATGTTTTGTATTAGTTAACGATATGTAACCATAGACAATGGTAACTATAGCTAATTAATACCACAGTGTTACTATGTAAATATGTATAAATATACTATAATGTCCATCTTTATACAATGACATTATTTATGAATAGTCCCAAGACGGACGAAAAGTACTTTAAAATGTTAAAATGTTATTAAACCAGTGTTGAAATCAGTTTGTGTCGGCATACCTTTTATCTTTTTATCATTTACCGTGAAACAAAGAAGTGCAACTTTGCGGTTGTCCTAATAATTTTGGATATATACTTTTCAAAAAAAGTAGGGGATATTTGATTTTGGGGGCATAATACTAAAATATGCAAATGACTACGAAAAAAGTCACTATAGAACCTAACAGAAG
Organism: Patella depressa; assembly: GCA_948474765.1. Taxonomy (NCBI): domain Eukaryota; kingdom Metazoa; phylum Mollusca; class Gastropoda; family Patellidae; genus Patella; species Patella depressa. The sequence continues at coordinate 72,211,104 of OX419715.1, read as the reverse complement.
AAACATTTCCAGTTACATGTGACGCACAAACGCACCAATAGCTACCGCATGGAATGCAGGTGATGCTTGGGATCATCATGGAGGTCCAACCCAAGATTTGCACGACTCAGGTCGACCAAGCGCGACAACTCAAGCCCAGGATCGATTTATCCGTACCTTGACCTTGAGAAATCGTGTCATCACAGCAAATCAGATCAGCGCTGTCTTCAAACAGACACTGGTGTGAGAGTGAGTGACCAGACGATTCGGAATAGACTGCATAGGGGTCACCTTCGCGCCCGACGTCCTCGCGTGATCCCTTGTTTGAGAGATCATCACATTCAGGCAAGACGTCGTTGGTGTAGGGATCGTCAACACTGGGATAATCGACGCTGGAGCAATGTGATGTTTTCAGATTAGTCAAGGTTCACTGTTGATTTTTTGGACAGACGTAGGAGGGTGTGGCGTCGTCGAAACGGGCGCTTCCAAGACGTTAACGTCATCAGACATGATCGATTTCGGGGTGGTTCTGTTATGGTGTGGTGAGGCCTCACTGTTTCTTTTGAGTAGTATACATATATCTGTATAAATAAATGTCTGTCTATTCATAACAGCGCAATTGATAAATCATTAGAATATCTTATTGTTTCATACCCCTTGAGAAAACACAGGTAATCTACCGTAATCAAAGAAATAACATTTATATCTTGGATATGAATAATATATTTTTATTTGTTTCGCACTCCGATCTGAATCAGGTGTGAACATTAATTTATATGCCGTTCGTCTGTGAGCAAGTAGGGATAACTAGTCAAGATGCAGGAGATAATTCGTCACATACTTTTACTAATTATATACCTCTCGACATCAGTATTCGGGTAAGAAGTATTAATTAATATGTCGTTCTTCTGTGAGCAAGTAGGGATAACTAGTCAAGACGTAAGAGATAATTCGTCACATACTTATGCTAATTATACACGTCTCGACATCAGTATTCGGGTAAGAAGTATTTATTTACTTGATTAACCAACTACAGAAATGTAGTATATCCACATATCACATGCGCTGACATTTTGGAGATGTTTTTGAATGTTTTCCCTATTTGTATGGCTTATAAAGATTTCCTTTAAAGAAGATAAGTTTGTAACCCAATATCACCCGAAGTCTTCAACATTATATTACATTATTATATGCGTTGCGACACATTTGTGTCAATTTATAGGTCCCATATATTAGCGATTCAGCTCCTTTAATGAACTCGGTCATGTTTTTTATTATATCAACTGATAAGGGTGGTGATTTTCCTGCAGTTGTCTATTTATACCTTGCATAATTTTAGGCAATTTATTTTTAAGGTATATAAAACAGGAAATAGACTGGAATGAATGTTTGCCAAGTAATGGAACATTGTGTGGACATTTCAACATTTTAAACTATTTGTGTTTATTAAAATACTCATGGCTGCATGGGCGTCACCTCCCCCCCCCCCAAAAAAAAAAAAATATTTGGCAAAATAAAGTGCGCGAAATCTAATAAAACACTAATTTTCGGATTGGAATAGCAGTAAAACGCGTTTGCGGCCATCAAATATTCCAAAATTTTCTTAGGGGTCCATACAAGGTCAGCTACGCTTCTTCGCCCTACGAAGAAAACTGGCCGCAGCCCGTAAAACAGCTTCGGGCATTTCTAGTTTTGCTTCCCTAACTGTTATCGAATACCACGAATTTGTAGTGAGTTGACTATTGATTAAAACATTTTGTCTGGGCCCACTCTACTTTGTGCGACATTTTTCGGACGTCGATTATTACTTCTGAATTCAACTGCAACAGTGTGATTGGATGGTTGGAATTCAGAGAGGGATTTCGGTTACAAAACCATTGGATACTTTTGGAGTTGCTCACAAAGGCTAGAATAGCAGAAAACGCATTTGCAGTGGTTACATTTTCAAAATTCTCTTCGGGAGGGTGAGGCTCCCATAGCCCGCGACGATTGATTGGTTGTTTGGAATTCTGGAATAGCAGGAAAACGCGTTTGTGGCAGTTAAATTCTCAAAATTTTCTCCCGAAGTTCCCGTCTTCGCGGGAATAAACGATTGATTGGAATTCGAGTCAGCAAGCCACCTTAATTAGGTTATATTAGACCACTTTGAAATTGCTTTGTTCATGGGCTGAAATAGGTGAGGGTAAGCCACGCTTCTTCGCCTCTCGGGGAAGACCGGTGCCGCTGTCTGTAAACATGATAAACGTTGTATTGGTGTGATGTTTTAGTTTAACCCTGTAAAATATGCTAAACAATGTTTACAGAAGACTGAGACTTAAACAAAATTTATGGGGGTACCCCCCACCCCCGTTGCGCCCCCCCCCCCCCCCAATATATATTTCACAGCTACGCCCCTGTATGGCTGCAATGATAAGCAATTTCACACAGAACACTTTCTGCATTGTATATAAATTGTCTATTCTATTGGAAATTGATCTCTTCTATCTACATGTATGGGAATTTAGGGGTTTTTTTCTCTCCTTTCTAAACAAGCAAACTAAATGAGGAAATTAATTGAAACTGCAAAGATAAATTCAGTAAACTTAGAGATAGAATCTTGCTTCAAAATGTGAGTAACTTTCTAAAGGTGAATTAGATCTATGAACAAGGACCTCTGCCGTTGATATACTGCAAACTGATCCCGCGTGAATATTCGCATGGCCGCTACAATCACTGATAAGCATGACATCGACGAGACTTAATGAGTTCGGCATATTAACTTTTTTACTCCGGCAAATTAAATTCTCAAACATTTTTTTGAAGTATAAGAAAAATAAATAAAGGCGTTTAAAGTATTTGTAGTTAAAAAACATTTCCTTTTTAGTGTAAATGGGTATTAAAATGAGTAAAATGCATCATTTTGCCCGAAGCAGTTAGGTGTTATGTAAACAATGCACGTGAAGTCAATGCGCGTGTTGTAGACTGTCATCTCACTCGGCTAATCTCGACAGATTCCGTAAACTACATCTAGTCTCGGATGTATGACAGTAAGTGATATGTACCTACGCCCATACATTTGCGATGCGGCTACCGGTTTACTTTAACAGGAAAACTTGACGCTATTACACAAATTGGGAACCTATTCGGCTAGCGACCTATTCGACCGATCGAGCTGCAACCTGTTCGTTGGAAACCTATTTAGAGTGAAGACAACAGTCTCTATTTATCAACCAATAAAATCCAACGTTATGTCTATCAAATGAAAGTAGAATATATTATTTTTTATCCATTCCTTCAGCTCAGAATAGAAGTGTAATTTCGTCATTATCTTACAGCTGGATCGGTCGAATAGGTCGCTAGCCAAATAGGTCGCCAACTTGTGTTTGGAATGGGCGCAGCCATGTTTCATCCGGGACCTTTAAAGTAGTTCCAATATGGCGGAATTCATCATACAGCCGAGTTTAGATTGTCCGAAATCTTACGAGGTTTGCCAAGTGACTGTCATCTGTGAGTAATTCTCCGTGAAACAGATTGGATTTACTGTCGTAAAAACTGGCATATATATACTTGGCTGAAAAGCTGTTCTATTTTACAGGGACACATTTTGCCAAGATAAAACTGGTATGTTTTACCCTTACCCCACAGACTGTACAAAATACTATGAATGCAATTCGGGGAATACAAACATAAGGAATTGTGGTCCTGGTACCAAGTGGATTCAGGTTATATCTGGATGTGGTTGGGAATGTGGTCAGCCAGAAAATGGAGGAGGCGGGGGAACGGAAGAAGAGACAACAACAGAATCGCAAGCAAAAGCTATAACCACCACGACTAAATCACAAACAACCACAACTGAACCACAAACAACTACATCAGAAGCCGGAACGACCGAACCACATTCAACCACAGAGGAAGCTATAGCAACCACAACAGAAACTATAGAAACAACAGGGTTGCAAACAACCACAGAAGAAGCTATAGAAACCACAACTGAATTACAAACAACCACAGCAGAAGCAATAGAAACCACAACAGAGCTTCAAACAACCACTAGTGCACCAATAGGTAAGAAATTCTTATTATTGTAAAAAGAACTAAAATATGTGTTGTCTTAAAACAAAGTTTGAAATCAAAACAAGAAAAATCAGTCAGCATCTTGCAATATTTGAAGGAGCTGTCCGTATTGTAGCCCGATAATTGAGAATTATAAAAAGAAAAATCAGCCGGAATCTCGGAATATTTGAAGGAATCTTAAATCTAGAAATTGGAGCAAAATTGAAGAGTTTATAGACCTTTATTTTCTGTATCGCTTTTAGGTATAGGTTGATTTGGGAAGTAAAGAAAATAAGCCATAAAATTAAAAAATACATAATAATGCAGTAATAGATTATGGTCACAATTAAGAATTCCAAGCCAAGGCAAAATATAAGCTGACATAAGTAAATATGGAATAATATTCTTGATATAAAAATTAGCCCCCCCCCCTCCAATATTTCGTCAACAAGAATGATTTCGTAGGAGTGTTCTAAGCCGGCCACATCCTCAGCTCCTCCCAAAAATTCCGTATCCCCACCCACCCCCCTCCCCCAAATTTTAGGAGCCCGCCTCAAGCTCTACCGCATGATGTCGCGTATGTGTCGCATACTTTGGAGAAAACAGAACTAACTATTCCTTATGATCGGCCGATATGAACACTATTGGTATACCCCTTGTGTTGCCGCTCCTAGATCTGGAATCAACAACCATCCAAAATCAGAGAATCGGCAACTTTCACTTTTTTCAATTACAGCTAAAACTTATTTATCGAGAGTTGTACCTTTCATGTTTGTGAACATGCATTTTATAGATGGAGTATAACACGTTATAAATATATATATATTATTACAATTACTCTTTACAACTTGTTCAATTTATCTTTACATCATTTATCGTACATTATAGATGTTCCAATATGGGCATGTGGTAAAAAAATTATGGTGCCAAATGAAGATCGGGATTTGGATTGTCCAGTAATTACAGAAATAACAGTGTTAACCAGAATACATTGTCTGAACGAATGTGTCGTACGTGATACCTGTACTTGCGTGAGTTTCAAAAAGGATGTCCCCAGTTCAAATTGTTTGTTACTCCAATGTGATGGACAATCGTACATAGACACACCTTCACTTAATACTGTGTCGATATGTTTGTGAACTTAACAATCAAAATTAGACTCCATTTTTGGGTATGTCGAATCTGGCTAGCCTAGCTGAAGAGATACGCCATGCGTTTATAAGTATCCTGTAACCAATTTGATAGATAGTCCCCAACAAAATTTACCCTAAGTATTTATATCAAATGGACATATAATTATAGGCCTGCATCAGATGTGTAATATGTACCATGAAACTAACGAACCTTGGGGCCACCTTCGCTTAAAGGGTTTTTGGTTTAAATTGGTGATGATCTGTCGTGAGACAACCCTACTGAAGAAGATAACAGTCGTCATCTAGATTACAAAGCTCGTTGCGAAGGTGCTAATATAAGCCCTAAATATGAAATCAATCTTCGACACGGGCCTTGCATGCAAATATTCGTATTTGTGATTGTTTTTATAGGTACGTGTACGTGAGTTCATATATGTACATGTATTGTTTTCATCTCACCTTGGGTAATACGTAATTGATTCACGTGTAAATCCTGCACTTATTTTTTTTCCCTATATATATATTTTATTACTTTATTTTTTTTTTTATATAATTTATTTATTTTTTTTTATATAAATTTATTTATTTATTTTTTTTATATAAATTTATATATATATTTTTTTTTTTTTTAATTTACTTATTTAATTTTTTTTTTTATAAGTATATAATTATATAATAAAATTAAATCCTCGATGTATAACTTCTTAACTCAGAGGGATCTACGCTTCTCCAACCTAAATGTATGTCACTTGTATAACAAATTAGATGAACTGAAGTTATTAATTGAAAACTATGATATAGTAGGTTTTTCAGAAACACATTTAAATCAAAACATCAGGGATGATTATCTAACAATACCCGGATTTCAACACGTGTGTCAAATAAATCTTCTACATTGATTAATCATGTCATTGTTTCTTCTCCCAATAATATTATTGAATCTGTTGTCCCCACATACTCTATTTCTTATCACTTTCCAATCTGCTTTACTTGGCGGAAACAAGGTATCAAAATCCCCAAAACAAGACACATTTATATCAGCTACAGATCATTCAAAACATTCAACGAAGCCAACTACCAGAATGACTTAGCCTCTGCAGCCTTTGATAATATACTTCACTCTAATAATCCGGATGAGTGTCTTGACTTACGGTATAATATTCTGAACCCAATTATAAATAAGCATGCTCCTCTCAAAACTAGACGTGTAAAAACTGCCATAAAACCCCCCTGGTTGACCAATGAAATATTAAAAATGATGCGCAATAGGAATTATCACAAGAAGAAAGGAAATATAGCCATGTTCAAAAAATGTAGAAATAGCCTCAAATCCATGATCAGATCTTCTAAATCTGAGTATTTAAAAAGCCTTGTTTCTGACAGTCGGAACTCTAAACAAATTTGGAATGCAATTAAAACTCTTCAACAATCACTCTTCAAATATAGCTGACAAACTAATAAAGGATAATAACAACAAGTACAAATCTAATAATGACTGTCATCTCCAAAACTTTATCAAATCAAAATTACCTCAAACTACCGAATTTGACATTCCTTTAATAAAAGTTAACAAAGTATCTAAGGCCTTAGATTCCCTAGACATTACTAAGTCGGTGGGTGTTGACATGGTAAATCCCCGTTTCCTCAAGGTAGGGTCATATTATCTGTCACATAGTTTAACATATATGATTATTTAACTTTGTGCATTAAATCACATTATTTTCCAAAAGTATTTAAAAAGCCGAAGGTGTTGCCGGTTCATAAAAATGGACCAAAAACTGACCCAGATAATTATAGGCAAATATTAATACTACCAACAATTTCAAAGATACTTGAAGGACATATTCATCGTAATCTTTACGGTTATCTGAATACACATAATCTGATGAATACCTATCAATCCGGATTCAGAAATAAACATTCTTGTCTGACTGCCCTTACCAATATGACTGAAAACTTTTATGAAGCCCTTAATAAAAATAATCTTATTGGTGTAATATTTTTCGCTTTTAGAAAGGCTTTTGACCTTGTTAACCACAATATTCTCTTAGCTAAATGTAATTTGTACCAGCTTTCAGTCAACACTATTAATTTCATTAGATCTTATTTACATCAACGATGTCAGAGTACATTTGCTAATGGGAACACATCTACTTTTCAGCCAGTCATACATGGAATCCCGCAGGGGTCCATCCTAGGGCCTTTACTGTTCAACATTTTTATAAATGATCTTCCTCTCCACCTGAAGGCCTCATGTGACCTATTTGCCGATGACACTACGGTTTATACTGCTGCAAACAACATGTCTGACCTCCAATTTAAATTACAACGATTCCCTACTCAAATGGTGCCAAATTAACCTTATGCTTGTAAATGAACAAAAAACTAAATGTATGGTAATTATGACTAAACGGAAAAGAAAACATATTCAGTCTAACTTTTCTATAATTATCAATAACTCAATTATAGAAAATGTCTCCAACTTCAAACTACTAGGCGTAATCATTGATAACCATCTTCAGTGGAATGACCATGATAAATATGTTTCAAAAACTATTAACCAAAAATTATTTCAACTTCGCAAATTAAAACAACTTCTGCCTATTAAATTCCGATCTATGTTCTACAAATCAAATATTCAACCCTATTTTTATTACGGCTCATCTATATGGGACAGCTCTGATAAACATTTTTCAGACTTACTTCAACACCAACAAAATTCAGCTCTTAAACTTATTCTTGATGTTCGACACACTGTCGAAATTTCGGATGCAGCCAATGATAACAATATCAATGTTTTGAAAACAGGCAACTATTAAATAAATACATGCTCTTGCACAAAATTATAAACCATCAATGCCCAAACTACCTCGCGGAAACACTGTCATATAATTCCACCCCTTACTCTAACATTAATAAACGACTGGTTGTATTAAGACCAAATCTTAGTGTAGTCAAAAATAGTATTAAATTCAGTGGATCACGCCTATGGAATAGATTACCATGTTTTCTCAAACATTTGAAATCCGGCAACACCTTCCGCGCCAATGTAATTAAATATTTAAATGGAAATTAATTACTGTCTTTTACCCGATTTGATTAACCTTATATATAATCTATATATTCATTGTTGCATATATTAATTATAAGCTTGTCACAGTCATTCCTCTTCAATGCCATGTTCCACCTCTTATGTGCCTAAAATGTAAATACATGTTCAAATGGTTTGGCGTTTTGTTTATTTGTTTAAATTATATTTATAATATATTTATGTATATATATTTTTATGTATAAATTTCAATCTCTTTTCTATCTATTAATGTATATAATATGTTCTCATTGTTTGAAGGGCAAAATGTAAGAAAGGCCATTGGCCTAATTTTCAACCCTTTTGAAATAAAGTAATTATTATTATTATTATTATTATTATGCCCCAACCCCACCCCGACACACACTAAATCACAAATGTTAACAGGGAATGAAGTGGATATCTTTTGGGTAGCCCAGACCAAACTTAATTTAACAATTCATTACAAATCTATGCCATATTAAACAGCTCTAGTATTAAATTAATCATGGGTAAACGATTTGGGTTCTTTCCAATGTGTTTATTTAGCTTTAGGTGCCAAAGTCTATCTATCAAAAAAGTCCAAAAATATAATTTTAATCCGAACACCAGCAGTTAATGAATGACTATAATAAACAGAACTTTTATACTGAGCATAACTTACCGCGTAACAATATTCGTTTACTTGCACATTTACTCAAGATATCTATCATACGGCAGATATCATTAGATAAGTAATGAACTTGAAAATTATTTTTTTCTGAAAATACGAGGGTACAAAATTATTACTTTTTTTCTTTTTTTGCTTTTAATCTATAAAACTTACAATAGTACATCTGTGATATGACAGCCATTTGAAACGCATGTCGTCTTGTGGTGTATAGTGTAACCATTGGATGGAAATATCGTATTGGACATGTAGCACGGTTAAGAACAAATTTTAATCTATATTACCTCCATTGGGACCACAAGCTTAAATCAGGGGCGATAAATAAGAAAGTTACCATCCGATATGTGCAAATGTCGAAAGGAAACGATATCGTTGGGTTATAAACATGCATGAAAATTGTAGCCTCTAGAGTGTCCAGAAGCTAAAAACGCGCTTTTTCGTACAACCAGGGGCCATAATCCATGAAGTTTCGATCCGATACATGCCAAAATCGAAAACAACCGAGATCTTTTGGAGATAGATCTATATTTCATGTTTCGTCAAGATTGGATAAAAATTGTGATCTGTGAGCGAAAACAAAATATCACTCACACACACACACACACACACATAAAATTATTTTTTATAAAATTTTGTATTAGTTTTGAAAATCAATAAACGACTATAATACACAATCGATGGTGCACTTTGAATCCATTTCTTTTCAGTTCATTCAACTGTGACCTTGGGAAAGACAAGATGCATTGTCCCAGTATTAGACGCCACAACTCAAAGATCAAAAATACTTTCTTATAGAGATCTATTGTCAGTAAATAGGATTAACAGCTGCTTTTGTTCAATATACATGTACAACGAAAACAATACATATTTTTTTATGTAGTTTAAACACTAAACCCAGTTAATAATTTTTATATTATGTCGTCGCCCCTGTCCGTCCGTCCGTCCACAATTTGTTTGTGGACTCTCTACAGGTCACAATTCTTATCTGATTTTGACGAAACTGATTTCGATATTGGCATGTATCGGATCAAAACTTCATGGATTATGGCCCTTGATTATACGAAAAATCAAGTTTTTAGCTTGTGGACCCTGTAGAGGTCACAATTTTGAACCGATTTTGATAAAACTAGATATGCATGTTTATAACCCAAAGATCTTGGTTCCTTTCGGTATTTGCGCCTATCCGAACGTAATTTCCTGAATTATGTCCCCTGACTGTCCGAAAAATCACCTTTTTTTAGCTTATGGTCCCTCTGGAGGTCACAATTATTATCCGATTTAAAAAACCGTTTGATTATATCACCGTTACATCCTAAGGCAGGTTGAGTTCGAATTTCGATATTTGCGTAAATCGGATCGTAACTTCCTGAATTATGGCCCCTGATTATACGCAAAATCGCCTTTGTTTTAGCTTGTGGTCCCTCTGGAGGTCACAATTATTATCCGATTTACAAAAAACACGTTTGATTATATTACCGTTACACCGTAAGGAAGGTTGAGTTCGAATTTCGGGAAAATCGGACCAAAATTGCCATACAAAATGGCCGCCGTTTGTACGTGAATACTGTTAAAAATGGTATATCGTGGTTGGGGCCCCTGTAGAAGTCACAATTTTAATTCGATTTTGATGAAACTTGAAATGCATGGTTATAACCTAAAGGTTTTGGTTCCTTTCGATATTTTCGCATATCGGATCGTAACGTCCTGAATTATGGCCCCTGATTGTACGCAAAATTGCCTTTTTTTTTAGCTTGTGGTCACTCTGGAGGTGACAATTATTTTCCGATTTAAAAGAAACGTTTGATTATATCACCGTTACACCTTAAGGAAGGTTTGAGTTCGAATTTCGGGAAAATCGGACCAAAATTGACAGACAAAATGGCCGCTGTTTGTACTGTTTAAAAATGGTATATCATGGTTTTGGACCCTGTATAGGTCACAATTTTAATTCGATTTTGATGAAACTTGAAATGCATTGTAATAACCCAAAGGTCTTGGTTTGTTTTGTTATTTGCGCATATCGGATCGTAACTTCCTGAATTATGGCCCCTGATTGTCCGAATAATCGCCTATGGTCCCACTGGAGGTCACAATTATTATCCGATTTAAAAAAAACGTTTGACTCTATCACCGTTACACCCTACGAAAGGCTAAGTTCGAATTTCGGGAAAATCGGACCATAATTGCCAGACAAAATGGCCGCCGTTTTTACGCGAATAGTGTAAAAATATGGTATATCAAAGTTGTGGACCCTGTAGAGGTCACAATTTTAATTCGATTTTGATGAAACCTAAAATGCATGTTTATAACCTAAAGATCTTTATTCTTTTCGATATTTGCACATATCAAATTGTAACTTAATGAATTATGGCCTTTGATTGTAGGAAAAATCACTTTCAGTATTGCTTGTTCTCTATCTATCTCTCGAACAATTATTATCCGATTTAAAAAAAAACCTCTGATTATATTACTGTTACACCCTAAGGAAAGTTGAGTTCGAATTTCGTGAAAATCGTACCAAAATTGCCGGACGAAATGGTCGCCGTTTGTACGCGAATAGTGTAAAAATATGGTATATCATGGTTGTGGACTCTCTACAGGTCACAATTCTTATCCGATTTTGACGAAAATTCACATTTCTAGGTTGTGTACCGTCACGCCATAATCATTGTCAGTTTCGAATTTCATGAATATCAGACTGGAACTGACCAACAAAATGGCTGCTCCCAATACAGTATTAAATACAGGACTTAATGATGTAGGAAAAATCACTTTCGGTATTGCATGTTATCCATCACTCGAAAATGAGGGCGTATCCTGCCTGCAGGCGCAGATCCAGAGGGGGGGGGGGGTCCAGGGGGTCCGGACTCCCCTGCTCAGGCTTGAAAATTTTTTATGCGATTTTATTGGCGATTTAGACCTGTAATTTTGGTATTTACCTTCCGGAAATACGTCAGAATGAACCAAATTGAATGTATTTTACCAAATTTTTTCTGGGGGAGGGCCCCCAAACCCCCCGTTAATCGGTTGAGCGCAATTACTTAAGCAATTATCAAACCTAGACCACCCCCCCCCCCCCCTGCAAAAAAATCTTGATTTTAAAAATCTCCATTCTGTATTCAATTAGCTTATATTTGATGATATGTAAGACAGTGGTTATCAACCAGGGGTGTGCCGCTGTGATATCTTCCTAAGTGTGCCACACTAAGAAAATGCGAAACCAGTGATCCCAATTGAGTATTCACTGGTGTCTACACGTTCCTAGCTGTGTTTTCCTTTATTTAGTTCGAGTCATACTTTGTGTCTATGACTTGTCTATGTCTGCTGTTGTATGCCGTCTATGACTTAACATGTTTTTATTTTGCAAAATTCAAATATTTGTCATATATATTTAGCCAGGTGTGTCGCCAATTTTTCATGTGTTCTAAATTATGGCATTGGTAAAACAGTTGAGAACCACTGATTTAAAAACTACATGAAAACGGGCAACATAATTTTAGAGACAGGTTCAGGACAGGACGGGCGGGGCGGGGCGGGGCGGCGGGGGGGGGGGGTCAATTCTAATCCGATCTTCTATTCATTTCATTAAAATTAATTCCCAGCTGAAAGCATTCAATTGTTTTGTACGGGTAGTATTTACTGATAAATAACAATCTAAAGTTTGTTTTAGCCGTTCGCAGAATTTGATCGCTGGACAGATTGGTGAATTAAAATGAAATGGGGTCTAACCAACCGACTATGTTGACAAATATGCGAACAGTTATGCAAAATAGGAGACATGGCAGCCGTTACAACCTCTGTTCTAACGCTACATTGGAATTGCTGTCGACACTCTTTAACCGTGATTCTTCTTAAGGGGTGGTTTCTTTATTTATAATAATTCAACACTATTTTCAAGTAGATATGGTGAGAAATGATTCCTTTTGGTGAAAAAAAGAAGGATCGAGTAAACAATACAAGGTAGGGTTCGACTACTATAGCCTGGGAACAGAGATGGGGAAGAACGGTATTTTACCTTATTTTCATATTGGAAGCATATGGGGACGCACAGAAAATGTCAACGCACCAGAGAATAAAGAAACTGATAGGTGTATGAGTGGTTAGATCTAATTGACATGGCCCAATGCATAATTCAAATGGAAAATATGTGGCTTTTTAAAAGAAATAACAAACTTGAGTGTGAATAGAGTCTCTTGAGGTTTTAGATGTCTTTGGTCTCTTAATGATAAATATGTTATTGTACCAGCTGAAAAGTTTCTCAACTGTGTTTTCGTTTGAGAAGAGCGAATTTTATAGGGTGACCCAGAAATAAGAAAGTAGGCTACATTATTTAAAGTGCATTTTCAGATCAAAGATCGAATTTATTATCCCTTCTTAACTTATTTCTGTACATTTAGCAGGAATTGTATCCGGCAGTTCATCGTAAATGGTATCGTGGGTCCGTCTTCAAGTTCAATCTCCATATAGAGTACTATATTTCTGGGCAACCCGATATAGTTGTATCAAAATTTGTTTTCGTTAGTCCTAGATTCAAATCGACAGGGTTCGCACTCTCATTACCATTAGGCTGTGATTTAGCCACGAAAATCGTTTCATTTTGTCCCAGCAAATTCCAGGCGAAAATCTGACGCTTTGCTGCACAAGTAAACAAGTAAGTCGTCACTGTAGTACACATTTCTATTGCGATGTTTCGTACAATCAGACCAACACTCGAATTACGCCTCGGACTATATTTGTCAAGTGTAGCCATAATGTGGTGAAGAAATCATATTCTAAGCCAATCAGAAACCATAAAAGCAATCAACGTCATTAGGTCAGGGGTCAATAGCCATAAATAGACCAGGGAATACCTTTTACGAGACGGAACACGTTGGCTTGTTTACATTTGTATGAGAGAATTTTTCTGCAAATATGCCTGAATTACGGGACAATAACATCAGATAAATGTTGTGCTGACACCGTGAACACGGCTGGCCCGTGATTTGCGGAAAAAATATGGTCAAAAGCGAAATTGTATCAATGAATGTGATATTTCCTGGAAAAAGTATTTTTTCCATTTTATTTCAATAAAACAATATGCAAAAGAAATATAAATATAGTATACAGATGAAAACGTTTTTGGCATGATTGAAATACTGGTTCGGTATAATAATTATATATAATGTTGAGAAAAAAACAAGAAAAATAATACTATCTACATGAGCCCACTGATACAACAGAATATTAATAATGATTCACCTAACAACCCTGAACATGCAATTATACTTGTTTTTTAAAAAAAAAACAATAAAGACATATTATAAGAGATGTCAAATAAGTATACATTTATTTTATAGAAAGAAATACAGTACTAAAAAATAAGAAATGAATGCAATTTTATATACTTCCTCATACAGTATTCCACAACAACACTCGATGGCATGAGATTTCTCCGATATTAAATAGATTAAAATGATTCAGCGATACTTTGATTTAATCAAATATGGAGGACCGTGACTTAGCTTTGATCAAACAGTACAGTGGTTGAAATTGTTGAACATGACTGCCAAACCTTAAAAGGCTAATATCTTTGCTTGCAATAGAGTAATTTGAATGAAATTTATTCATTCAAATTATTCATTTTACATTATCTACTTTTGAACTATTATAGCAAGAATGGCTAGTTCTTTATCTAAATCTTATATAATGTATCTTTAATGAAAAATGTATATAATAATAATAACATCATTTATATAGTGTATTAATACTGGAGAATGGTTTCTAATCTGCTTTTCAGATTTTTATATCCACAGAATCGGGCCCGTCGCCAGCTCATAAAATTGGGGGGGGGGGGGTATAGAATTTTTTGGAGGGGCTGAGGATGTGGCCGGCTAAGAATCTCCTAAGAAATCATCAATTTTTTTTTGGGGGGGGGGGGGGCTAAACCGCACAGACTACATGTATTTACACACAGATCAGGTCTTGTGTCCGTATACACTGTACAAAATTAAAAGATATATGCCAGTAAAGAAAAGTACATATAAGAGAAAACAAACAGTTAACTAAATAAAATGGTTCCAGTAATATGAATAAGAAATGAAATGGAGTTAAACGCCGTCCTACTGTTCTGCTGTTATACATGTACATGTACGCTATACAGTGTACTACGAGGAAAATTGTGCCTGGGCACAGCACTATGGCCTACTCTTATATCGAATTCCAACTGCCTAGGGACCTTTTTACGTGCACACCAATGTTACACAGGAATTCGGTTTTTCGTCACATTTGAACGACTAGACAGCAGTCCTTGTACCTTGTCAGCCCCTCTGCCTGCACCACTGACAAGGAGAAACCACGTCTGAATTGAATTGGAATAAAAAAGGAAAATAAAAACATATATGTCAACTTAAAATAGCTAAATATGATATGAACATTTATCGACATGTACAGTACATTTAAGTAAAACATGTTTAAAATACAAAAATACATATATGTATACAGGTTGAGGCCTACTCATAAAAATCACAATTTCATCAATTTGATTTGGCTGTCACTTTCATATTTGAACAATTTTCACAAATCCATACTAGAAAACTTTCACTTCTAAAAAATACATCTATCTGTAGCTCCTATATACATGTACTGGGTTAAGGAAGACGGGCGTGCGCTATACAGTTTATTATGAGGGAAATTTTGCCTGGGCACAGCACTATGGCCTACTCTTATATCGAATTCCAACTGCCAAGGGGTCTTTTTACATGCACACCAATGTCCAAACCGCTTACAAAAATACATACAGGTGTAGGACTATTCATAAAAAATCATGTCATTTCATCAATATCATTTGACTGTCACTTTCATATTCAAACAATTTTCACAAATCCATACTAGAAAGCTTTCACTTGTAACAAATACAACTATCTGTAGCTAATGCAGCCTGATTTGCATCCACAGAGAAAATATTGTTTGGTTCTTGGTCTCTATAGTCAACCTAACCCTGTCATTTGTTACAGTTGAGTTTAACAAGAAGGGCATAAATTTCTGCAGATACAGTAAGGCAACTTTAAAGTAATGCACATGGTATTTCACCTCAATGGTGACACAGTCATTTCCATAGTGGTCTTTTGTCTTGGTCTGAGTTGTCATACATTTAGGAATAGGAGAATATCTTCATCAACTTGCATTTGCAATAAAATTGGAAAATGTTAAGATAATGATCCCCTTAACAAATTAACCAGACCTATTATTCTTTTTCTTATTTCGCTGGTAAAATATTAGCTGCTCTAAACATAGTTCTTTATTCATACACAGTTGTTGGGTTTTTTTTTACGTTGGTAATGTATGTGATAAGTCTGTATTGTTAGAATGAGAGAGAGTTTTGTCTGCACATTCCTGCAATTCTTTGTCCAACATATCAATATTTCCATCTAATTTGATCCACTGGTTAGCACATACCCTAGATTTTTCCCAGTTTCTCACAGTAAACGGTTTTACATCGGTGTTTTAAACAAAATCTACACGGAGTATACAGTTCTAGTTATTCTTTCGCTTGTTTACTATCAAAACGTAAACAAACCGGTGACTTTCACTCTACACGACCCGTTGACCTTTCGTCGTGTGCGTCTGATTGGTGAGCTTTGTCACGTGATCTATTAAAACCAAATCACCGCGAAATTCAAATACCATCGCACATTGATAAGTAAGCCCATTTTTATTTTGACGTTTTCTGTCAAACGTCAAAGAATTGATAAAAGAAAAGTTGTGTGGAAATACAAAGTAATACTAAAAGAATTAGATTATGTAGTTTGTTTTCCGCCTGAAATCGTCGGGATGGAGCAACAGAAGCAAGCTTGCTAGAAATTTCACATCACGGCCTACATAATGTTAACGTCAAATTTGACATATATCCCCTATCGCGTTAACGAGTTGGTTTTAAACGGACCGACGGGCGACGGGCATGCATGATGAGAGAATACGGGGTGTATAAAAATAATATCATGTGATTTTCTACGATATCAACCCTGGTGGAAGTGGACGTTGAACTTAAGAAACAAATGAACTGTAGTAACTTGTTAGTCTTTATGTTTAGTCCTATAGTAAAGGCGCGGGGGGAGGGGGGGGGGGCTAATGGATAACAACCGGTGATAGATGGCGAAACATCCAACTTATCCCATGTCACACCTGGCGTTCCACAATGCACAGTGCTTAAGCCTACAATGTTTTAATTGTTTATAAATGACACTACGTCTAATATATCTTCCTGTTATACGTCTATTTGCAGATGATTGTGTAGTTGACATCCACATAACATCTCTAGAAGAGCACTTAGAACTTCAAAAAGACTTGAACGCCCGGCAGTGCAGTTTAATATGAACACAACAACAAAGGAACGCTTCCAATTTGGATTACAAAAGGGGGGGGGCATCGTTAGAAGTTGTCAAAAATCATCCAAACCTGGAAGTAGAACTCCATTAAAGATAGGTTGCCAGGCAATGAAACATACGCCCACAGCAGCTAAATCGTCCGGCAGTCAACAAGAGTTGTCGCATATTCTTACCTTTTTCGATAATGAAACATATATAATACTCTGAAATCTGATTAAGATTAACAACTCGTAAAGTAATTATCAGAAAATCATTAGAATTTGTTTTGTTTTTATAAAGTTCTGCCCCATGCTAACACTTAGTATACGAAACGTTTCAAATTATGGATTTAGCTGTTCAGTTATCAAAATTCATTGAAAATCAAGACCTTAAACACAGTGTATAAATTTAAAGTCAATCGGATATTAACTTTAGCCTCTAGAGCATTCACAAGATTTTTCAAAGTGATCAAGGGTCATAACTCTGGCAGTAATAAACGGATATCGCTGAAAATCAACAGGCTTTTTTATCTCATGACCTTAAACACAGTGTATAAATTTAAAGTCAATCGGATATTACCTATTGCCTCTAGAGCGTTCACAATATTTTTCAAAGTGAGCAAGGGTCATAACTCTGGCAGTAATTAAGGGATATCGCTGAGGCTTCTTTGTCTCATGACCTTAAACAGTGTGTATAAATTTAAAAACAATCGGATATTAACTTTAGCCTCTAGAGTGTTCACAAGCAATTGTGGACGACAGACGGACAGGGCGACGACAATATACGACCACATTTCCATGTATAAAAACTGAAATATAACTGAAATATATAGACTCAAGAGTCTAAGCATTCCTGAAGCGTAAACTTATAGACACTGTCCAAAAAGCGCGAAAGAATGTGCCAACCAAACATTAGCACGGTTGAAGCTCAAGTATAGTTCAAGAATTTGGAAAGCGCTAGTGAAACAAATAGAACAGGTCCAACGTAATGCAGCTAGATTTGAACTTAGCATGCCATATATCTAGCAGAACCCAAACATTAGCACGGTTGAAGCTCAAGTATAGTTCAAGAAGTTGGAAAGCGCTAGTGAAACAAATAGAACAGGTCCAACGTAATGCAGCTAGATTTGAACTTAGCATGTCATATATCTAGCAGAACCCTAGTAGTGTTACACTTACGATACAGCAGTTGAACTGGCCATCCCTGGAATAACGCAGACAACATTCAGATTGTGCATAGCCCGGTATACAACGCCGGATTAACCATGGGGCTCCATGGGGCACAGGCCCCAGGGCCCACCACATTAGGGGGCCCCCCACCAAAATCTCAGTTGCGCGCCTCGGGCATGGTCGGACCGAGGACTCCAATGGCCGGTGACCTGGTGACGGGGCCCCTCCGATGCTTCGACGGCCCTCCATCGGAAGTCAGTGGGTCACCCTCAATCCATGGTGTGTTGCGATCGACATCCGAGAATTCGGTGTAATCCGATGGTGGGTGTAACACATGTTTTTTTATTGTCGTGAGATCTTCTATCGGACCGACCATCGTCTAACTCGAATTATCTTATAACTCGAACAAATTACACGTCCCCATCATTTCGAGTAGCGCGAATTTTGCCTCAGTTTGACGTACGATTGTATATAAGCTGTAGTTCTTGTTGTTGTTGATATTTGTTGTGGGTATAAGCTGAATTTGATGAGATGCACACCATGATCACACAAAATATTCATATTTCTTGATTAAATCTCGTATTACCATTTTGTTTGTCAAACATCGAGTCCGGCTTGGTCGTAACGTTACGGCCTCCATTCATCAAATCATCGTGGGGGTATAATACGATTCCGAATCAAGTAACCCCGTTATTTAGCTTTGATGTCGCTCTGCCCACTTACAGTCCCCTCCTCTAGAAATGTCATCATTTCATAGCACTCGCATGGGGATTGGTCCACTGAAATAATGCCAGAATGCGCTAATTTGGTGGCAGAATTTTATTTTTTTCTGGGGGAAGTACTTCTAAATGGCTCCAGCATAAGTGCCTGAAATGCCAGGAAATCACGTTTCTGGCCTCCAATTTCTGAAAATTTCTTTGGGGGGTGGGGGAGAGAAAACCCCCAGACCCCCTCCCCCCGTATGCGGACCTTCGCGCCTTTGGCGCTCGCGGTCAGTGACCAGGGGCCCCCCACATGTTCCAGGCCCCAGGGCCCCCACCATGGTTAATCCGGCGTTGCCGGTATATAATACCAGAACAATCGGTTTGTCACAGTAGAAAGTTTAAACCACGCTACTGTAAAATTAACGCGTATCAACATCCTTTCTTCCCATGCACAGTCGTTCTTGGCAATCGTTTATCGGACCGAGTTCTCTTCAGCTGGATCCACTAGACAGCTTTAAGGAAGCTTTTCAGTCGGCTGTAGACGTGTAACTAGTGACATTAAAATGTATAGTGTAAATTTATACAAGTTGAACTTTTTAACTTTTCACGCTTATGATCAGGAACATCCTACGTCGCGCATCGATCCGCAGGATATGTCCTAAAGAGCATCTTGTCGAGCATCTCACTGAAGTTGAAGTTGATTATGGAGTACTGATTCAGCAAATTAAAAAAAAAACAACTGTAATTTATATGTTCTTGCAGTCTTTTTTTTTGTGATTTGTAGTTATTACTTATGAGAAGTGGCGTCAAAAATAGTAAGAATACTAGGTCTAATGCACAGCAACAGCAACTCGTGGTTTTGCTTTAGACGTAGGTTCCATGGTGCTCAGACTCGGAGTAATTGACTAATACTAGGGTAGCCTACCCTCCATCTTCACCAACTTCGTGTCTTTAATAAAATCATTTTGTTTCAGCTAAAATCTTTATTCTAGTCATTTATACAAATTCCAATATGTATTGTTTGATGGTTGAGAGCGAGACATTAGGTAATATATTGTAACAACAAGAACGTTTACAGAACACAATACATGTACCATAAAATTATTAACATAATAGTGAACTGCAAGGCCAAGGGAAGACAACTTTGCTTGGGACTTGGGAGAATGCAACAAATCAGTTCATGACAGATGAAATTACGTCACGATTCCAACCACCTCAGTTGACGCACAGAGAAAAACAGAAATGTGATAAGACTGAATGTCGTGTCACTTGATAATAATTTATATTTCAACTGGAAACATTTTCCTGCCTATCAATAGCACCCATTATTCTCATTAATCTCTGTTTAAACAGACGCCATTTTATTGGGGTTTTTTTTAAAAAACTATAAAAACTTTGGCATGGATCGATCTAACCCGAGAGACTCATTATTATTGCAAAGGCATTAACCCTTCTCCCCATCCAACCCCCAAACTCAGTGGGGTTTTTTAAGACTGCTTGATGTACAATCTGTTTCACAGAGATATTACAAAAGCCTTCTTCTAGTTATATATAAGATGAGTGACCTTTATACGTTCAAATGCCCTCTACGTGCCACGCCATATCACACTTGCATTGGCCTTGATAGTGCGTGCATTGTTTATTTGAGTCGTAGTAACGTAGACTGGTCCTGGCAGAATGGTGCCTTTTACTCATTTTACGCCCTCACGTACTATTTTATATACCCAATTGCACTGAATATGAAAATATTTTGTATAGATATACTTCAAACACCTTTGTTTATATTTCGAATACTTGTTTATATTTTACTTGGGCAAATCGGAAATGAAATTCTGCCCCAGTAACTAACAGAGGAAACTTTCAACATTGAAATCGAGCTCCTACCTATAGAAAGAGAGAGAGAGAGAGAAATGGGGTTTAACGTCCACTCAACACAAACTAGGTCATTTCGGGACTAACATATGGTTTAATTTTATTTCAATAATTCGCTTGGGCGTAGGGGTCTTTAGCAGTGGGAGGAAACCGGAGGGCCCGGAGGAAACCCACGAGGTTGAGAAGGCGCCCATATCTCCATGCCACATACGCTCACACCAGGGCTCGAAACCACAACCGCAAGCCAGAGGTGACCGGCCAGCTAGAGTTCAAAGCGCGGCACTCTTGACCACTAGGCCAAAAGTTGATCACGTTATTGAGTTCATGAACGGAGTAATTTTAGATTTAAAAATGCTGGATATCGAATGTATGAAAGTAATGGAGTAATCTGTCAAAGGTCTTTGTGACAGTTTATGGATTAATACCGGGGGATCAAGGTGTTTAAGTAGATAAGACGCTGTCTTGCTAGCCTGGAGGTCATCGGATTCCTGAATTGGACGAGAAAGTTCATGCAGATTTTCCAGTGCCGTTTTCCCTTGTCAGTGGTGCAGGACGGAGGGCTTGACAAGGACAGCTGTCTATTCCATCGGATGGGACAAAAAATCGAGGTCCTGCTCATAAAAGACCCCGTGGGAATTCGACATATAAGAGAATGTCGTACACCCGCTGCCCGGGCAAAATTTCCCTCATAGCACACTGTATGGCATATGTTCGTCTTCAATAGTCCAGTTTAGAAGCAGAACATCAGGACGTTAAACTCCTTTTCATTTATGGATTAATATCAATGTTAAGAAAGGCACCCAATTCAAATTTTACAAACGCATGAGTTACTCGGGTTAGGCTGATCCATGTCACTACTTTATATACAATAATAATGGCGTTCTTCTAGCGATGTACGATGTACCTGTAGAAAAAAAAAAAAAATAAAAACAACATTAAGAAAGATTTGCATTTTGACTTAGTTTGACTTAGTTATAGACTTAAGCCTCATAGTTACCGCCTAGTTTCTTTGTGCGAGGTATAGTGTTACGGTATATTATTTCATATACAAAAAAAATCCAACCTTGTTGGTACATCGAAACTGTGGGGATAGGCTACTCGATTCACAGTTCCGGAATTGAATTCCAAAACTGGTGTCAATCGAGTGAAAAGGAGAATTTCGGATTACAGCGCATGCGTCGACTGTATAAAAAGTATCCCAACCAATCATGACTGCTGAAACATATTTTTTACCTAGGAATATGTCAAGATTCTACTCACTCCACCTCAGCTGTCGGGACTGGCAGAACTGTGACAGGACTGAATTCCGCGTTACTCGATTGTAATTCTGTCGATTCGGGACGTTCGGGACTGTGAATCGAGCACCGCCTGTACGTATAGCTTACATCTCGCAGTCACGCAGTGTTTCGTTTCAGACCTATCAAACTCGGACACTGCTGTAATAACCCCAAATTTCTGTTCCAAAAATATGATTGGTCAACAGTCGGATCAACAACTAATATGCCCTACATTACAGCGTAACAGAATCATTTGTGTTAAACAGAGCTCCACATATGTTTACATTACCTTACCGCATCCTTACTAATGAAATGTATTATTTTCCACTAACTAATGCATAGCAGAATATTGCTGAATAAACAATTGTGTGAAAAATGAAGCTATCGAAAACGTGTACAGTACAATTTTAACAAAGGGTACGGTAATGGCCAATTTGAACAGACAGATGGAGACGAACAACATGTTCACTGATTTTAATACATTAAATCACTGTCCAAAGTTTTAGGGAAAACCCCATTGATAAAATGAAGGGCTGTCAGGTTGCTGTACTTGGGATAGATTTGATTGAACGGGAAGAATAGACACACTCCCTCAAAAGCTGAAGTATCAGAAGCCAATCCAGCAATGGCAGAGAGAGATTTCTCTCCAGGAATATGCAAAACTGAAACGTTAGAAAAACAGGAAGAAATTGTTTCACACTTATAATGATAACTTCCGTCTTTGACGACTTTTACTGGACCACAGAAGTCAGTAGTCGGTGGTTCTAAGGCCTTTCTTTTCTCAGGTTTTGTAATCTAGAACCCCATAACTCCCTTATTTAATCTATTGATATTAAAATAAAGTGAAACCTTATACTGCATAAATAATTCTGTGATATCTGATATCTGTGAAGTCATGGCCACTTATGTACATAGATTATGTCGCATTAATGCCACAAAGGAAAACTTTTCGTGACTATTTTGATGGTTCATGCATAACTGTTTGCAATAAATGCATTTATTTCAATACAAATTATGATGATATATGTTGCAAAGTAATTGTTTCAGTTTGTTTTTACTTGTGCAAAGTATAAATGATTGTATCAAATGTAGCGGAGACCATGTTAATGCTACAATAATGCGGGTAGATGGTAGATGGAATCAAACCAAAAAACATTGCCAAAAAGTTCAAGATCAAGGCTGCTAAAAGACATAAAATAAAGACACTGATGCTAGAGTCCGAAGGCATCAATCATAAGTTATAATACATGTAGACAGATTTAATAAGCTTTTCATTAGTCACTTTCTAATTAAAACTGTTAGCTATTTCAAGAAGAAACATGTGTCAGAAATTTTACATAATACATGTATAGGCCCTATATCATATTGAAAATAACCCTCAGCTGACCACAGAAAAAGATCAACAGATCAAAGCATATGTGATAATAAAATTTTTATTAAATTTCATATAATCAAATCATAATTTTCAAGTTGACATGTTTCATATATCTTATATTGAAATTTTCCTTTTTTCAGGAGAATTAAGACAAGTTGGTTTTTATTACTGGTACAAATAAAATGATGGAAGAAAGTAACGGAAGTAACCATCAATGTACTGTTTGTGATGAGGTATTTCAATGTTATGATCAACTTGAGAAACATTGCAAAGTTCATGTTAAAGTGGAAAAGGTAAATAAAGAATTTGAACCTGCTGAGGAGTTATCTTCCGAACTGAATGATTCTAAAGGCAGTGAAGTAACGTTTGATATAGGTCCAACAGAGAAGCAAATTATAGAGCAAGCAACAGAAATACGAACTGGTATCAAAACGAAAGTCGAACAGAGAGCGCAAACAATGGATGAATTAGAGGAAAATCCAGATGATACCGACCAGAAAGGTGCTGAAACTTTCAACAAAGAGATGGTTAAAATCCACGAATGTGATATTTGTGGAAAAACTTTCCACAAAAGAGGTTATCTAACAACTCACAGAAAAATCCACACAGAAGAAAGGAAATTTAAATGCCACCTTTGTGAAAAAGCTTTCAATGTAAATGGTAATCTACAGAAACATCTGATTATCCATTCAGGAACTCGTCCATACACATGTGAATTTTGTGGTAAATCCTTCAGTGCAAATTCCACATTACAAAAACACACTAGAACTCACACCGGAGAAAGACCTTTTAAGTGTGACTACTGCACTGCTGCGTTCAAAGAATCAGGTAGCTTGTTCAAACACACAAGAATTCATACAGGAGAGAAGCCATATAAATGTGAAATTTGTTTCAAATCTTTTGGTTACAGTTTTAGTTTACAAAAACACATGCGAAGTCATTCTGGAGAAAGACCCTACTGTTGTGATATCTGCAATAAGGCATTTAGCTGTAATGGTGGACTGCAAAGACATCTACGCACTCACACTGGAGAAAAACCATTTAAATGTAATGTTTGTGGCAAACATTTTACACAGAGAAGTGATTTGATAACTCATGATAGAATTCATACTGGTGAAAAACCTTATAAATGTGTTGTCTGTTTCAAAGCATTTAATCAGAATAGTAATTTAAAAGCACATAAATGTGGCAGTTCTCAGACTGAATAAAACTCTTAGGCCTAAAAAGATCCTGTGAGGTTTCATCTTATATGATTCTTGATTGATTTATTCAATTTTATTTTAAATGTTTGATGTAATTATAATAACTTGATTCAAGAGTGTTTATATTATAACCTGGAGTGAAACAAAATTACATTGTTTACACGTTTACTTTAACATTCCCTTGTCAGTGGTTTAGGATGGAGGGCCTGGCAAGGGACATAGTCATTCATTAGATTACTTGTCATTTGGGTCCCACGTCATTTCGGACTTATTTCTGACTCCAAAAAATATGGTCTCAACATTTAGGACTCGGGTAGCTGTTACTATATATCACATAAGTTTTCAGCAGTCTTTTAATTATTCATCAGTCTGAAAAATCGCCAGATCGAGTCAGAAAAGTCTTCAAGTAAGTCTGAACGGTCGTCATACAGAGTCTGAAAGGTCGTCTGTGTTGAGTCCGAAGTGACATGGGACCGAAATGTTGTGTTAACATTCATTAGCCCAGCCGGTGCGGAACAGTAAGACCTTAAACCCCATTTAATTTAATTCCCTCTCATTCATGAGCTCAAACGTGCATAAACCAAGGAATTGAAGAATTAGTAAATGATTTTTCTGTGGCATGTGTTGTTTTCTATATCCTGTCTTACTGTATATGCAATGGTTATTTTTTTAATTATTTATTGTTTTTTTGTAGATTTTAATGAACTATGAACTCATGAGACTAAAAAAATATACTATTGCCAGTACTGGTACTTACATGTACATGTATGTACTTAATTTACAATTAATTCAAATCCATCCAAATCCGACTAAATTTTAATTAGAACTAACAAATTCATGTGTTGGTGAAAATCAGATAAAATGCTTACATAAATGTAAATGTAATTGGTAGGTTGCTGCCCACTGTTACTGTAAAGAGTATAGTTATTTCTGTATTAAATGACAAAATTGGAATTAAACATGTCCAAATAAAGACATTTAAAATACAGATGTGACATCACCCTTTGATGTTGGTGTACCATTATTTCAAATAATCGTACGGGTAACTTGCCAATAGTACTTTATTCATACCAGTGAAATATTGGACTAGTGTGACGTATTTCACTGTAAAAGCTTGTGCAGATTGTCAGTATTTTAAGATGTTTAATGCTCTCGAGCTTACGACATTGCGTAATATATTGTAAAAACATTCGGGCCATACAGCCCTCATGTTGTTACAATATATTACATAATGTCTCGCTCTCGACCAATAAACAATACATAATATGTTCAAAATTAATACAATCAATGTTTTAATATTGGTTAAATTGAGAACCCTGAGCAATTTGAGATTGTTCTTAAAATAACTGATATGAGATCAAACACCATGAGCGAGCCCAAGTAAACATCTTATTCAATGAGCCACAGTGGCCACGGCAACAAATGTCAGAATACAGTACTATCTAGACTAATCACCATAGCTAGACACTGAATCATTGCATCTGATGATGAGATTAAACTGAAACGATTCCTTGTGTTTAATTATTTTATGGGAGCCACAATGGTTCAGTCAGTCAGAAATGGGGTTTAGTGTCCTACTGTTCTGCTCCAACTGGGCTAATGAAGATGGCAGTAAGACATTGGCTCACTAACCTAGAGGTCCCTCATTTGATCCCTGTGTTGCCTGAGAAAGTCCATGAAGATTTTTCTGTGTGTTTGAGGGGCGGATCAGCTACATAAAAAAAATTAATGCCTTGCATCAATGAAAATAAATCACAATGTGATCCTACATC
The DNA here is from genome assembly GCA_948474765.1 of Patella depressa. Lineage (NCBI taxonomy): Eukaryota > Metazoa > Mollusca > Gastropoda > Patellidae > Patella > Patella depressa. Next base: position 72,184,510 of record OX419715.1, on the reverse strand, counting down.
AATATAAAAATGATTTCTCTGTTTAAAAAGCACAATTTGTATGTATGTTTATTTAATTTAGAGACGATGATGGCAGATTTCCTTAACTGGAACCTGGCAAACCTCCTCCTGCAAATATTCCTGGATCTGTCCCTGTGTTTCAGCCTTGTCAGTAGTAAGGGCAGACAGCCTGGCAATGGGTTAAGTATGGGATGAAAAACCAAGGTACCATGTACACATTGGTGTGCATGTAAAAGAATCCTAAGCAGTGGGAGAGAGAGAGAGAGAAATGGGGTTTAATGTCCACTCAGTACAAATTAGATCATTTCGGGGCTAACATTTGGTTTAATTTTTATTCCAATAATTCGCTGGCATGTAGAGGTCTCAACAGTGGGAGGAAACCAGAGGATGCTGAGAAAACCCACAAGGTTGGACAGACGACCTTACTTGACACCTACAAATGGGAATTGTAACCAAGCCAGTTGACTTCATGACAGGCCTATAATACAGCGCACACACTCTAACCATCTTGACTGTTCAGGCAAAATTTCCCATTTCATTTTATTACATTAATTATTTTACGATTCTATTTTCAAATCAGGATGGGGCTGTAAGGCTCAATTTCATTTCATTCAATTGCATTTCCACCATGGACTATATATTCCTCAATAAATGGTAACAATGCAAAACAGACTGCTACCTTCTGAACTGTTCAAATGAATGATAAGGCCAAATATTAAACAATATTCTGTTTTTCAGATACTCATGTGTCACTTGAAATACAAATAAGAATGGTCTAATTTATTACCTCACAAATATTTTCACCAGTTACAATAAATAACTTTATGAAAAAACATTTTAAAGAATCCAGAAAATATAGGCTCAATTATTATTATGCATCCCTGATAAATGTTATTGTCAATGCTGCTGGATAACCATTCATTCATCAACATGTTGAGCTAAATATACTGCCTTGAAATGTGGTGTTCATGAAACGTCATTAAGGCCAGTATTCTTTATTTGACAAAATAAAAAATAAAAAAAACGCTCTCCCCATAAGATTTCTAGGAAGGTTGGTCTCAGAACCAGAATTTATTTTTGTTTGACTTTAGTGGTATAAAAATAATTAGAATACCCAGCCTTCTAGGAGCTAATGTCAGTATCTTACAGTTCTAACTTGGATTACAAGAACTTAATCTACCGGTACTTTTATGAGTGGTAAACTAAAGTAATGGCCATCAGCTTCAGGTCTTCAAAAAACTCAAATAATTCCAGCCAAAAACTTTATTGCAGTCCTTTATAAAAAATTTAATATCAATGATTAGAACATAATACTATAATAAATTTAAGATATATAATCTATCACCAGCTTTGGTTCTTCAATAAAATCAATTTAAGCTAAAAACTTTAATTCGATATCAATAATTCAAGAGCATAATAATATAATGAAGTTAAAATATATAATCAATAAAAGCCAGAATCATCAGCTTTTGGGTCTTCAATAAAATTGAATCGTTTCAGCTAAAAACTTAATTGTAGGCTTTTTAAAGAAAAAATAGAATATCAATGATTCAAGAGCAAAATAGTATAATAAATTTATAATATATTATAATCTATAAACCAGAATCACCAGTTTTCTGTTTTCAATAAAAATTTCATTATCGATGATTAGAAATCATAATACTAATATAAAATTATTAGCCTACTATTAGGACATATTATAATCTATAAGATAGATATATCCATATTAAATTTTCGACAAAATCTTATAGTTTCGGTTGCAAACTTTATTGCAGCCATTAAAAAGTTTTTGACAAAATCTTATAGTTTCGACTACAAACTTTATTGCAGTCCTTAATAAGAATTTTCATGACTGAGAAAAACTAAGAAGTACCTTAGTAAATCTATAAAGTTACATTCTTATTAATGTTTTACTACTACTTACAAATGTCAACAAATATAAAATAATAACATTAAGATATAACAACATTAAGATATACAATATAACAGTTGTTAGGCTAATAACATATAAGTATATATATAAGGATTGTCATCAAATTTTTATTAAAAATAACATGATTAGACCAACAACAATTACACTCGATCATTTGACTCTACAAGACTAATGAACCATACATACAAAACTAAACGTAAAACTGGTTTGTGGGGTGTACCAGACAACCAAGTCAAATTATTAGTTTGTAATTTTTTTGTACATATTTATTCCAGTAACAGGGTTTATCTGAAAATGTAGACCGATTCTATTGCGGTCAATTAATATATATCTTAATAACATCCTGGGTAGGGAAAACATTTCTGAACATATATATCGTTGACATAGACAAATTTGAGTACATCAGTAAACGAAAAATGGAGAAATCCTAGATATGACACCATGTAGCACACTATTAAATAAATCTTGAATTTAAAATAAAACAGTTAGAAAATAAAGAGATATGTAGAGTAAAGTGGAGAAATAGACAAGAGTGTAATAACTGGAACAATGTCCGTACGTTCTACGTTCGTTGATTATTTTCGATTTGTTTCAAAATCGTGGCAAATACCAAATATTTTTCGTTTTATACTGGGATTTAAAACCCATTACAAGTTAAGTGAAGAGGCATACAGTTAAAAGTGATCTGAGAATGTGGTATTTTGAATTGATTTATTTGGAGAGTACAATAATTACATCATTCAGAATTTAATTAAAAATAAATATACATGGAATAGAATTGATGTTTCAGAGGTAGCAAGGGGGAACCATGTCGGAAAATATTGATCAACATTCTCGGCAAACACCAGGATCCAAGAAAGGATCTTCAGGTTAGCAAGCCAACGTCTTTACTCAAAGAGCCACCACGGCTCCTGCCAGAAAGAAACCAACAGAGGCTCTGCAATATAAGCAGATATAACTGTTGTATATACAATGCCTCTTTAATTTTGATTTAGTATATTAATCACAGAGATAAACAAAGATATAAAATGGAATAATGAATCATTATTAAAATAAATGAAAATCTTAAATTTTCTCATTCTTAAAAATCCATTAAAATCAAATGAAAGTTACATGTATAACATTCCCCAAGAAAATATAATCTATGCATTATAATCATTGAGAATATAAAAAAAACACATAAAATACAAGGCAAGTGGTTTTATAAATATAACAAATTGAAATCTCACATATCCCATCCAGGCATTCATGAGAAATACAAAATTTCATGAAATTCTGGATCAAATGGCATAATAATTTAAGAATTACAAAAATATACACATCTCAATCTAGTAAACAATTTGCGATATGCTTAATACCAATTTATTATGTTTAAATTTATTGAACTATAAATAATGTTAAAAAATCTTTATATTTGCCATTTTAGCTATAAAAAAATTCTGCCTTTTTCTTATTTTTACAAACACTAACAAAAATGTTTTGTATTTTTACTTGTTTCTTTATTTCAACTACATGAAATTTTACTATTTTTATTATTTATACTAATAAAACAAACAAATGACAGTATATAATTTAAACTATATCCTGATTTCAATAGTCATGAGCTTTTTTTGTAAAAATATAGATATAATATACATAATAAATACACCTAAACAATTAAAGAATAGATTCTAACATGACAATCCATCATATGGTAGCATACAACTCAACTAATGATAACATTTCTACTGTAAGCACTCCTACAATTCTGCTTGCCATCATATAGCAGTTGAACATGTTCTACAAATGTTCAAACTTAACATCAAAATCAGAAATTACTTTTTAAATCAAGTCAGACAGAATGCTGTATCATTAAAAGAAAATGGTCAACTGTTAGCTGTTTGAATTAATCTATAAAATGCACTAATTACAAAGAGTGGAGGTAAGGAATTCCACTGTATTAGTTACATGGCAAGGTCAACCATTAGCTAAACCTATAGTCTACTTAAAAATCCTACCAACATATTGTGGTCCATGTGATTTTTTCCAATTTTCACTACACTTCATCTTGGCCTAATGAAATTTTATATGGGTAGACTCCAAATCATTCGACCAATCAAAAAACCAGAAAACCAAAAAGAATAGACAACAGACGTTTGGGCAAAATTAGGCAATATTCTTTTGTTCTCGAATATCTTATATCATACCAGTCCATGAGCAGTCAATAAGTATATTTGTTAATTGTTGAAGGTCCAAGGTAATATTATATTGATCTAATAGATCCACAGACATGTCTTTAATGTAACTGAAGTAACCAGTCAAATAAATGGAACATAAATAACAATTAGTTTTAAATAGATTCAGATATATATTACTGAGCAGACATTGATAATATGGATTCTATTATTATACATTCTTCAAAGACAAAAAAATCAAAATTTATTTGGCACTTTTATCTTACTCCACACCCTATCTTATACCCAAATTCAATTTTCTATTGAAATGTGTGCACTCTCTTTCATCATGTTTAGAATTTGGTTTGCAATTGCATATTCAAACCCAACATCATCAACTGACACACTGTGAAATCTGGTGTCTGCAATGCTGTCGAACATATTTCATGCAAAAATGAAATGGGTACCTGTATCTTACAATGTCAAGGTCCAATTCCCACTTGTATCAATCCAATGAAATATTTGGTCAAAAATAGCATAGCATATTTTTCTATCAGAGAGAAAGAGACAGAGAGAGAGAAAGAGAGAGAGAGAGAGAGAGAGAGAGAGGGATTAACTAGGTCATCTCAAAAGGATTGCCCCAATTAAAGCAGGGATAGCTGGAGAGAATATATTGTAAATATTGTAACAGTCTTAAAAACAATGTAGGCCTAAAATTTTCATTTTTTCCAGTAGGAAAATGAATTTGAGCAATACAGCTGCTATTTCAGCTACTTTTTAATAACAACCAATGGAATCTCATCCACAGCGTCCTGTCTTTCCATTAAAGTATGTCTTTGTCTGGTTTCATTTGACTCATCGCTACTTGGGCTTTCTAAAAGGGTAGTTTTCTCCTCTGTCTCTTGGTTTTCAGAAATTTGACCATTTGAAGCCATCTGATCTGGTATTTCATTTACTGATGGCAATGAATTTAGTGGCTCAAAATGAACTTTAGGAGTTGACATTTTGCTCAGGTCAACAGATATTGATCGAGGCGTTTGTTTATCATTATGATTTCCCTTGGTACGTTTGCCACATACATCTGCCTGATCTTCATCCCAGCTTGTTGCTCTCTTCAATTCTTTGTCATCATAAGTCTGTGACATCACACGCTGTAAATTACGATTCATGCGGGTCTTGTCGTGGAGTAAATGCGACCGTCTGTGCCGGGGATCACTGATCAAATTCTTGTCAAACTGCGAGTGTCGAAGCTGAAATATTAAATAATGATTCTAAATTAATCAACTTGATTAAAAAATTGAACAGAAAAGACAATGCCCTTTACAATTAACCAGTAAAAAAGGGGAGAAAATAAACACAAAGCTGTCAGCTCATGCAACTTGCCCCAGGATGACAAGCTTCTTACTCATGAGCCTAGCAGCAAGTCAGTGTCCTAGGGTGTAGGCGTATCCTGCATTGTTCATATTTAATAATGTGCTAAATCTATTTGATTAGGGTCAAAATAAAGTGTTATTTCGATCAGTGACGAATGGGCAAATTTTTGAATTGATAGATTGAACAGTTTGTTATTCAAGAGCTAAATCTAAATTTGCTGGTCTTTCTTTAGGCCTTAAATTTTAAATGTTATATAAATTATTTATTAGACATTAATTCTATTAACATGACAAGACCATAATCACCTCTCGGTGCCATCAGATGACTCTGATTTCAAATAGATTAGAATTTAATGTGCCTTACTTAGAGAATTAACCACTGAGCTACACTAGTGCAAACACAAATACTTGAATTCAAATAGCCTTCGATTGAAATTACAAATTTTGACTATTTGACATGACCATTTGCTTCAAATGCACCCATTACGAAACATAACCATTCGAACTGCGTTTCTGTTTTTTGATATTCTAATGTTTTATTAAAACAATATTTAATTTCATGTCAAGATTGTCAAATTGGTTTTGAAAAAAATAAAGTTTTAGGCAGTTTTTATGTCATTATGGAAAAGAACTTTTCAGATGTACTTACAGTTCTGGAAGCATGCATAGATTGAAGTAAGCTTCGTAAACCATGGGCGTCGATGTCTTGACCTTTATCTGTTTTTGCTTTTCTCATTACAATACCATCTGTTTATAAAAATAATATGTGGAGACTTATAATGACATAAAATAATACCAGTACCTCCTCTATATCCTTTTCTACATGTACAATTATATCCACCAGTGACTCTGGCATGTGAGAATGAATTCCATATTTTAATCTTATCATTACTCTATTACTCTAACTATTTTCAAATCTTTAATAAAAATTCACCTTTTAAATATAGAATATTGCAAACAAATGTATAGCTTAAATCTGAAACTGTTAACTTTACATGTGTAGCCCTAATGGAGACTTTAAGAAAGTATATATGACCTACAATTGACATTTATCAAGAAATCAATACAACAATGAAATAACATTTTAGACTTGATGCGATTTGACGGTGCACTTTCAATCGTTATGTTCAACTGAGATTGTGTTTAAATTATGAGACAAGTCTACAGACAGAGCTGAGCTGTAAACATTCTAATTTTCAATTTATGAGGTGCATATAATTTCTTAGTGATTTTCAAAGAGTTTCACAACATTAGGATTTTTGAAAATTACTGGTAGGTGAATCTAATAAGGTTATTTAGAAATGATAATATGAAAAAATTACAACCTTTATTTCCTTGGTGAGAGTCATAAAAAATGGCCTTTTAACTATTATGTAACTTTTAACAAAATGCTTACAGTGGTAATTTGTTTTAGTAAATGAATACTCAGACAAATTTGAACATCATTAGTCTGTGTTACCTCAAACAAGCACTATATGTCTAAGTTTACATTCTCCCAACAAATATATGTGAACCTTGAACTTTGCCCTCATAGTAGTCAGAAGACAACAAATACTTATTATTAATTGAAAGCATAGACAGGATATGTGACAGTCACTGAATTTTAAAACTGGTCTTCCTTATGACCAAGAAATGATAGCGGCCTAGCAGGATATACATGTAAAATCAATTTAAATGCAGAAGAACAAAGCTTATGCCGTCATTTATTCCAAGAAAAGCTCTGGGCCCTGTTTCACGAAATTTTAACTTAAGATAAAATCCAATTTTAGTAGATACTTCAATTTTGATTGGCTAAGCACTAAAATCAATCTAATATTATCCAATCAAATTACTAAAATTGGGATCCTATCTTAGTTAAAATTTCGTGAAATAGGCCCCAGGTCAATAAAATAACCAATATATGTTTTTTTTAGAGAAATTTCACAGACAGACAGATTGATCATGTGACTTTTTTCTATTTTCTGAATTAATGAAAATAAAATTGTGGTACTTTTACTTTTGTTGTGAGCTTTCTTTTATTTAATATTTGTGACGTTTTTCATCAACATTGAACACTGAAACTCTAGTAAGGGCAAGTTAATAAAAGAAAAGTAATTTAATAAAAGAAAACTATTTTTTCAAACAGATATTTTCATAATATGTATTCTGGGCAATCGTATAAGCAATTTCTTGGCAATTCTATTCCACCATGCTTTCAAATTTGCAAAGCAGAAATTGTTTTAGTACATAAACTAAAAATATTAAGCATTTTGTACACACAAAACAACAGTTATTTTTTTTTGGCTGATAAAAATAAAAATGCTCAAATAATTGTTAAAAAGAATATCAGTAAATTTTTCAAAATTATCAAATGGGATATTAGGTTTTAAATTAGGGTCCATTTCGCATGCCTATTGACTAACCTATGGGATTTCTATTGGGTGACAGAAATCCCGCATATAATCGCCATTTCCTCCGTAAATACTCGCCACGTCTCCTATCAATAATATATTGACCATATTTACCGTCATCTCCGTGTGTTGAAAGTTGGCGACTTATATGTTTCATGGAAGTTTTATCTTCATCTGAATCACTGGCACTATCACTACTGCATTCACCTTGATTCAGATACAACTGAGTATCTATCTTAGGACTAAAAAAAGTAAAAAAATAAAAAAAGTTAAATTTAATTCAGTAATATGTATATGAGTAGATATTACCCATTTCTTTTTATTAAAATCAAAATTTTCTCAGAAAAAAATTAATTATTTGTATTAATATAAACATTCTCTATAATTTTACTATTACCTATTTTTAGTTTTAACACTGAGTTAGATTGCAGTGAATCCAAATTCTTTCCAGATTCAGTATTCATTTTGTTTATTTCCAGCTGAATTTTAAATTATACAGTGTAATTCAGATAAATGAATCTTAAATTAACTTGGTAGTGTGGGGATAATCTTTAGGCTACCAGCAGAATATATTTTCCACACGCTACCAAGCAGTTTCAAAGATTCATTTATCAGAATCATGGTTTGAAAATCTCCAGGAAACAAATAGAAATGGAAACTGAATAAGGATAGAATCGAGGATCAGATCCGTGATAACCAACACGTCTCTTTTTTCTAAAACTAGCAAAACTCTCTACATTTAAGAATACAACAGCAGTGTGACTAAAAAAGATCAGATATCTCATTAAAGGTATTTCTGAACTTTCTTTTATCCATCTGAAAAGTTTCATGTGATTGAGATACCGGTAAACGATTTTGCAGTTACAGTATGAACATACATGTATTCTAAAAAATAACAAACCACAACCAAAACACTTAAAGTACTACAATATTTTTCATTGATTGGTCTACAGCTTGGTGTATAATGTTATATTGAGGCCTCTGGCAACTAGAACAAGAATGGCCGTATCAAATCAAAGTAAAAGCATCCATTATTTTTTAGACAAATAGCTGATTTTTGCAGTGGAGGCCAAAGACGTTGTAGTACTTTTCTCACAAGACAATATTAATATCTATACTAGCGAGTAACTGTCAATTGTGAACATATTACTGAGAAACCGTTAAAGTGAACATATAAAGTAAGTAACTGTTATAACTTGTGAACATATAAAATGAGTAACTGTTAAATTGTGAACATCATATAACTGAGTGAACATTTCAAATTGCTCACTAATTGAAAGCTACATCATAAAATCTACCAGGGATAATACATGTTAATTCATACAAAAATTTAAACAGCTAAATAATGTGTCATTTGTCTAAAAATATTGAACACAAGAGAAAAGCTACCAATATATAACAATCTAAACAGAACTCATGTTATAACATCCTCTTAAAACTGTCGACAAGCAATTTGCTAAAAGCATTGAAAGCTATAAATCATAAAAGACACCAATTCGCCATCAATTCATGCATTTGATACAGTCACTGAAAAGCCTTGTACTAATTATAATGGTGTAAGCAAAGCCAAGCCATTACAATACATTGTTTCATGCTTAACACCTGCAATCAAAAAATCGGAAATGTGACAGAATATCATCTTGGTTTTGTTTTTCTGATGAAAAAAACTCCTTGTACTAATTATAATGGTGTAAGCAAAGCCAAGCCATTACAATACATTGTTTCATGCTTAACACCTGCAATCAAAAAATCGGAAATCTGACAGAATATCATCTTGGTTTTGTTTTTCTGATGAAAAAACTCCAGAAATAATCTATGGTTATTCTATAATATGTGATCAAAATAATCATGGAGTCGGTGATATTCAATAGACAATGATGAGATTATAAGCTCTCCCTTTTCCATATAATCTTAAGTCAGATTAGTTTAATTTTAGGACTTGTTATTTCCAATTGTCCAAAGAAGAAAAAGTAATTACTATTAAGAATTGATATTTTTTACAATAATCTCAATGACATACATTTACTTTTAAACAGACAGTGAATTTAGTAATGACAATCTGATTAAAATACAGATCTATATTTCATTTTGTTTTTTTTTATACTACATGAAGATCTGACTGGCTGTAGTGATAGGTTGCGCCAGAGGTCATACAAGCGGCATTTGGCCCTATGATGTCATATATTTAATATAATCAATCAGCATTGGTGTTACTACTGAATTAACCAAAGTTCTGTGAAAAACACATCTAAAGCTCGCATAACAGACCGTTTCATTGGCTAATCTCTCAAATCATTGCAACTTTTCCAGATCCTAGTGTAGTAAAGACAAGTAAAGCGAAATTTAAAAAATGCAACGAAATAGGATCTCCTTTTTATCAGATTGTAATTGACAAGCTACTACCACAATTAGTTAGTCTAAACTGCAGAACTACAATTCATATAGTATGTACATGTACAGTGAAACAGTGAACATGAGAATATATACAACAAGCTACATGTACTTCTGCATTAGTTAGTGAACACTACATGAATACATCACTACAATTCATATGCACATTCAGTGAGACAGTAAAGATGTGTATTATACCAAGTTACTTCTGATTGTAATTAGTAAACACTACATGGTTAGTAAACACTATCATACAACACATGCTGTAATACTCAAACCAAGTATCAATACACTACATGTATATACGTAACCTGGCTATCATTTAATCTTGTGTATTAAGCACTAATTTTTTTTCACATTCATTCAATATCAAATTTTAGGTTAATAACTAGAAATAATCATTTAAAATCACTAAAATTAGTCTAATTTGTACATGTATAAAGCAAGATTACGTAAAAGATAAATTTGTAATCGAGTTAAAACAATTGGAATAAAAAAATAATTTTATTAGTTTAAAATAACAATGAAGTGTATACATCAGAAAAAAATAGATAAAAATAGATTTGCTGAAACTTTACTATCACAAGTAAAATATTTCTTTGAAAGTTTTATATTTTATACAGCTAATCATAAAGTTTTTGCATTTCTAAAATTTCGTACTGATTTGAGCATTAGCATGCATCCACACACACACAGACTACATCTATATATTACACATTACTATTTATATCTTACATCGAAACAATTGGCACAGATTTGGCTCCACATAAATTTAAATATTTGATATGTTCTCTGTAAACAAATGAAAACAAACAGAGGTTAACAAAAATGAAAAATAAAAGAAATATGAGAGAGGGATGATTTTTCTACATGATACTAATGGGGTTAATTTTTGAGACTAACATATGGTATATTTAAACACTATGCTTGTGTACAAAGCCACAACTGAAGAAAACATTTCCTTAAATGAGAAGTGTAACCCTGTTATTATACAATATGTAATTTCAGGACTTATTATAGTTCAATTTCATTTCAATAATTCACTTGCAGACAGGGCTCGTTAGCAGTGGGAAGAAACCGGAGGACCCAAAGAAACCCCACAAGGTTAGACAATTCAATTCAAGAGGAGAATCGAAACCATGCCTCCTGACTCATTGAGAGACCTTGTGATTTCAATTCCAGCGCATGCATAAAACCACAAGATGATCCAATCCCCCACGTTATTTGAAATTGTCAGACAAATTATATAAATAGGCCATGGATTTGACATTTGATTTGGCAGTTATTTATTAAATCTGAGACTTTCCCGTTAAACACATGAGTAAGAATGGTTGTATAATAATATTAAAACTAGCAAAAACGACATGCACATTTGGTTTGGTTTGGCTAAGTTTTGGACTTTCGTCAACCATGTAATATGGCCAAGTTAGATGTTGATTAAGAAAAATACTTTAAATTAAGTTTAGGCTAGTTCATTCTGTACCCAAACCACATGCTGATGATATGGGATGATGATGGAATGGTTGGGATGATGAAAAGGCTGTTTACATACATGGAAGCTTATGGAAATGGTAACATTATTACCAGGAAGAAACAATGGGTTGACCAGGTGAGACTAAGTTTGAACCAAGTGGGACAGTATAGGCAAATGATATCAAGTTTATACAAAGTCAATTTCCATTAAATTGTTTTAGTAATAACCTTCTAAATCACAAATTTCTAACAGAAAAAGGTGTGTATAAGGATATAGACTTGTCAAGCCCCTAATTAACCTACAGAAAACTACAGAATCACTGTTAACAAATCTAATACTGCAAGTTTTGAAAAATCTGTTACAAACTCTGTACTAAGCTTTAAAACTAAAATAAAAACTCTGGGAAATGCATTCGAAATATATATTATTATAATTTGGAAATTCATTCATGTTTTATCTTCTGCTTCAAAGAACAATCTCCACAAAATTACATTACGTTCACATGCTTTAAAAAAAGTTGAATGGACTAAGAACAAAAATATACATGCACATAACATAAATCTTGTGGGCTCATAAAAATGAATTTAAAATTATATAAAAATTTCTTGAAAACCAGTAAATTTTTTATATTACTTGTAAATTGAAAGTTAAAATTTGTATATACAGGTACATGTAATCTGAGTGATGGGTTGATGTCTCTGACTTTGCAGACAATCTTATTTAAACGAAAATGAAAGGAAATGGGGTTTAACAACCTACTGTTCTGCTCCAACTGGGAAATTTTTCCCTGACAGCAGAGCTGCTGCCTACTTTAATATCGCATTCCAAATGTCAAGGATCTTTTATGTGCATGCCAAGTGGTACATGGGACCACTGTTTTTTCATCCCATCTGAACAACTATATGTTGTCCCTTACCGGACATGGGGGAATTCCGCCGAAAGATCCTGATGAACTATCTCGGCCAATGCAAGGATCAAACATGGAACCTCCAGGTTAGCCAGCCAACGTCTTAGTCTAATTTACATGTCTCAGACATGTTTTGTCTCTAATATAATCATATCTAATATAACTTTATAGTCATTTAATGTCAAATCAAAATATACTATTTTGTTAGCATATAACGAAGACCTTCAAAGTGCAAATAATGCCTATTAGAGAAACAGGAATATCTATAAATAAACAAAGATCTCTACATACTTTAACATTATTTTTTCATAGAAATTTATCATTGAAGAATCTGATTTTTTCATAGGTTTCTGGACAAAATATCTCTTGAGGTATTTATCATCAATATGTTCAATCTTCTCCTGAAAAATAACAAATAATAACACATTTATAAAGATTCCAATTGCAATTGGAGAATTTATTGTATTTTATTATGGGATAATTTGTGCAAGTTATTAACCAGCGTTTTATAACTTATAGTCTTGTGCTGATCAGATGATTCTTTGTCCTCAACCAATTTAAAACATGCTTAAAATAAAACAATACAAACTATATCTTTCCAGTTAAAATGTCAATAGAATGAAAACTCTGATCTGTATTGAAGTTGCAAGTAGAATATAAAAGGGGGAAACTGGGTGCACTAAGTTTTTAAAAATTCCATTGAGAACTTCATCCAATTTCGTGTGCACATACCTTAAAGAATAATACTACAAATCTTTAAAACTCTGTGCCACGTGCACAAGATTCCATACATTCAAAAATAAACAGGAGGATAACAACGCAATATGCAATTTAATAATTCTGAATTTCAATAAATAATCTCTGCAAATTTGGTTGGTCACAAGAAATTGTGGATGGACAACGCAGAATGGTGACATAAAAAAATGTCCACATTATAATATGGATTAAAGTCGCGTATAATGGAGGCATCCCTTCATCAGGTAACTACAGCTTTGAGAATCTATACCAAATAAAAATCAAAGTTTGTAAATAAAAATAAATCATCATTACCTTTAAATAATATTTGCCATGGAATCCAATAACATCTTCAATACCAGCCATCATGTGATCAGTTATCTACAAATATTGAAATTAAAAAAATAATCTGTAAAATGAAGTTAAAGAGGCTGATTTAAAATTTGTCATTAGATTTGAATGAAATAACATCAAATATATAAATAGCAGATCAGCAGCAAATGTGACCATTACTATATTATGAATAATAATTATCTTACATGTTGATTTAGTTCTTGGTACATGCTGAGATTTTTCTGTGGAGCCAATCGTATTTGTAGTAAATTCACCAGAGGTTTGATTGAGATTCCCTTTGAAACAAGAACAAAATGTTAATATAACTATATACGGTCCATGATACAACTAATACAAGCTACTTCAGTGATGTCCTGCTGAAATAAATTCCTTTAAAATCTATACTATATTTAGGTATCATAAACTATTTACCGTGTTTACTCCAATGTAAGTTGATGATTCAACACTTTAAGAATAGCAGCCAAAATCTCAACTATGCAGATTTTTGACTAAGGGAACAATATTTCTGAATTGGTATTCATCGATAAAAATTAATCGGTTATTGAGGTTCTATTATTAAATCTTTTTTTTTTTCATTAATAACATCGAATATTTGGATAAATATAACTTTAATTGGATGATAAACTAAATACTACTTGAAGGAATATCTCTGTCAATAACATGCCTACCTGTACAAAGCCTGTGAAAACAATAACAGATAATGTTGCTGTCTCAAATAAATTTTTCATAGGAATGTCCTTGGGATTCAGAAGGGCAACAAGAGAGAAACAGACAGCTCCTCTTAATCCACCATAAGCCTAAAAATGGAGATTTGAAACTATGTTCATTCGTCTATATGATAAAATAGTTGACAGTCCAACAATGACGAAATCATTTCAACAGGTTATCTAGTCCAAAGGTATGACGCAAAATACCATTTTTTTCGCCATCTTTTCATTTCAATTCGCCATATTTCAAATTCCATCTTCAAAAGTATATCTTTATTACAATGTGATGAAAAGGCGATTTACACCATGAACTCTCTCTCTGTCTCTCTCTCTCTCACTCTCTCTCTCTCTATATATATATATTTTTTAGTACAACATGAAGGAATATAGAACACTTACTATCATAAACTGTTCATCCAAACCTATCTTTCTAACACGATAATTATCAAACTTGTTGATAAATAATGACATTCCAAAAGTTACTGAAAATAGAACACAGAATAATTTGCCACAAAATTCTTATGTACTTTCTCGGCTAATGCCGGTATCGAAATAAAAATAATGAATTGCATATTAGAAAAAAGGACTAGAACTTGGCCTGAACCTGCAATACAACAAGCACCATCATAAATAGTTGATGATACAGCTAATATAACAATGTAAAAACACAGTAAAATTGTAGTTTTACAGAGTGAGCACAACAGAAATGCATTAATTCAAGATACTTTTAAACTTAACTTGATATTTTGTTCTAAAAGAAAAATCGACTGAATATGACGTCTTGCTTTTTTTTCTTTTTTTTTTTAGGTTTTATCCTTCTTACCATATCATTATCATGCATATATATGTATCTATATTCTCAGAAAAGGGAAAAATTATTTAAATATCTATAAATAATACAGCCAATATCAAAACATAAGATAACCAAGTTTTGGGGGTCAATTGAAACAATTAGCACTATATCAGCAAGTATGAAAAAAATCTCATAAACTCTGTCCTGCAAATTGTTATATGGTTTTGAAGATAGGGGCAGTAACTTTGAAACTTGTGGTAAAATCCAAGCATTTTTTTTTCTCTCATAAACTCTGTCCCAAGAATACTCTTGTCACTATCTTTAACCCTTACAGGTAGAGAGTATATCTGGATGTAGTACATGACATGATTAAACAATATCATCATTAGAAATACAGGAATTAGAAATCAAAATTAGACAAAAATTGACAAGGTAATTTTGATCCATATTGCATAAGTATAAAGTTGAGAACTTACTTATAAATCTAAAGACAAGACATAAAAGCACCGTCCACAGAATAAAACCTGTATGCCATTCAAGGCCCTGTCGCACAAACGCCAAACCCAAAAACAGAAATATTATAATTTCACTTAAAGAACTGCAAAACAAGATTATCATAAATGTAGTAAATCAAACACCAGCACAACAGAGAGAGAGAGAGAGAGAAAGAGAGAGAGAGAGAGAGAGAGAGATGAGTTTTAACCTCCTCTCAACACAAACTATGTCCTTTTGGGACTAACATATGGTTCAATTTTATTTCAATAATTTGTTTGCATGTAGGGGTCTTTAGATGTGAGTGAAAGGAAACCAAAGATCCTACTTCTTGTCACCTACCATGTAACTTGACTCAATGACAGACATGTGTTTAACTATTTGCCCATGCAATCCTCATATATCACAGCAGACATAAGTTATGACTACTCCAGATGGAAATCTCCGGCTTTTTTATACTTCAGCATGAACTAGCAATGGGTCATACAATACAGAAAGTTAATTATATTTGAGACGGTCTGAGGAACAGCAGCATATCCCTGTTTCTCTTGGTCCTGGGATGTATTGAAATGAATTGGGGTCTAACGTCCTACTGTTCTGCTCTGAGTGGAGTAATAAAGACAGACATACATCATACAGTGTGCCATCGCCAACACTTATATCAAATTCCAACTGCCAAAGGATCTTTTATATCCACACAAATGTGTGCACAGAACTGTGGGTTTTCACTGCACCTATACCTTGTCTATTTGTAGGCCCTTTGTCCTGCACTGACAATAGTCAATAGGGAACAACAGCAGAAAATCCTGAACTGTCTCAGCCAACACAGACATGGAACATGGGTCCTCTGGGTTAGCAAGCCAACATCTTACTCACTTAGCCACCACAGTTCCATCCAATGATAAACCCATATTAATATATCACTTTTCTCTTATTTTCGCCAAGTCAAGGAACTAGGGAAGCCGATATTTATGTGTACCAAGTGCTAAAGGGTTAAGGTTCAAAATGTGACTAATGTAAATTCTAGATACTAGAAATGAGAGTTTGGCATCTCCACCATGTGGTATTGGGGTGTATAGGACACAAGGTGGGCTTAAAATTCACTCCTTCCCAGAATTCTATCTAGGATCAAAGTCTTTTTCATAATCAAGGGAAGTAACTTAATGAACTCAAAGAACTCTAGAAAGCTTCAGACCACTATTTCTTAACAGTATTATGAATGAATAAGTTGGTTTATTAACAGATTATATGCCATTAAACTCTGCAGAAAATATCTAATAAGGATTAAATATTGGTAAAATCCTAAGAAAATTACGAAATATATTTGAATGTTACCTGACAACTTTAGTAAAATATTTAATTGTTATTCTTGATTTATCACTGATATTATGGAAGGCGTATTGAACTTGAACCAAACCACATCCAATTATACTAGAAAAATACAAAACAAAATTATATTCAAATTAAACAAGAAAAATACCAAATATATAAATTATATTCCATTCCTTTATTTGACATAATAACTCTTGATTTTTTTAAAAGTAAAACGCTGACATATCACAATTATGTTTTGGTTGATTTCACTTTGGATTTATGGGCTGACTCTTGACAAAATTTGCAAGTGCCATATTACACCTGGATAGAATTGAATTGCATATTTGACACTTTATGTTTAAATCTGTATTTGAAGATGTAGTGCAGTAACTTGCTGTTATTGCTACTATTCAACAGTGTTTACAAGTAGGATATTACATTTCACTTCATTTCATATTTGTTTGAATAAATTCAAGACTGACCTTATAATTCCTGAAAACTCAAAGAGTTCTGCCATCATAAAACCCATGTAAGCCATTCCATATATAATAATTGGTTGGACAACTGAAACAGAAGTATATGAAGCTATTATGTAAATGAGCATGTTTTGGTCTTATAACAAAAATATAATATTACCAAGCCTGGACACAAGCGGCCGGACACAGATGTTGTCCGTCCCAATTTTACGCCACGTCTGGCAGAATTTCCATTCTACTTGTCAATTTGGCCGTCACAATTTTTTAAAAAGAAATTTAAATCATCGTAACTGATGTCTGGGCAGCCAGTTCCATGATGTATCCGAATGCAAACATCCGGAATATTTAGTTTCTTGGAAACACATGCTGCAATATGTTTGTCAGGCACAAACTGTCCCTGAATTTTCTTCATCAAAGATTTTGGTAATGTTGATCCAAAGTCAACCAATCATAATCTGAGCATTACTGAACATACTCAACAAAGCATTATATTTTGAGCAAACACACTCCAAACATGATATATTGTAAATTAAATTAAATATTATTGACGGTCAAGAATAAAATACCGAGCGGCAAATATGTTGTAAATAGATAAACCTGACATAAGGCAAAACTCTACACACAAGTTAATGATACGATCCACATATAAATAGTATTCTTATGATGCATGGCTTATTGCAAAGTGAAAAATTTGTGATTAAATTTGATTTTGCTGCTCACAGACGTATGTAAACAATGATAAATAAAGCAACTTTTTCTCTTTAAACTTGACCATGACCAGACATGGATGAAAAATAAATTTCGGTTTCGGGGTTGTTTATGGGGAAATTTCTCTTCATTCCTGTCACTTATTAGTACGGTTAATGTTAGGTAAGCTTAAAGTCTTATTAAAACAGATTCATCGAAATGGAAATATCTAACCTTTGACCTGCAAAGAAAATCTGGTAAGGACAGCTGATAGAAGACCAAAGATCACACCCAAAGCCAATCCACCGAAACACACCACAAAAAACTTGAGCACACCAAGTAAGATCTTTAATAAAACAATTGATAAGCCATCGTTTTCAAAAATAATCATTCAGACTATTTAAAAGCTTGGAGAATTTGTTCAAAAGCTTGTCAGGCATCCTATTACACTCGTCAGCAGCAAAGTCGTACTTGCAATCTTAAAAACTCTTTGTAAACAAATATTGCAGGCCAAATTTTAAAACCCACCATGATCGCACTCCCAAGCTTTGACAGTCAAAATTGATTAGGTTCTTCCTTTAGTACCCCAATGAACAATCTCACCAAGTTTTAAAAGTTAGAAGGAAGCTTGCCAGATCCCAATACACTCACTATTCTAAATTCTAGATCCAAAATCAAATTGTTAATAAATCCCACAGAGAAATATAAAAAAATGTATTATGAAATCCAACCTATGCTTTGAAAGC
Source organism: Patella depressa (assembly GCA_948474765.1). Lineage (NCBI taxonomy): Eukaryota > Metazoa > Mollusca > Gastropoda > Patellidae > Patella > Patella depressa. The sequence goes on along the minus strand of OX419715.1, from coordinate 72,165,585 downwards.
AAAAATTCAAATGGAAAAATATCTTGGTGAAATGTATTAAAAATTTACCATATGATGTTTATTAGGATTCTTACTTATGCTCACCCAGTTTTCAAGCTTTCATATAAATGATGAGATAACTCTGAAATGACTGACAGGAGCAGGAGGCAAAAATATACATTAAGGCTCACGCTGTTGATCGGAAAGTCGCGATTTGCGACAAAAATACGAAATTGGCAATTAAAATTTGACAATAAAATTTTGGAATACTTGCGATTCTTTTTTGAGAAGTGCCGGTAAAAATCTTAAAAATGTGATCATATCTATCCTAGATTGACCATCACGTGACAGCATACTATAAATTAATCAACTAGCTTATAATTCGGATCGTGTCAATGAGTTATACTAATCAGTTGTCCCAGATTACTGATTGGTTGATTAGTAATTGCCAATGCCAATATTTCTTATATAAAACTTATTATCGATATTGGTGGAAAAAAACTGAAAGCCAGTGTGAGCCCGGATATCACTAAACATTAAATGAAGGTGTATAAAATTCTGATCTGTTTTCGTTTCATAAGAGCTCATAAATTAGGGCCCAATGAAAAATTCCTGTGAATTTCAAAAGAATTCATAAAGATTGCAGTTTAGTTTACACTTGAACACAAAATCACCTACATGTATAATATCTAAATATTGGCTTTATCTAAACTAAGTATTATCAAAAACAACAAACTGTCATCAAAATAAAATAAACTGTTAACACACAAAATGAAATCAAATTGACAACCTTATCTTTGACCCAAATCAAAAAAGGATTGTCATTTTAAAGCAAAATAAACAGGATATATATATAAAGATATTTCATACCTGTTCTACTGTTATCTCATCCATTAAATTATAGGCCTGCATGACATGATATAATACAACAGTTACACCATCTGATAAAATATATATTTATTATTAGGCAGAGTATTGAGATATTCTTTAAACAAATCGACTAGACAGTTTACATACACATATATTAGCATATTCTGAAATTTGGTCTTGAGTATTAAATCTATATTTTTAGAATATTTGAAACAGAGAGAGACAGAGAGAGAGAGAGAGAGAGAGAGAGAGGGTTCAACGTCCACTCAACACAAACTAGGTCATTTCGGGACCGACAATAATTCGCTTGTGCTTAGGGGTCTTTAGCAGTGGGAGGAAACCGGAGTGCCCGGAGGAAACCCATGAGGTTGAGAAGGCGCCCCTATCTCCATGCCACATACGCTCACACCAGGGCTCGAAACCACAGCCGCAAGCCAGAGGTGACTGGTCAGCTAGAGGTCGAAGTGCGGCACTCTAGACCACTAGGCCATCCCCCCCCCCCCCCCGAGAAAGAGAGAGAGAGAAATTAGGTCATTCGACACAAATTAGGTCATTTCGGGACTAGCACATAGTCTAATTTTATTTCAATAATTCACTTGTGTTTAAGAGTCTTTAGCAGTGGGAGGAAACCGGGGTACCCGGAGAAAACACATGAGGTTGGACAGACGACCCTACTCCTTGCCACGTACAACCGGGGATTCAAAACCACGCCAGTTGACTATTTAAAACAGCTTTGGTAAAATTAATTTTTTGCAATAAATAAGCTTGAATTTCATAATGTGATGCAGTGATGACCGCCCAATCCTCAAATCTCCAATGTAGGTCTCCTTCAAGGTAATTATAAGGTGCTTATCTCTGATCATTCATTATTAACCTAGTTATTGTCACGTATATGTATATCATGTCCCATCATATTGCATGAGTGATTGATAAAGACGAGAGAATCTACGTGAAAATAAGTAATAAACAGTAATTGTATTTCATAGAATTGTGTCCTGTGTCATTTAATTATGTTTAGAAAGAACTGTACTATAATTTACATCAAATATCTTTATCTCACCATTTAATAACGATTCTCCAAATACCAGGAAATACAAAACATGATTTACACCGATTTCTTGAAACACAGCCAAAACCTGCAACAGAAAAAATCAGGATCACTGCATATACAAATAGTAATAATCCAGGGACAGTTTCATATTGATTCAAAGATCAAAAAAGCTGTAGAGAGGGTAGTATAGATCCAACTGTTCCATTTATTTCACAGAAAAATACAATGGAACAGAATCGGGTTTAATGTTTCAGCAACACAATATCCTATAGTAATTTGATGTCTGTAATGATTTGTACAGACTACATGGCTATTCCATGTACTTATAGGTTTGAATTTTCAGTTGTGGCATTTCCATCTATTTCTTTTATGTGCATGCAGATATGTACATGAGTAGATCATGTTTTTTGTCCTATCCAATTGCCAAGGCACTTTCCAAACCTGGCTTCAAATGCAGATGGTTCTTCTCAGCGAATGACAGGATTCTTAAACTGACAGATTTGAGTCAAAAGTCCAGTTCCCTATCTGCACAACTAGCAGAAGAATAAAAAAAAGTAACTTACAGCTACAGGATCAACAGCTACTATTAATGAGGTGAAGACCAACATCTGTACAAATGTTATCTCTTGTATAGCACCCATAGCACCACACTGAGCTAAACCATATAATGTACCACCTATATAATAAATCACATTTTCCAGAACATCAGATACCACAGCTCTTTCGAGGAGTTCATAGAGCTAACAAACATTTATATTCTCCTGTAATAACCTCTTTCAAAACATTTCCACATAATATACAATTCCATGGATTAAAATAGTTTGTAGCTTACTACTAACAGCGAGGTAATTTGAAAGTAGCACAGTGTTGTGTTTACAAGTTGGTCTTTATTTTACTAATTAAAAAACTCAATGAGTTAACAGTGCTAATTTCAATTTAATATGACTGCTAAGTTATTTCTGTTTGGAAAAGCATACTTATTCTATTGCTTTATTTGTCAACACTTAGGCAACACAATGTATTCCTTTACTCCTGTTTGAAATATTCATGAATTGACTTTACCTACCTAACATAAAACATGCTAAGATGGTACCCTGAAATAATAAAAGAAATGAATTATTTATGGATTTCTTGAATGTGAGTAAGTATCATATGAATAAAATGTAACATTATGTACAGTAACACACAGCCGTATATACTTGTAAAATTTATTGTGGTTTTATGCAATTTTAAGTTTTGTTGAATTATGTTTGAAGGAACATGTCTTTAACCCTTATGGTCACCTCTTGCTGACAGGAACAGGTCTAAGAGATGTACAAATAACTTACAACAACAGCAAACAGTAAAACACTTCCAAAATTTTCAGCAAATGTTCTGTCATGTAAACTAAATGCTGATTCAAGGATGATTCTGAAAAAATAATTATTGACATTACATGAAAGCACTAACAACAAACCATAGATGAAGGCCTAATTAGCCCCTAATATTGTCCAAAATATAAACAATCCCATCGAGTTTAAAAAAGATTCTGTCAAGCTTTGGTTCACTTTCACAAGATTTCATAATGAACATAAATACAGGTTTGAAGGGAATAAGTCTGTGATATGCGATTCAAATATGAATTAGGAACAAATAAACAATAGCTGTGAAAGTGAAAAAAATCAGCAAACCACTCTCACCTGTAGAATGATCAGAAGAAAATGTGTCTGACCCGGGATGTAGGTGACGACAATATACATCAACATAAATACACTGGGAAACTGACATCGTTTAAGATGGGTTTTTTTGACTTTAAAAAATGCTATAGAGTTTGATTTCAAAACATCGTTTGATAATTGACAATAATCGTTTGAAAACTACAAAAATGGTTTAATTAGAACCATAGTTTAACTTAATGGTACAGCGTTTGATATCTCCGAGTGGGGGTTAAAAATGGACGAACCGTCGAATTATGTAATACGTTTGATTACTAGACATCGCTTTAATTTCCGAGCTGCCGATTAATTTATCAAGTGTTTAAATATTAGACGAAAAATTTATTTGCTCGCGAGTCGTTTATCCGATCGGTTCATTTTGATTACGATTATTTACATATGAAATGAAGTACGAATAAAAAGGGTGGATATAAAAAAATGCACACGAAGATATGCTAAACTTACCGTGGTCGTAGTATTATTATCCATTAAAAATAATGATTCCCGGTACCATTGACAAATACATCAAAAATCGGTACGTCCATTGTTATTATACCATCGGAAATCGGTAGAGCACATTCCCGGTGATGTATTTTTCTTTAAATCACAAATGATGAAAATAGATTTCCACGTGTACACGTGACTAGAAGACCTGGCAATGATTCCACCATTGACAAATACATCAACAATCGGTAAATCACGTCCAATGTTATTATATCATTGGAAATCGGTAAAGCACATTCCAGGTAAAGTATTTTCTTTAAATCACTAATGGATGAACACAACTTTTCATCTGCACATGTGGTCGTGTGATAATCTCGCGAGACTTGTATACTGGCGCCAAACGTCACTATTCGTCGATCGCCATAGACGAGCTATCGCTCAGGGTGGTGCGGGTCTGTTCATCCCACGATGTCTAGTAATCAAACGCATTACATAATTCGACGGTTCGTCCATTTTTAACCCCCACTCGGAGATATCAAACGCTGTACCATTAAATTAAACTATAGTTCTAATTAAACCATTTTTGTAGTTTTCAAACGATTATTGTCAATTGTCAAACGATGTTTTGAAATCAAACTCTATAGCATTTTTTAAAGTCAAAAAACCCCATCTTAAACGATGTCAGTTTCACAGTGATACTAGCATTTATAAATAAGCTGTAGTTATAAAAGCAATATTAAAAGAAATAAAACTTACGGAGGTAGTAAAAACATGAAGAACTGATGTGGCTCAAAAAATGGAGGGAGATCATCCGAGGCTTGGGTGAAACTGAAATAAAAAGTTGTACAAACTCTTATGTGCACGCTGTCAACTGAACACTTTAAAGCAATCATAATGTTGCCATCAATAGTATTTGGAGGCATTTTTTGTCATAATTGTCATTCCAGACATACTGAAATCAAAGGGACTGATTGAAAATTTACATATTAGATAGAGTTTAAAGGAGCTCAGCCTCTTCGATTTAAATTTGGTTCATCTGAATCTGATGAGTTATATCTGACCCCAAAAAGCCCTGAAATAAACACTTTAGCTCTTTTATACGGTATTTTCACTCCCATTTTTAAATATTAATTCCTTATCAATAAAATGTTAGAAAATTTTCCAACAGACTCGGTTTAACTTACTGGAATATTGCTCCTAAAATAGTACCGACCACTATCAGCATACTAAAAATATAAAACAATTAAATATTTAAGAATAACTGTAACCTGAGAAATTAATATATCTTGACGACGACTGACTAAGATGTTTATTGAACAAAAATGGGCAGTCTCAGATTTCACAAGACACAGTAAATTACTTACTAAAAATATGTGGATTCAAGTATGTAAATTAAATGCCAAAATATAGCTTACTTCATTTAAATATAAATATTGAACCATATGGAAATGGTTGTTTAAAGAATTTCATCCTTCAAGCTTGTGAATGACTTGATAATTGACATGATCACTTTCAACTAACACATCAACAAGCATTTAAAGACTTTGATATCCAGGCATTTCTCAGTGGTAAGAAATAATGGAGAGAAGCAGCTCTTATGCATATTTTTGGTGCAGAACCAGATATGATGTAAATATTATTCCTCAAGAGACAAACTATAAATAAAGATTGTTCTTACCATGATTCAGGCACAATGGATGATAGATAATTAGCATGATGAAAAACTGCAATTAAAAATTGACTATAAGAGTATAAGACAAAATATGATACGCAATCAGATACCAGTAGTCTCAAGCACTCCAGTTATTAGTTTGATCAAATAGTATTCAATTTCATTGTGTATATATATATATAGTAACTGGTTGTTCATGTAAAATGTTCACATATCAGCATCACAGATTAATGAAATTCTTTCATTGAGAATTGTAAATTTATAATCAATAAGTAAAATAGTTGTAATTTATATGGAAAACATAACTGTCTTGGAAAAATCAATTGATGTTTCAGGGCGTAATTCTATTTCCTCTAAATGTACAATGTATATCAAAACCATTGTCTGGATTCGATCCTCTGCTGATGTTCAGCCCACCTGTAAATGACACAATTAGGGCATTGAAACTTGTGTATTCAACTTACCTAGCTTGCTAAAAAATGCCAACAAGACAACAACAGTGAAAATTAATGGTTCTTTTACAGCATGTATGTTCCAAACAACAATATGGATTCCATGAGACGATGTGTTGCCATGACTGCTGGAATTGTCACCAGAGTCAGAAACGTTAACATGATGACCTCCTGAACACTTAATGTATGGTACACAGACAGCAACTAACATAAACCAAAACCAAATTCGTCCTACCATGATGACAAAATCTGAAATAAAAAAAACAAAAAAACCCCTAGAAAACAAAACTTTTAAGCAATCTTGTTAAAGAATCAAAGTTTGCAGTTTTGGCAAATGAAACAGTATAATCACTATTGTCCTTACTGTAACTGCTGAATACTAACTACTGAATAACAAATCAAGCGGTTGACATGCAAGAGTAATCGGCTGATTGGGACCAAGGCCGATTGGGACCTCGCTGATTGGGATCAGATTTGTGGCTGATGGGGACCAGATTCTTGGCTGATTGGGATCAGATTTTTAGCTGATTCAGACCATGACAAGGCTCATTCAAACCATTATTTGAATGCCGAGAGTATTTAAAATATGTTTGCATATATTTAATAATATGACAAAAATGACAATAAATACTACCCAGTATTATCAAATGGCATACATATACTGTACCAGTATATTTACTGCAACGTACATGTATCTGTGGTAACTTGCAAGGAATTGAAATAGCAAAAGTCAATTGTTGTATAGCCTAGATAAAACCCTTTAAATTTAATTTAATATCAAGTTTTTTTAATCATGTGGTCAGAATCAGCCTCATAGTGGTCCGAATGAGTCTGGAATGTGGTCTGAATCATCTTTTACTTTTGGTCCGAATCAGCCAGGGTCGAATCAACTTGGTTTCCATGCAAGATACATGGACAACATGGAAGCTAAGTTGCCCATATAAGCTGGATGATGTCCTACATTATTTTCCAAACGTAAACATAAACTGTGATGATATCCAAGTCATAATAAAATTACTACTTACATACTTGAAATGAAATGGGGCTTAACGTTCTACTGTTCTGCTCTGACTGAATATAAGCTTACGCCATAGATTGTGTGCCATGAGGGAACTTTTGCTCTCTTTTCTGCAACACTAAACCAATTACATGTACATGTAATACAGTGACACCAGTAGTAGGAGTGGTTAAAAACAAAGTATCATATCCATGACTTGGTTTTTAACCTTGTCAGTGATGCAGGACGGAGGACCTGACAAGGACAGCTGTCTAGTCATTTGGATGGGATGAAAAAACGTGGTCCCGTGTACACATTGGCGTTGGAATTTGATATAAGAGTAGGCCAAATTTCCCTCATAGCACACTGTATGGCATATGCCTGTCTCCATTAGCCCAGTTTAGGACCAGAACAGAAGGATGTTACACCCCAGTTTATTTTTATTTCATTTCATTTGTTTTTAACCACATGAAAATGTAGGTGCATAAAAACTCTTTCAAAGGCCTGTTCTGCCAGTAACTATCACAATTTAATGGGGTTCTTAAACTCATGGAATAAATAAAATGTTAAATCTGGAGCATATGTAGTATTAATCTCCAAGGTTCAGCATACTCATGAAAGGAATACAATAGAAGTACATGTAATAAGAAGAAATTCTTGCAAACCAAACTTTATTTATTGACAGATCTCTCTCTAGACACAGGTAAGAGTTCAGACATTTCTTTCTAGGCCCAGCTAATTACAAGAGTTCATGAGTGATTCCTGACAAATTTGCAGATATTGTTCATTGTGTTATACTTCTGATGGCAAATCACAAAAATGTCTTTCCGGCAATATCTAAAATTCACTAATACAATAGAGAACACAGTTGATTAAAACTTTGTTAGGCTGTTTATTGAGGCATAAAGACAAACATTAGCATTTTTGATAAAAAAAAAACTTTGATATCTGGAAATTTAAATGAAGCATACAAATCAATGATTTCTTTTACTGGGCAATCTTGAATAGAGACATAAAACACAAAACTAAATTTTGAAGACCAAAACAAACGCTGCAATAATTAATATGTAAACTATAGTGACCCACAATCCTTCATAATATTCACTTGCGGGTCCTCGTACAGGAGGTGTAATTTGTCCTGTGTCATCCACTTAGTTAAAGAGACATTATGACTCACACAAACAGGAAATACAGAATAGATGTAAATGTAATTAATTTTGAATAATAGAGAGGTTTCGCAACTTAACAGTTACACTTACATTTACATTTAGATAACCGAAAGTGTAATTGTACAGAATGACCTTTCGTTAAATTCACAGTTACAATTACACTTAGTAGGTGGCGACACAAACTTGGTCCAGGATCTTGAAAGACCTTCATCACGGATAGGTTGTTGAAGATGAGACTGATAAAGCACGCACATGTTTTGTCCCGGTCTCTTTTTATTTTGTCTACCTAAAGGAGAAGTTTTTTTTCTGTGGATTTAGTTTGTGAAAACCACAATTTAGAGAAAAATTATGGGCTGAATCATAGACATTAAACAAAGTTCAGCTAAGTGTTGTGAACGTACAGTTATGGAGGCTGCTATCCGTCAGCCACACTTTTATGACATGTGCTCCACGTCATACGTCACAAAAACTGATGACGTTTAATCCTCTAAATGTAAATGTAAGTGTAAATGTAAAGTTGCGAAACCTCTATAATATCATTTCAAAATGAACCTTATATTCACCTAATTATCAAAAGCAGAATATGGTTATTTTCACACAAATTTTTAAACACTGAGAACACTTGTCTGAATCTTCTGAAAAAATTTCCTGACATCTGATTGTGTGATTCAATAAAATGTGTATCAGTGATAGAAGGAAGGGATAAAATGGCGTTTAATGTCCTACTAGGCTAATACAGCCGGGCATATGCTATTCAATGTACTATGAGAGAAAGGGGGGGAGGGGATAACCGAATGGGTAGAGCATGTGTTGTATCAGCAGGGTGTCACTGATTAAACTGGCATGGTTTTGATTTTCCGGCTGTACATGTATGTGATAAGGAGTTGGGTCCCCCGTCCAACCTTGTGGGTTTTATTGAAATACAATTGAACCAAGCAGTAGTCCCAAAATGACCTATGATGAGAGAAATTTACCCAGTAGCAACTGAATTCCAACTGTCATGGGTTCTTTTAGGAGAACCACGCTGGAAAATCAGGGGAAACTAATTTCTAGAACGAACACCGGGTAGCGAGCCAGCACCTTTCTCACTGAACCCCATAGGTCCGGTGTCGGTGATAAATTGGCATATTTGTTTTAAATTTTTTATGCAATCTAATTTGAACATGCCTGATTTACTGTATTTATGAAATCAAATCATAATACTATTGACTTTATTTTTCTACTTATCAGTAAACTTTAAAAGCATTAATTCCTTCTAATCTTAAAGAGTCCCTAAATCCCTGGGTCCATATAAATTACATATGAAGAGAGTGCAAAATCGCAAAGGGTGTTTTATATATTTATGGACGTACGTAAGTTATAACTACGGTACCGACAATAGACCAATTAAATAATTAACTTCTTGTTCAACAGCAGTCGGTCTTTATCACTCTATTATTACATATCATAATAATGAGAAATTAAAAATCTATAATGATAATATATCAATTTGTAATATATAAATTAAAATTTAAATTAGCTAAATTCATTATATTTTAAATATACTGGTATGTACATGTAAATTGCTGAATCATCAAAGGAGCAGTTCTGAAAATTTACAAACTCATTCAAACCATTAATAACTCTGAGGATAATCGACACCAGAATTGTGATAACACTTCACACAAACTTGATCGTACAAGTTGCAAGTATGTTATTATACCGGTAATATTTTACGCTGTCAGTACATATATTTTATTGCTGACATATAGCATGTGTGTCTTTCGCACTTAATTTTACATGTTCGAATCCTGGTATGTACATAAATGCATGCAAAGATATTTTAATAAAGCTAGTTTTATAAACAGAATATCAAGCAAATAATTGCACATTATAATGTACAACTGTTACCATAGTATGGCTAGTGAATGTTTTTATACATTTAGGATTAATTTTGTTTTGATATATAAAAATACAGGGCATTTTTAAAGATCTATCAATATACCAGTTTATTATTAGTCAATTGCAATTGGTTGCTAATTGTTTTTGTATAAACCTTCTGTATAATTAATTATTATAATGGTAGTGGTAATGCATTGTAATTTGCTTGATATGTTGAGAGGATCTCAACAAACCATTTAATAGCACCATTTCAATGAGTTTATGGAATTAGAAAACTCGAGCAAAATATCTTACTTTCCATAGACCAGTCACCAGTCGTTGCCAATTCTGTTTATGTTAAAATTGGGGAGTTTTCAGGTTATATTATTTACTGGTGAATGAAATAAACTACCGGTACATGTAAATTTACACGTCACTAGTACTACTGGTAGGCTACTATCGAAATCAAACACCTTGTTAATAATGACAAGTTAATCGCACTCCTATATCTGATATGCAAGTTTGATAATAAATAAAATGTGCTTTAAATTAGTGCAGTAAGTACTTTAAGTAAATATTTTAAATAATTTAAAAACAACAAGTTTACCGTAATCGTAATCGTGTGTATGCTGTAATTCTGTGCCACATCTAGACTTTGGCGTATAGAAATAACTCGCTTATCTGCTATACAAATTAGCAATATACTGCTGAAGTGAATAGCCAGTCCAGAGAAGCCGTCTTCAATAATATCCTTTTATTATTATCCACTCGGGCATATTTGGGTTGGTATGTGAGGATTTCCTGAGTGACACGGTGGGAATCCCCGATGTTAGCGACGCCCTCTAAAAGGGACACAACTCTGCATAAACTGCCCAAGATTAAATCTAAAAATGAAACACGTTTGAGATTGCCAATTTGTTTAGTCCTTATAGAGACTGCAAAAAAAAAGAATATGTTTGATTTACTTCAACAACAAATGGGCGCGCCTCATGCTATTTGCTTGATGAATTATCATGAATATCGTTTATCAAAATTTATAACGCAATATTTGTCGTGACAACCATTTTGGGAATTCCCTTATTGTTCTCGATCAAAAGAGTCGTTGGCGAAATTCCCGAGTTCCCAAGAAACACCCAGTCTTAGAAATCGAGACTAGCTTCCTAGAAACTGAAAGTACATTTCTTGATACTTTAATTAATAGCCTCTAGGCAAGAAGAAGACAGAAAATGGCTGAAAGTAGAAGAATAAAACAAAAGTATGATGTCAAACAGGAAGATATCAGCTCTGACGAAGATTCGGAATCTACTGGGTAATATATATTACATAGGCCTATAACAATATGACCCTGTCCGATCGTGTGTTTCTAAGGAAGGGTTGGTGTCAGACAGACAGATGCTGTCACTCATGTTGTTGACGTGCACTATAGTAATACTAAAACATTTTTGTTGAGGTCGAGTATCATTTTTCGGAGGGGGGGGAGGAGGGGGTGTGTGTGTTCAAAGTTGTTTTACGTGTAACCTCATATAAATGTCGGCTACTAAAATGACAGGTTGGTAAAGGGAAATCCCCACGGCCATTGACGTGCACTATAGTAATAGTAAAACATTTTTGTTGAGGTCGAGTATCATTTTTCGGGGGGGGGGGGGCTCAAAGTTGTTTTACGTGTAACCTCATATAAATGTCGGCTACTAAAATGACAGGTTGGTAAAGGGAAATCCCCACGGCCATTAGTAGCAAGTGTATTTAAAACCTCCAGACCAATCTCTGTTTCACAGAGAATTACTTACGAATTATCTCTGTAACAGATGACTGTCAACAACACGTGCGTTGACTGCACGCGACGGTAGTCATTGGCTCAACGGCTCGTGCAATGTTTACTGAATACCTAACTGCTTCGGGCAAAATGATGCATTTTACTCATTTTAATACGCATTTACACTAAATAGGAAATATTTTTTAACTACAAATACTTCAAACGCCTCGTCGATGTCATGCTTATCAGTGATTGTAGCGGCCAAGCGAATATTCACTGCGGGATCAGTTTACCTCCAGACATGAAATGAAATGAAATGGGGTTTAACGTCCTACTCTTTTGCACATAACCTGGGCTAATGGAAGACGGGCATACGCCATACAGTGTGCTATGAGGGAAATTTTGCCCGGGCAGCGTCGCTACGGTCTACACTTATATCGAATTCCAATTGCCAAGTCATCTTTTACGTGCACTCCAATGTGTACACGGGACCTCGTTTTTTCGTCCCATCCGAACGACTAGGCAGCTGTCCCTGTTAAGCCCTCCTTCTGCATCACTGACAAGAGGAAAATCACGCCGGAAAATCGAGATGAACTTTATCGGCCGATGCAGGGATCGAACACCCGACCTCCAGGCTAGCGAACCAGCGCCTTATCCACTTAGCCACCGTGCCCCCCCCCCCCCAACCTCCAGACACCACAAGATAGAACAACATATAATATAGAGTAAAAGTCCCGTAATGTACGAACATAACCGTTTTCTTCCATTGATTGTGGTGTTGTAAGAATTATTTTCTTAAAATCTGTGTCCAGTTGAGAGGGCCTATAGCCATAAGTATTAAGTCTGCCATATTAAATGCAAACATTACATGTCTGGGAAATCAAAAGAGAGTAAAGTTGACCTACCGTACCGTCCCAAACTTTTACATTATACAAACCAAAGTGTCTGCAAATTTTGTCGTGGATCACCCAATTTATACTGATAGGTATTATAAGGGTTAAATTTAACTTCGGAAATTTCAGCCCAGACTGTTCCATAAGACAGAGTATGCTAATAATTGCCATTTGGAATACCGTACCTGATGATTTCATTTCATATGTTGGTACTTTTGTTATGTCTACTTTTGCATAAATTTAAACCCGTAGTTCTCGTATTGTTAACAATACACGTAGTGTAATTTTTAGTTCGATTCGGAATATCGTAGCATAGGTGTGTTGTTTTAAAATAATGTTTGCAACTAAGGCAGTATTTAAAATGTGCACATATTTTGAATAATTAAGTTCAACCATGGACTATATTACAATATAATATTATGAGTGTGACCAACTACAGTAACTTTGGATTGTCGTTTCTCGTTAATAAGTTGAGTCGATTCCTTGGAAGACACATCGGGTTGCCAATAATTTTCTTATGTTTTGCATGGCCTGTATAAGTATATTATTTTGTCCATTTTTCCTTTTTCAGATTAGAAATGGACGACGAACAGGCGTTTTTGCCTGTACCAATTTCCGTTGCACCTCATGTCCCCTCAGATTCAGACAATGTATATGATAGTTCGTCTGAATCAGAAAATGGGACATATGCAATGTTAGAAACCAAAGGGAAGTACCAAACCAACACGGCCTTGTGTCTTCAACAAGGTCTAGCTGATCTCTACATTAATAATCAGATGTGCGATCTTGATGTGAAGGTCGGCGGGAAGGTCTTTCATTGCCATCGTGTTGTTTTATCGGCTGTGTCAAATTATTTCAGGGCCATGTTTGAATCAGGAATGAAGGAAGCCAACGACAACAGCATTACTCTGAACACAATCAGCCCAGTGTGTTTTAAGAATATCTTAGATTTTATGTATTGTGGTTTTGATATTTTTAACGTGGACACTGTAGAGGAAGTCCTGGAAGCATCGGTTCTTCTGCAAATGAAAAACCTTGAGGAAAAGTGCACCAGTTTCATGGCATCCAATCTCGGCACAAACAATTGTTTGGATATCTGGAAACTATGTGAAAGACACAACTGTCGAGATCTCGCCAAAAAGGCTCGAAACATGGCATTGAAAGAGTTTGAAAAAGTAATGACCAACACTGACCTGGTCCGTCTCGAACAAGACGTTTTAGTCAGCCTTCTTCGAGACCGAGACTTAAAATTCAGCAGTGAAGATGTTTTGACAGAAGCAATTATGAATTGGGTGGAATCTGATCCTGAAAACAGATCCGGGTCTTTGATGTTTTTATTTAAATACATTTGTTTACCCGAGGTGAGTGGCGAGTTTCTCTATAAGCGACTCTTGTACAATGACCTTATTAAAGACAACCCAATAATCAAAGGAAAGGTGGATGATGCACTCAGGTGTCATCTGATACCAACCGAGAAGGACAATATCATGATGAAGCAAAGTACTTTCCGTAGTCAAGGAAGATATCGGCGAGTTTTGGTTGTAATAGGCGGTAATATAACCGAAGATGACATCTTGAGGAATGTCTCGTGTTGGGATGAGGTGACGGAATGCTGGTACAGCCTTCAATCAGTACCTCATCATATTGGAGAAGATTTTGCAACCTGCTTATTGAATAATAATATATATCTGACTGGTGGGTCGCGAGCACTTGATCAAGCCGTCTGGTACAGTCCACAGGAAAATGAATGGCACTCGCTTCCGAAATTAAACCATGGGAGAGAGGGCCACGCTATGATAACAGTTGAAAAATGCATCTACATTCTTGGTGGCCGAAGCTTCAAAAGAAAAACGACTAATAAGTTAGTAGCAGAGATTGAAATGTATCAACCAGAATCCGAAGCTTGGGGTGTTGTTGGAGAGCTTTCTGAACCGGTTGAATTATTTGCGGTGGGTTCAATCGATTCCAGAATATTTACATATGGCGGATTTGATGAGAACGGCCCCACCTCAAATATTAATTGTTTTGATATATCAAGCAAAACCTGTTGTCTTATTTTTACCAGGCCCCTGGTTGGCCGTTGTCTTAAATCAGTTCAGTTGCAACCAGACAAGGTACTGCTTGTATCTGGAACTGGCAATGTTTCAGTACACACCGGGGGTGATAGTTTCGAGACATGTTTTAAGCTGCAGACATTTAATAGAGATAGATTCGGATTGACGATGGACGGTGATAGTATTACGATAGTTGGCGGAATCGGAGTAGACGGGCGGTCGGATAAGATTGAAAATCTCTGCATCCAAAACAAAAAGTTACTCTCAAGGGCGAATCTTTGTATTCCGATGGATGGTCTACAAGCTCACTCTGTTGTTTTGTTAACGGATCACTTATTGCAACCCGGCATGAGCATCGGGGAACCCGAATTAGTTGCTTTTGATTTACCCGTGTCACAAAAAGCAGATATGAAGCCGAAGAGAGTTGTTGAACGAGTCTGATCAATTTGATTGGTTGGAGAAAAATAGATACAGTCTGACTAATCTCATCGCCACAACTTAACATGTGTCCGTTGACTACGACTAATTAGTCATTTACCATAATCCTTAAAAAGGTTTTTAACTAATGCCCAGGGGCCGGTTGCACAAAGCTCTGTTAACTTTTAACGACCCGTTAACATGGAGTAAACGGATCGTTAACTTTAACGGAGAGAAAGGTTGCTGGAAGCCCTGTTAACTTTAACGGATAATGAAATTGACTGTCCAGCAACAGAAATTTAACGGACCGTTACTAAACGACACATGAAAGATAACGATCCGTTAATAACGGATCGTTAAAATAACTTAGTTTTGAGCAACTGGCCCCAGGGCGTGAAATGGATACAGACGTTTCCACATGTTTATTGATATGAATATTATGTTTGAGTTCTTATAATAGCACACCAATATCTGTATTCTAAAAATAGATAGCGGTGACAGCTAATCAAATAAGTTCCTTAACCAACATACAATTAAACATTGCATCCGTGGCGCCATTGGCGCTACCACACACAGGAAGCGTACTCAGGAACGATAGTCCCAAAAAGACCAAGTTTGTGTCAAGTGAACGATAAACTCCATTTCTCTCTCTACCTTAGAATGAATAGAAACACCCAATAGACAAATAAATAAGTTTGATCCGTGTGTTCAGACATGGAGATACCGTGTTGCAAAGTCAAATGGTATTTCTTTTAATTATTTCTAATTTATTTTGATGGTTAAGATTTGTTATAATTATAGCCTAGCCATTTTATAGTTTTCATTCTTTATTATTAATTGTTATCTCGTCATTTTTTTTTAAAAAAAATTATGGCCTCTTTATTTGTTGAATTCCACTTATACATTTATTTGTATTGCACAGATCCGATGGACAAGTTGTCCAACAAACAAGTTAATGCACTCTACAACTAGAATTAAAGTTCAAAACAATTAGTTTGAAGTTGGATACTTGGGGAATAAACGTTACCGATCGAGTAACATATTCCAGAAGCAATGTCCCGATGCATGAGCTTTTGAAGAGTGTGTCTATTCTTCCCGTTCAATCACATCTCTCCCAAGTGTAGCAACCCCATCGATTAATCAGGGTGCTTCCCTAAAAGACCATAATCACCCCTCGATGACATTAGGTATTCGAGATTTGAACTAGATTAGAACGGCCCGCCATTTAAAAATTTAATTTAAAAAAATAGGAAAACGAGACTTAGTCTCGAATAAACCATAGTGCTCTGGTTGTCAACACTATGTACAGTGAGAACTTGGCTTAATTTTTTAATTTTACACTATCTATTTTTGAGCTATTATAGAAAGAATGGTCAGCTCTTTATTTAAATCTTGCATAATTTATCTTTGATTTCGCGAGTCATGACGTAGCATTATGTAAAAACATCTTGGGCTCTGTTTAAACCCGAATGATTTTGTTACGTAGTTAAGTTATTTATCGAACTATTGATCAGCCCTAATTTGGAATAGAAATTGGCTTTCATTACAGCAGTATTAAGTGGGATTAGGTCTAAACCGAGGAAACACCGCCAGGGGATGGTCGTGTAAGAGTGGTATATAAAAGTCCAATTTGTGTTGCAAATTAGCTCCATTATTTAATTGATTTATTAATATTCATTTAATATTGTTTTAATATTTTATATGTACGAGAATGATACATCTGTATAGTTTTCAAATGCGCTTCATTTTAATTAAATATATGTTTCAATATTTTTTATGTTGTCATAGTTATTAAAGTGTGTGTGTGTGTGTGAGAGAGAGGGTGGTCATTTCGGGACTAACATATTGTTCAATTTTATTTCAATAATTCGCTGGCGCGTAGGGTCTTTAGCAGCGGGAGGGAACCGGAGGACCCGGAGAAAGATAGAGGGAGAGAAATGGGGTTTAACGTCCATTCGACACCAATTAAGTCATTTCGGGACTAACATATGGTTTAATTTTATTTCAATAATTGGCTTGTGCGTAGGGGTCTTTAGCTGTGGAGGAAACCGGAGGACCCGGAGAAAGCCCACGAGATTGGACAGGCGACCCTGCTCCTTGTCGAAACCACGCCAGTTGTCTAAATGACAGGCTTATGATACAACACGCACGTGCTAACCGGTATCCGGAACACTCGGACCAAAGACCACTCGGACCAAGTCCACTCGGACCAAAATAAAGACCACTCGGACCAAAACGGAGACCACTCGGACCAACCCCCAAAAAACAATATTTGTTGCCTCTCGGACCATTCAATTTACGTTGGAAGACCACTTGGACCAACCCAATAAAACAATATTTGTTGCCTCTCGGACCGTTCAATTTACATTGGCAGACCACTCGGGCCTACTCAAAAAAACAAAATTTGTTGCCTCTCGGGCCGTTCAATTTACGTTGTGTTGGAAGACCACTCGGACCAATATTTGTTGCCACTCGGACCAACCCAAAAAAGAAACAAAATACAAATTTTAAGTTAAATATTAAATAATCTATAAATAAACCTATACAAAATCTAGCAAATATTCATATTTATTACATCAACAATTTATAAAATATATGCCCGTAACATATGGTACAGGTAGTAGCATATTCATATTTATTACATCAACAATTTATTAAATATTTTTTTTGTAGTTTTTGATGTAATACATTTATTAAGTTTTTGTTTTTTTTTTTTTTTTATTTTTTGATGTCACTGATCACTGGCCATAAACTGATCCACATTTTTTTAATAACTGGCTCGTACTTATTCTTTCTTCGGTGTATTTTTAATATGCCCGTAACATATGGTACAGGTAAGTAGCATATTCATATTTATTACATCAACAATCACTACTCAGTTATCGTTGTTTTGTTAAGTCGGAGTTATTAAAGTAGCTAAGTCTCTAACTCTTCGCCATTGAAAACACGAATTATTTGTCAATTTACCGGGGAAGGACCGGCTTCTGGTATCGAATATTGAAGACAAAATAAACATTTTACCATAATGTGTTTCACCGCCATTTGTACTAGGGACTCGAAGTACGAGGCTAGAAATATTCCACGAGTCATGTCAAACGGAGACGCATATTCTTATCTGGAGAGCATGCGCAATAAATACTATCGGGGAAGACTGGAATAACCAGACGCTAGAGGTGGCTAGTCGATTGAGACTTCTGGTGTATTTCACCCGCAAACATAACTGATTTGAATCGATTGAATGTAAATCAGTTTATATACACCCATATTACATTATTATATGCGTTGTGACCCATTTGTGTCAATTTCTACGTCCCAAATGCGATTGGGGAAGATGGGTTCTGTTGGAAGATGATTACACCTAGATAATACCGTTATTACTGCAGCCTGTAAAACCTGCCATACTGTCAATCAAACTGAGTCCTATTAAATATATATGATCTGAAAGAATCAGTTGTTCATCACAATATTATCAGGCCAATCTAGATCGACCATGTAGATATTTTAAGGCGTATCCATGAGGGCGCTCCTTGCTATGCACATAAAAACGCAACAAAATAAGTGCTTAAAGTTGAAGCTCCTATATACTCCATGCGCTGACGTCAGATTCCTGTGGTCTTTAAAAAGAGAGGGAGCGAGCGGTTTCAAAAATATTCTCGTTTAACTGCGATAAAGCTGTTGGTCTAATTTTTAAACCGAGTCTTTTGTCGGGTGTGACCAGCGATGATTGCCCAGGCAACTACCATTTACGCCTCCAGTGTATCGAAACAGCGTTGCATGTGCTTTGAAAATGCCAATAATTTAAATTTTACACGACATGTCATGTACATATCAAGCAATATTATTTACGAACATCTGTAATACCAGGTGCGGATCCAGGAATTTTTGCAGGAGGGGGTTTGCCAGGTTTCTGTTACGGAAATCTGCCATCATCGTCTCTAAATTACATAGGCATACATACAAATTGAGCTTTTTAAACAGAGAAATCATTTTATACTGATGTAGGATCACTTGGTGATGTAATTTCATTGATGCAAGGCATTATTTTTTTTTTTTATGTAGCTGAGCAGGGGGGGGGGGTTTGGACCCCCCAAACCCCCCCTCTGGATCCGCGCCTGAATACGTTTAAACAGTTTTATCCAGGACAGTAGCTTCTCAATGAATAACGTAAATAACAGCACCCTTTTAAATCCATAACTTAATAATTACTTACAACTCCGAAACTGGAGGAACTTTAAGGTTTTTCTTTTAAAGATACATTCCCGCGTACAAACTGGGTGATTTGATGATATATTTGAACTAAAAAGATATTCAAACAAATTAATTGATCACAATTTTACCTCAAATCCTTCTCAAAACATTGTTATTGTCAAGTCATACCTTACTATAAAATCGACCAAAAGAGGTCATGTTTGTGTCACGTGACTGACCTCTCTCCGAACCTATAGCAACGGCTGCCCTGCTATAAAATCGACCAAAAGAGGTCATGTGTCACGTGACGGACCTCTCTCCGAACCTATAGCAACGGCTGCGAAGTCGGAGGAGAATTCATTGCACACACAAGACGATGTTATTTGTAATCATTGACTATTTATTACAAATATCGAATCCTAATTAAATTCTCGGATTATTCATTGTCCGCGTCCTTTTCCGTGATTCTTATCTCAGAAAGTGTTGTACGTCTAACTCTTCATAAAGTTTATCAACATGTAAACAAAGCGCTCAATGTTTGCGTGCAACCTTCGACGTCACGCGTGCAGATATTCCTAATCGTCGGACTGTCGATTAAGGGAACCCTTACACTTTTGTCCTGTATACGCTCCATGAGTGAGACTAAGCTACTTTAAGTGGGTTTTTTTTTTTGCTTTTTTTTTGGGGGGGGGGGGTCAGACATACTTAAAGCTATTGGGTATTGCATAGCATTTTACCCACTTTTAAAAGTAGCCTTCACGTAGCGGAATTCCTGGCGAAACAGACCTTAGAACAATACATGCGTTATACATAACGGACAGCTTTTAATATAAAATGTATCAATCATTATTAATAATAAAATTGATGAGAAGATAATTCTTGGTATAAATTGTATTTCCAGATTGAAATCTGATCAGTTTTGAGAACAAACTGTTATGATTATGTTGTCTATAAAGGGAGCAGTATTATTTTGCATTGTGTTGACTCTTTGCCATGTATATGTCAAGGCCGAGACCACTCCAGAACCGACCAAATCTTCTTTGTTGCAAAGCGACGTTGCCGAAAAGACAGGGTCTCGTGTATTTGACATTTTTCAATTGTTTCACATGTTAGGATTTGCAATTATTCAAACACAGAACGAGTTGGAGACGTGTCGTGTTTCACAAACCTCTCTTGCTGCAATAGAAGACGCTACAACACAGTCTAGTATTTCTACAGACCAGTCAGTAGTTGAACCACCACCACAATCTGCTCAAGCACTGATTGAACCCGTCCAACTACCAGAAGGTGACATTCTACCCGATCCTGCTATTGTACCTGATGTTTCAGGAGAAGAATTTGATCTTCCATCCGATAGCCAATATGAAGAAGATCAGGAAAGTGCTCCCGGCGTTTCCACAGGTACAGTCCAAAACGACCATGTTGGAAGTCTATCTAAAGTAAGCTTACCCTTGACAGCAAAGAACGTAAAAGGCGACAAAGTGAATTTGATTAAACGCCATTTTGGATTTGGGTTCGGATTTATGCTGAACATAATGATTTCACGTCTTGAGAGATTTGAGGAAGCGTTGATGAACTGTAGAATATCAATTGGTGAATCGTCGATTAATCAGACAATCCCGGGTGATCTTGATGTTTCCCATACCACTTCTTTCCCAACGCCTACCTTGGCAGTGGTACCAATATCAACTCAGACACCAATGGAAACAACTATAACAGTTACTTCAACACTGACACCAACTTCAACTTCGATACCAGCGGAAACAACAACTATCTAAATTAACGGAAGCTCTAGTATTAGTATTGCTACCGTTACGATAATAAGCATAAGTCTTTATTGTCCTTTTTTGAAAATTAAATCATTAACTATAGCAATCGTGTTTAAATCCGTTGAAAATCAAAAGCATTCGATGATCTAGTGGGCTTCGCATGCGAATAATTGTCTATTCATTTATATAACATTTGAGGCCAAACCAAAGATCTGCGTTGGCAGATTTAGCTCTTACATAGTGCATCTTTAAATAAGGGTGCTTTTCTTTAAAAAGTTTTGGTAAACATATTATTCAACTAAACATGTCGAAGCAATCTAGTTGAAAAAAGGACCAGCCCTATACAAATTGCAACAGTATTAACTTGTGTTCAGTTGAGTTTTATATTGGTTTCCAGGGACGGACCCATGAATTTTTGCAGGAGGGGGTTTGCCAGGTTTCAGTCAAGAGAATCTGCCATCATCGTCTCTAAATTACATAGGCATACATACAAATTGAGCTTTTTAAACAGAGAAATCAATTTTATAATGATGTATGATCACTTTGTGATGTAATTTCATTAATGCAAGGCATTATCTTTTTTTAATATAGCTTAGCAGGGTGGGGGTTGGACCCCCCCCCCCCCCCGAAAACCCCGCTTCTGAATCCGCCTCTGGTTTCTCCTAATTTCACCCCACCATCTTTATCTCTACGTTATATTAAAGATGGATTCCCAGAAAGGTATTTATCGGGTGGTTATTGCCTATAAAAGTATGACAATTTTGGTATATATGGAAAGTAGAGCTATCAAATCTGTCTATAGGTCGGGAAAGGTGTAATCCCCTGACGCAAACATGGCCTCTTTTGATTGATTTTTATAGCAGGGTATACTTGGCAATTACAATGTTTTGAGAAGGATTTGAAGCAAAATTATGATAACATAATTAGTTTGAATATTTTTTTAGTCCTCATAATATATCATCAAATCACCCAGTTTGTATCCGGGAATGTAACGTTAAACATATGTAAGAGCTAAATATGTCTATTGCAGATCATTCGTCTGGCCTGAAATGTTATATGAATTATTAATTAGACATGTATTAACATGAGAAGACCTTCATTAACCCCCGATGTCATTTGAATCCAAACTGCTGCTCAGCGCTCATTGATGATTAAAATCAAAAATGGATAAACGAGACTATTATCTTTCTTCACTCTTCATACGTTTGTAATGATAACCGAGCCACGACCGAAAAATCAATCGGTATATTTGGGTTCATAGCGGTGCAATTTGACTGAAATTTTCTGCATATTCCTTTTACATTACGTAGTTTGTAACTATTATAGTAAGATCTGCCTTGTTAATTAAGGTATGGATATCAGTGCTTATTTACATAATTCAACGGTTTGACTTTTGAAATATATCTAAACGACTTGTTTTCTTGTGCTTTTGAATATTGTACATGACGTATATAAAAATGGTTTGATGTTTACATTATTGCGTATTTGAAGACTTTATATTAATACCATTATACGGCAGCCAGGGAGTTTTCAATGACTTATTTATGTATCTGGAAAAGAAGTTCAGAAATGTAAGATATAAAAATGAATAGTTGGAAGAACTATCATGACTTCTTCCGTATTCATTTGTCAAGAGTGAGACAGATGTTTTAGACCACTTTCAGGAGTTCTCGCCGAGGACACAGGTATAGGCTTCTTTGGGTCGCATCTATAAATATCAAGGCCGCCTACAGATTTCGTCACGGCCACGAGTAGGTACGAGAATGTAGCTCAAAATGTTCAGATATATTGATGTGTTTGATTTTAGCTACGATTTTGATGCCTTTAGATCCAAGAGGAAAACTCATTTTCTTTATTGATGAATGTAACATCTTTAAAATAAGATAAGTTCATGCTATTATGACTAACTAAACTTACAGAGACCAATTTAGTGGCACAACTATCGCCTAACTCCAAATAATATTCGCGTTTAATTAATTAATAAAGCGTGATTCGCGGATTGAACATGTGGATGTCATTTTGTTTCTCCACTGGCGATTGCCTTTTTGATTGGCTGTTATAAAAGCCTTATATTTAGCCCCGCCTTCATGATGACACCGTCTCATACGTCTCCAGTTTTGTTTCTCCACTGGCGATTGCCTTTTTGATTGGGTGTTATAAAAGCCTTATATTTAGCCCCGCCTTCATGATGACACCGTCTCATACGTCTCCCGTTAAAAAGTAACGGTTTAACGCCTCGATTTTAAATACGATGATTTATACCAGTTTCAGGTAGGATTATATGCTTAATTATAGTTGGATGTGGCAGAAATATTGGAGATAACAATAAGCAATCGTTGTTTTGATGAAAATTTTTCGTAGTAATGCCCGTTTTGATTGACGTTGGGCTTTGCTACGTTGAACTATATAGGACCAACTCTTATCTCGAAACACGGAGGGTTGAGATATGAGGTTTGTAATCTAGGTCACGAGATGTTAACGGGACCGGCGTGTAATTGTTGCCGAGGATAGTGAACTGGGGTTAGCGCTAGCTTTTTTAACATCCCTTTCCGCCCTCTCAAAAGAGAGAGAGGGAGAGAAAGAGAGAGAGAGAGAGAAATAGGGTTTAACGTCCACTAGACACAAACCAGGTCATTTCGGGACTAACATATGGTTTTAATTTTATTTCAATAATTCGCTTGCGTGTAGGGGTCTTAAGCTGTGGGAGGAAACTGGAGGACCCGGAGAAAAACCCACGAGGTTGGACAGACGACCATACTCCTTGTCACGTACAACCGGGGATTCGAAACCACGCCAATTTAATTGACTCAATGTTAGAGACAATGTACCTTTTTTTTCTTAGGTCGGGGGGGGGGGGCGGCAAGTTGCTAATTGTACCAAGATGGGAGGTTGGTAAGAGGGTATTAAATCCATAATTTGGCCCCAAAAAAGGGTTATGTTCCCGGTAATGGATGGAAAATGGGTAGGGTCGGTAGCTCTTGGAATGGCTATAGATGCAAGGAAATGGCAGATAATTTTCTTGGGGCACTCTCAGCGGCGTGCCCCGTCTCCGCGGTCATCAGTGCCCTTATTTTGCGCCCCCCCCCCCTTCAAAATTCCTAGATCCGCCCCTGCTAAAGTTGTGAGGTTTATAGCTTTTCTGAATATGCAGTGGTAAATCTATACGAAAACCGTAGTCTCGTTTTTCACGTCCGTTAGCAATCTCGCGTCAAAAGTATGACAGTTCTTAATAAACATTCGCTGTGCCCGCCTATTCCGATCGGTAAATTCAGATTCAAAGAACGATGACATTTATACTCATTTATAGCAACAAATAAGATAGGAATTTTCACAAATCCGACACTTGACTTTATGACATTGCCAACTTTTAAGTACGAAATATTTTGGAAAAAAACAACAAAAAAACACTTTATCACCCAATAAGGCATTGCCAAGTAGACATCACCCGTTTGGTAGACCTACATACTTATAATTACTAGTAATATTGAAAAAAAAGTCACTATATTATAGCTTTTATATTCGCCACTCAAATACCGAGCATCGGATTTTGAATAAATTGTTTAACTTATGTTTCTTCTAATTAAGCAGGTAAGAAATTACATTATTTAGAATGGTGTCATATATTCCATTTTTGTTTTGGTTTTGAGTTGCTAAATAACACGAAATAATAAAATAAAACAAAACCATTAGACAAAATTCGAAGTCCTAAAAACGTTACAGGCAAAATAGTTTAATCAGCAAATGGACTGTGTTCATCGTGTACAAAATACACGACAAAAAGGGGTAACTGGTGTCCGGGAGAGTAAGCTTACCCTGTCTGGCACCACACCCGCCATAGCCACATCCAAACTATTATCTGACGAAATCTCGGTAAAATAGCGTGATTGGCCAATGGACTATCGGTATGCAAAATGCATGCGATGAATAGTGTTAATGATGTAGATACATAAATCAAGGAGATAGTTTAATAGTATACGCGTTAATTAAATATCATCTAATGTTCGTAAATTTGCGCGTTACCCTTTCAATAAGTCGGGTAAATCGGATAGAAGAGGGGAACGTATTTTTTTTTTGTTGACTACTCTTTCGCACCTACCCTGATCTAATGGAAGACGGGCATACGCCATACAGTGTGCTATAAGGGAAATTTTGCCCGGGCAGCGGCGCTACGGTCTACTCTTACATCGAATTTCAAGTACCAAGGGATCTTTTACGTGCACTCCAATGTGTACACGGGACCTTGGTTTTTCGTCCCATCCGAACGACTAGCAGCTGTCCTTGTCAGGCCCTCCTTCTGCATCACTGACAAGGGGAAATCACGCCGGAAAATCGAAATGAACTTTCTCGGCCAATGCAGGGACCGTACACCCGACCTCCAGGCTAGCGAATCAGCGCCTTATCCACTTAGCCACCGTGACAGCGTGTTGTGTGTCTCATATTGGTTCTAGCGAGGTAAGCAAGGTCTTATTTGCTTATTTTCTCACTGTGATGTTCATTAAACATTGGTCAGGCGTTCACAGGGACTGACAAGCAAGCGTTTAGCAGAGTACAGATCTGTGATTGGATATAATTACACCCTTACTGAGTAGAGCCTTTATACGTAGTACTGTCGATTAATTTCCCAAATTTAAGTTCTTTGAACAGACAGTATTATAGTTAGACGCTTATCCAATCAGACACAACCGCTTATCACGTGATCATATCACGTGGTACTTTTCTATAACGTCGCCTAGCAATACAATGGAAGAAGCGTGTAACTGTAAAGGAAGTTGTAATCTGCTAGCCTTTACTTTTAGCTGAATTGCCAGTGCATTTACAAAGTTAATATGGATAGGTGTAATATTATTCATTATGGAAACGACAGGGATCTGTAAGTGTACAATTTTATGTTTAATTTTATTGTTTCTTGTCAAAAAGTATGCAAAAACTTTAGAAAATAGAAGTAGGCTAGGCCTATTATTATTATTATTACTAGTATTAGCCTATTATATTTAGAAGAAAGAAGAAAGAATAGCCATAGGTCTAGACTTCTTTCTAGTTTTTAAGGGATTAAAATAAAACTGCTTACTACTGCTTGATACTAGGGCCTATGTAAGAAGTTTTATTTTAATCCCTGCGAGTGCCTGTGGAAGTAGGCTACTCAAGTGAGTCAGGTACTGAACAGTTGAACTACTGTCACTGAAGTCAGTGAAGTACTCAAGTTGATCGAAGTAGGCCTTTGTAGACCTACTACTACTACTATACTAGTAGTACTAGGTTTAGTACTAGTAGGAGTAGAGCTCGTAGGCCTACTAGTGGGCTATAGGCTAATGCCATACTAATTAAGATTGCTTGTTTAATATTTTTGTTTGAGTGTCATCTCAGTGTCTTACTTCTTAATCTTAGTAATAATACCGTACTAACTTAGGCTACCGGTACTACTAGTAGTACTACCCACTTATCTTATTATTATTTTGGTGGTTTGCTTTCTTCAGAAAGTAGAAAGCAAGCGATTTATGTGTGTATGATATTAGTTCTTTTGTTTCTGGCGTTTAACGTCCACTTCAACCAAGGGTGATATCGTAGACAATTGTTTCCTAGGAAACTTGCCAGAGGAAGTCACAAAGTAGGCAAGGTTTGATCCAGCTGGGCGCTTTCTAAAATCGACATCGCTAAATATAGATATTGACGTCATAGTGACCCAATCAGGCGAATCTCTTTAGTCACGTGACACAGTGTCACGTGGTATTATTCTGAGGCGTCGCCTAGCAATAAAAATATAAAATGGAAGACGAGTCCGAGTCGCGGTTCAGTTTGTTGTAAATCTGCTTCTTTTTACGCTAATTATCAGTACATTCGAAAAGTAAATATGGATAGGTGTAGCATCATTCATTATGGAAACGACAGGGATCTGTAAGTTTACAATTTTATTGCTTAGCATATGCTTAGCATAGATCTTAGTAGTAACTACTCTACTCTAGTTAATAGTAGTACTATATTATACTCAGTTACTGACTAGGCCTAGCAGTACTAGCTAGAAGAAGTAGAATTACTAGGCCTATAGGAGACCTATAGACTTAGATTAGAGTAGACACGTGTGTGACATTAGTTTTAGTTGTGAAGCACTAGCCTAACAGTGTTAGTATAGGGTAGGCCCAGTCACCAGTGGCACTGGCAGTGAATATTTTTCTGACTACACTACAGTACAACTTTAGTACAAGTACAACTAAAGTCGGATTTTTGGAGTAGGCTATGTATAGACGGTTTGCATCTAAACCTTGCCTGTACGTTATTTATTGTTTTTAAAAAATGGCAAAATGTGAGACAGACTGTTTGGGATTATTTTCTAGGCTTTCTTTCTATTAGTATTATTATTGCTAAATATAGATGTTGACGTCACATTGGTCCAATCAGATGCCATAACCTAGTCACGTGTTATTAGTCACGTGATATTATTGTATAGTGTCGCCTAGCAATAGGATGGAAGAGCGCACAAGAGGCAGTTCGTAAATTAATCTTCTACTGTTCTAGACCTTTTAGTTATAAATACACTAAATTGTCAGTGCATTTTAAAAGTAAATATGGATAAGTGTAATATTATTCATTATGGAAACGACAGGGATTTGTAAGTGTAAACTTTTGTATGTAATTTTATTCTTTCTTGTCAAAATGCGAATAATTTCTTCACTTTTCATTTTTTTTTGGACTAAGCTTGGGAGTGGTCAGTGGATGTGTTTGTTATAATTTATTGTTAATATTAGCTACCGTACGCGCACCCGGGTTGATGTCAAGTTCAGTGAATTTTCCCATGAAATTGGGACTTTCTGATAGTATTGAAGTAATGCAAGCCAGGGCAGGTCCATGTTCCTTTTAGCCTACCATTATGATTATTTTTAAAGCAACGTCCGCGAGTTTTAGATGTACGTCATGTAGTTTTAACTACATGACGTACATCTAAGTAAAACTTTAAAAAACTTAAGGCGAGATCAAGCTTTCTATTGAAGGTCCAGGAAACTCGAAACCAAAAACAGAAAAGAAAACATCAAAAAAAAAAAGAAGGAAAAACTGATAACCTGATTGTGACGTCATTGAATTTTTAAGGCTAAATTTTTGCGGTTTAAACGCGCATGCGTTACAGGAAGCAGATAGGAGATAGTAAACAAATAAATTCTCAGTCATCAATATTAAACTAAAGAGCATAAAAAGTTTCCTTTACCCTTTAGTTGAGCAAGTCGTATATCACCGTTGCAGCGGTTGTTAACGAAACCCGACCCACTTACTAGTAGTGGTAGCCCCAAAAATAAACTCTCCCATTTTTAAATCTATTGTAGTAGAATTACTACAACTAGTACTAGTAGTAGTAGTACAACCGGGCTATACTGGTGAGTAGGTCTACACCCCAAAATATTTATTTACTGATGATTTAAATGAGAGAGATGAAACTTTGTGTATAGTTTCATTTCACATCAATGCTTTGATGGATTTTGAAGAGGAGCATGTTCTGCTTAGGGTAAACAGAGATAAGCAATTTGATTCAATTGATTGGTTGATGATTTGGGACATGATGACTTTTAGTTCTATTTAAAAGTGAGAGAGATGAAACTTGGTGTATAGTTTCATTATAGTAATACCTTGATGAAGTTCGATAATGAGCATTTTCTACTCAGGGTAAGCAGATCAATAAGCAATTTGATTGGTCGAGACTTTCAAACACAATAATTTTTATTCTAATTGAGTAAGAATTGTCTTAGGTGAATGCCTTGATGGAGTTCAGAATCAGAGATGAGAATTCTCTGCTTAGGGTAAGCAGATTTCAAGATAAGCAATTGGATTGGTTGATGTTGTCGTGGGACATGATAACTTTAGTTCTAATTAAGCAAGTGTGAGGATACTAGGTGTGTAACTTTATTACATTAATACATTGACTAAGTTGGATAATGAACATTTTCTGCCGAGGGTAAGCAGAGTGTTAACTGATAAGCAATTTGATTGGTCAAGACTTTGGAACACAATAACTCTCCTTTTAATTGTTATTGAGGTAGAATGGTTAAGCTTGGTGTAGGTGTTCATTAGTTGAATGCCTTGT
Organism: Patella depressa; assembly: GCA_948474765.1. Taxonomy (NCBI): domain Eukaryota; kingdom Metazoa; phylum Mollusca; class Gastropoda; family Patellidae; genus Patella; species Patella depressa. The sequence goes on along the minus strand of OX419715.1, from coordinate 72,136,258 downwards.
GTGATGGAGTTTGATGCTGAACAGGTTCTTTTCAAATTTGGTGTGAAGCTTTTTAGGTTATTAGTGTTTTAGTGCTTCCCCACCTATACTTCATACCTTATTTAGCCGGCTATATCTTATTTATATTTTATACCCACACTGTCAGTAGTTCATTAATTTTTGCCATGCTCAATTATTCCGAATAGATTACGCCTTTGTTTATTCAATAGACATTGAAAGCGGAAACAATACATCTTACCCTGTGTATACAGTGCCTTATTAAAGCAACAATTTCATATTTTTAAGTTATATTTTTAAAATGTATTAAGATAAAGCCTTAAAATAGTCCTACCTTGTTAAAACATAATCCTATTAATTCAATAATTCACAATTTCCAGTTGAGTAATTGGCAAATTTAATGTATCATTTTCAACTTCAACAAAAGACATAGAAATAATTATGTTTTGACTTTCTTAGAAAATATGAAATTCTGGCTTTACATGGAACCTTATACAGTAATAGCAATAGCGTTGATTAGCTGAGGAGTTTTTGTGAAAAAAAAGTTATGTATGAAAAGTTAATAGGTGATTGATCTTTCCTGCGAGAGTCAGTGCTTGCTTTCCAATCACAAGCAAAGGATGTGTTTCAAAGCTCTACTTATTTTGGCAAGTTGACAGGTGATCAATTAATAGTTAATAATTACAATAGATAGTGCAATTGTGGATTACCGATGCGCGGAGGTGGTATCTGATTTTTGGTATTTAGCGATGAATCATTTTAAAATAGACTCTAAATAACAATAAATACTACAATGACCTCGGCTATTTTATTTGCCGATAAAAGTGTGAAATACAAATTTGAATTTACCTCGACTACAGGATTGGAGGCAGCTGACTCCAAATTGTTGGGGGCCAACAATTGGCTTCGGAGAGCACCGATCCATGGCGAACGGTAGCGTTGACATGCTTTCCTTCAGACAGAGGCGGATCCAGGGTGCTTTACCCCCAGAAAATTTTGGGAAAATAGGGATTGCCCATGAAACTGACGGAAAATTTCAATTTTGAGACTGAATTGGCGATAGTCGTGTATTATGATATTTTGATATGAACATTGTAAAAATTTGAAGGAAGGAATACGGCTTTAACATACCACAATAATTTATGAGAAAAATGTAAAATGTTCAGTCTGGTAAGAGTGCAATTTGTTTGAATTTTAAAGATTATCACGCCATTTTGGACGCAGTATTCATTTGCCCAACCAATCTTACTCAGCATTATTATGGCCTCCCACGACTTTGGCAATATACTCGACTGATTATGCCATTTTGGACGTCCAATTGATAAAGTCATGGGCACCCAATCAATCTTAGTCAGCATTAGGCGACAAAGGGCAAATAGGCTTCTTCATCTCATGACCTTAATGGGCAAAGGGTGCCAAATTTTTGAAGTCGGCGCAGCTGCCCCACTTGCACCCCCACCCATAGGCGTACGGGGAAATTTTTGACTGGGGGGGCGGTGGTGGTTGGTGCCCCAAAAATATAGTTAGGTTCTTAGTATGTTACACAATAATAATCATAGGCATACGGACTCAATGACAGTTAGGGGAGGTGGGCAGAACCCTAATTGCCCGAAAAATTTTCGGGTTTACAGATGCATTCCCCATCCACCCCTCTCCCCCTTAAGAAAATTTTGGAATATTGACGGCTGTTTTCTTTCAATTTTAATCCGTGAAAAAAGCAGCTTCATAGTGATCAAATTCAGCTAAATTAGAGTAACTTCAGTCCACCTGCTGACCCGAATTCTAAAAACAATCAATCGTCGCGGAGTATGGGGGCCTCACCCTTCGGGGGAAAATTTGAAAATTTAACCACCGCAAATGCGATTTTTGCTCTTGTAGCCCATGTCAGTAACTCCAAAAGTATCCAATGGTTTTGTAACCGAAATCCCACTCCGAATTCCAACCATCCAACCAGACTGTTGTAGCTGCATTTACAAATACTAATCGATGCCCGAAAACTGTCGCACATAGTAGAATGGCTCCAGACAAACTGTTTGAATCCATAGTCGACTCAGTACAAATTTGTGGTTGTCAATTAAAAGAAAAGTAAAATAGTGTTTTAGGGCTCAAGGACAGTTAGGGAAGCAAACTAAACAGAAATTCAGGTTTACAGACAGCTGCGCCTGTTTTTTTTTTCGATAGGCGAAGAAGCGAAGTTTACCTTGATAGACCTCCCAAGAAAATTTTGGAATATTTGACGAAACGCGTTTTACTGCTATTCCAGTCCGTAAAATTAGTGTTTTATTAGATTTCGGGCTAAGTAGGTGAAATTTTTTTTCACACTTTATCTGCCTGCCCGAAACGTCAGCTTGCCCGAAAGTTAGGGGGTCAATGTTGATTTAAATTGACAAATTATTTGTGTTTTCAATGTTGAAGATTTTGGATGATATTGAGTTAGGGACTTAGCTACTTTAATATTATTAATACAAAATATAGGTTCACGTACCAGCCCTGTAGGATGGAAACGAAGGGTGCAGATTCTTTTACAAAGCTAACGGACCGAGTACCGACTATATTTCCGATCCGAATGCTGCTAAGGGTGTCTGTGTTTTTATTTAACCGAATCACGTATGAATAAATATGCATTTTAAGTGATTCTAAGGAGTTTTTACCAAATAAAAAAAATTTCAATTTTTATTTGAAGGCCCATGAGAGGTTCTACAATATCTCTTTTGCGATCAATAAGTTCTTGATTTCTAAATCATCAATAAAAGAGAAGTAAATTTTATTTACTTGTAATATACACAACTAGAAACAGTTATTTATGTAACTGTAACTCGTGGCTTACTGTACTGCAAACAAAAGAGGGTTCGAGTCATAAGATTTCTATTTAATTGCCTAACTATAGACACTCTGAATTTAAATTCGCTGTTAACTTGGACACATTCAAGAACACAATATTTTTTTATACAACTTTTACAAAGTACAATTGTGTGCCCAAATTTTCCCAGCATTTGGTGCCCAAAATGGGGGGGCGGCCGCCCCCCCAGCCCCCCCAGCTCGTACGCCTATGCCCCCACCCTCCCTTTTCCTCGGGACATTGTGTACATTAGAACGGGATAGATACTTAAAAATAGACAGCTTTGTGGACAATATTCACTCGGTTTATTAACTGCAAAGTTTCAGTGGAACACTTCAAACTTGGCATGTGTATTGGACAGAGGCGGTGTAGCCGTCGGCGGTTGGAGTGGCAAAGCTAGGGCTAAGTCCAAGGTTAAGGGGGCAAAAGCACAAAATTCAACTAGGGTAGGGGGGGGGCCCCAGAAAATTTTGAACTGTCGGAAATGCAGCCTGGGAGTATTTCAGGCAATGATCATTGATGAGGTAAAATGTCCAACAAACCGACTCACGAACCTCGACGAATCCCACTCATGTGGACGTATATTGTCGTCGCCCCTGTTTGTCCGTTCCGTCCGCCCACCTTCCACAATTGTTTGTGAACAGTCTACAGGTCATAATTTTTATCCGATTTCAATGAAACTTCAAATATAGGTTTATCACTCTTAGATCTTGGTTCCTTTCGATTTTGGCATGTATCGGACGGTAACTTCATGGGTTATGGCCCCTGATTGTATCACGTTTTCAGCTTGTGAACAGCATAGAGCTCACTATTTTGAACCAATTTTGATGAAACTTGAAATGCATGTTTATAAGCCAAACATCTTGATTCCTTTCAATATTTGCGCAGATCGGATCGTAACTTTCTGAATTATGGCCCCTGATTGTATGAAAAATCGCCTTTTTAGCTTGTGGTCACAATTATTATGTGATTTATAAAACCGTTTTATTATATCGCCGTTACACTGTAATGACAGTTGAGTTACATGTTTGTGAAAATCATACCAAAACTGCCAGACAAAATGGCCGCCACTTATATGGAAATAGTGTAAAAATATGGTATATCAAGGTTGTGGACCCTGCAGAGGTCACAGACAAAATGGACGGCCCTTGTACGCAAGTAGTGTAAACCTCTGGTATATATATCAAAGTTGTGGACACTCTAGACGTCACAATTTTGATCTGATTTTGATGGAACTTGAAATATATTTTTATAACCCAAAGATTTTGGTCCTCTTGATATTCGTGCATATCAGATCGTAGCGTTCTGAATTATGGCCCTTGATTGTTCAATAAATCTTTTTTTGTTTAACTTGTTCTCTATCCATCTCTTGCAAAATGTGGGCATATCCTGCCTGGCAGCTGCTAGTCTCTGTCACCCAGAACTCCCTAGTCTTCAACACACGGAGAGTCTGGGTCGGTTCTCAATTTTTGACGAAAATTACTGGATAATCTACCACATAAAAAAACAAACATTTGGTTACGCATGGGCAATGGAACCTTTTGGCTAAAGTATCGGTAAGTGCTAGATCTTATGAAGCCGGGCCGATTTTGCTAGATTCTATAAAGCGTGGTTGAAATATATCCCACAATTCACTTGGCACATCTATTATTAGAAACAAAATAGAGACGAGGAATAAGCATGCATCGCGATGAAGAATTAAGAAGATTGTGAGAAGCCATACGTCTGATTCATGACGAGAGAAAATTACCATTCAATTGAAACCTTTACAAACAAAATTTTAAAGAGTGTCATCGTTGACAAGCGAGCTGTTTTGATAGATTCAGTATGTGGTAACTTAAAAGACTGGATAATCCAGACAATGACCTATTTTCCGTCAAATTTTGAGGACCCATCCAGACTAATATTCGTAGAATATTTGTATGGATGATAGAGACTAGGCATCTGCTGGTTTTATTTTCACCTAATCTCCCATAATGCCCCTTTAAACTTTTAAGCCATACCTATGTCGATGCATGTCGATCCCCATGGTCAATCCCATGTGGACCTTTTTATTGGGTAACACTACTTCTAAGTTCTAACCTCCTGATATTTGAGCCAGCACATTACGCACTCAATAGCTGTGGGCCCAGCTTTTTTTTTATGTTTTTATGACCATTTCTATAAAATTGTCTGTTGTAAACCTTGCTGAGAATATTTCAATACATTTTAAAATTTTATTTTAGGCATAAACATTTCTCTGCATGGACCCGTCTATATGAAAATATGGCCAAAGCTTACATTCAGTTAGCCAATACCATGAAGGAAGAGTGCCTTCAACTGGATAAAAGCTGTAATTTTGACGAGGGTAAGTTATGGCTTTAATATTACACTACATTCCTTCAAAGCTGTATACCTGTAGTACTGATCAACTGTCAGTGTTACACTGATTTTTGGCATGCGTTCAGATCAGCTTGGAAATCAACAAAACCGGGCCCGCCGACTTGTTGTTAAGCAGTTGAAATCACTATGAGATCCGTCGCATTAATTTGAAAATATTGCAAAGTACTAACTGTCTATCATTTTTATACGCCCATGTGGACGTATATTGTCGTCGCCCCTGTCCGTCCGGACGTCCACAATTGTTTGTGAACAGTCTACAGGTCACAATTTTTATCCGATTTCAATTAAACTTAAAATATAGGTTTATCACCCTAAGATCTCGGTTCCTTTCGATATTGGCATGTATCGGATTGTAACTTCATGGGTTATGACCCCTGATTGTACGAAAAGTCACGTTTTTAGCTTGTGAACAGTGTAGAGGTCATAATTTTTATCTGATTTCGATGAAACTTGAAATGCATGTTTATAACCAAAAGATCTTGGTTCCTTTCGATATTTGCGCATATCGGATCGTAACTTCCTGAATTATGGCCCCTGATTGTACGAAAAATCACCCTTTTTAGCTTGTGTTCCCTGTGGAGGTCAAAATTGTAATCCGATTCAAAAAACCGTTTGCTTATATCACCGTTACATAGGTATTGGGGTGTGAGTTTGAATTTCGTGAAAATCGGACCAAAGTTGACAGACAAAATGGCCGCCGTTTGTACGCGAATAGTGTGAAAATATGTTATGTCAAGGTTGTGGACCCTATAGAGGTCACAATTTTGAACCGATTTTCATGAAACTTGAAATGCATGTTTATGACCAAAAGATCTTGGTTCCTTTCGATATTTGCGCATATCAGATCGTAACTTCCTGAATTATGGCCCCTGATTGTCCGAAAAATCACACTTTTTAGCTTGTGTTCCCTGTGGAGGTCAAAATTGTTATCCGATTCAAAAAAACGTTTGATTATATCACTGTAACATAGTTATGGGGGTTGAGTTCAAATTTCGTGGAAATCGGACCAAAATTGACAGACAAAATGGACTCGTGTACGCGAATAGTGTGAAAATATATTTTATCAAGGTTGTGGACCCTATAGAGGTCACAATTTTGAACCAATTTTCATGAAACTTGAAATGCATGTTTATAACCGAAAGATCTTGGTTCCTTTCGATATTTGCGCATATCGGATCGTAACTTCCTGAATTATGGCCCCTGATTGTCCGAAAAATCACACTTTTTAGCTTGTGTTACCTGTGGAGGTCAAAATTGTTATCCAATTTAAAAAAACGTTTGATCATATCACCGTTACATAGTTTTGGGGATTGAGTTCGAATTTCGTGAAAATGGGACCAAAATTGACAGACAAAATGGACGCCGTTTGTACGCGAATAGTGTGAAAATATGTTATATCAAGGTTGTGGACCCTATAGAGGTCACAATTTTGAACCGATTTTCATGAAACTTGAAATGCATGTTTATAACCGAAAGATCTTGGTTCCTTTCGATATTTGCGCATATCGGATCGTAACTTCCTGAATTATGGCCCCTGATTGTCCGAAAAATCACACTTTTTAGCTTGTGTTCCCTGTGGAGGTCAAAATTGTTATCCGATTCAAAAAAACGTTTGATTATATCACTGTAACATAGTTATGGGGGTTGAGTTCAAATTTGTGAAAATCGGACCAAAATTGACAGACAAAATGGACTCGTTTGTACGCGAATAGTGTGAAAATATATTATATCAAGGTTGTGGACCCTATAGAGGTCACAATTTTGAACTGATTTTGATGAAACTTGAAACACATGTTTATACCATAAAGATCTTGGTTCCTTTCGATATTTGCGCATATTGGATCATAACTTCCTGAATTATGGCCCCTGATTGTACTAAAAATCGCCTTTATCACCTTGTGGTCCCTCTGAAGGTAACAATTATTACCTGATTTAAAAAAACGTTTGATTATATCACCGTTACAGGGTAATCTAGGTTGAGTTTAAATTTCATGAAAATCGGACCAAAATTGACAAACAAAATGACCGCCGTTTGTACGCGAATGGTGTAAAAAATATGGTATATCAAGGTTGTGAACCCTATAGGGGTCACAATTTTAATACGTTTTTGATGAAACTTGAAATAAATTTTTATAACCTAAAGATCTTGGTTCCTTGTGATATTTGCGCATATCGGATTGTAATTTCCTGAATTATGGCCTCTGATTATACGGAAAATTGCCTTTATGGAGTTCAAAAACATTTGATTATATCACCATTACACTGTAATTAATTTTCAGTTTGAATTTTGTGAACATCGGACCAAAATTGATGAACAAAATGGCTGCCATTTTTACATGAATAGTGTAAAAATATGGTATATCAAGGTTGTGTACCCTGTAGAGGTCACAATTTTAATTCGATTTTGGTCAAACTGAAAGATCTTGGTTCTTGTCGATATTTGGACATATCTGATCGTAACTTCCTGAATTATGGCCCCTGATTGTACGAAAAGTCGCCATAATATTAAATGTTTCGTATCCAGTGGAGGTGACAGCTTATTCCATAATATTAAATGATTCGTATACTTTACATTCTAGCATGGAGCAGAACTTTATAAAAACCAAACAAATTCTAATGATTTACTGATAATTACTTAATATGCGACAACTCTTGTTGACTGCCCAGACGATTTAGCTGCTGTGTGGGCGTATGTTTCGTTGCCTGGCAACCTATTTTTTAAGCAAAAGTACACCAAATGCCTGCAAATTCAATGGCATTCTATTTGTTAGGATTTCCAAGCAGATGAAATGAGCCTCAGCTGAAACCCAGTCTCTCCACCGAGACTGTCATTGTCAATGGTTGCAACTTCAACTCTGCATATTACGCTTATTCTCAAGTAAATTAAGAATTGAACCCTATCTATATACATGCCCCTAGTTAGAATGGCTTGCTTTATGATTATTATAAACTTATATAGTTGTCCCCCTGTCCATCCGAATTCTAATCACTCAACAACTGGTGTGTGAACGCATTAGAGTTTTCATGTGGAGGTATTATGCCATTGACCCTGTTTGGCCGTCCACAATTTGCTTCATGGGTTATGGCTCTTGATTGTACGAAAAATCTTGTTTTTAGCTTGTGAACAGTGTAAAAGTCACAATTTTGTACCTTTTTTGATGAAACTTGAAATGGATATTTATAACCCAAAGATCTTGGTTCCTTTTGATAGTTGCGCATATCGGATCGTAACTTCCTGAATTATGGCCCCTGATTGTATGAAAAATCGCCTTTTTTAGCTTGTGGTCTCTGTAGAGGTCGTAATTATCATTCAATTATATCACCGTTACACTGTAATGAAGGTTCATTTCGAATTTTGTGAAAATCGGACCATAATTGCCAGATAAAATGGCCGCCACTTGTAAGCAAATAGTGTAAAAAATATGGTATATCAAGGTTATGGGCCCTGTGGAGGTCACAATTTTAATCCGATTTTGATGAAACTTGAAATGCATGTTTATAATCCAAAGATCACGGTTCCCTTTGATATTTGCGCATATCGGATTGTAACTTCCTGAATTATAGCCCCTGATTGTACGCAAAATCAACTTTTTTAGCTAGTGGTCCCTCAAAGGTCTCGATTATTATCCGATTTTAAAAAACATTTGATTATATCACCGTTACACTGTAATGAAGGTTGAGGTCGAATTTCGTAAAAATCAGACCGAAACTGCCGGACAAAATGGCTGCCGCTAATACCCGAATAGTGTAAAAAAATTGATATATCAAGGTTGTGGACCCAGTAGAAGTCACATTTTAATGAAATTTGAAATGTAAGTTTATAACCCAAAGACCGTGGTTCCTATCGATATTCACGCACATTGGACCAAAACTTCCTGAATTATGGCTCGTGATTCGATTGTACGAAAAATCATGTTTTTATACGCCCACATTTTTATGTGGACGTATATTGTCGTCGCCCCTGTCCGTCCGGACGTCCGTCCGTCCGTCCACAATTTGTTTGTGGACTCTCTACAGGTCACAATTCTTATCCGATTTTGACGAAACTTGAAATATAGGTTTATCCCCAAAAGATCTCGGCTGCTTTCGATATTGGCATGTATCGGATGAAAACTTCATGGATTATGGCCCCTGATTGTACGAAAAATCACGTTTTTAGCTTGTGGACCCTATAGAGGTCACAATTTTGAACCGATTTTGATGAAACTTGACATGCATGTTTATAACCCAAAGATCTTGGTTCCTTTCGATATTTGCGCCTATCGGAATGTATCGGAATTATGGCCCCTGATTGTCCGAAAAATCACCCTTTTTAGCTTGTGGTCCATCTGGAGGTCACAATTATTATCCGATTTAAAAAAACGTTTGATTATATCACCGTTACACCATAAGGAAGGTTGAGTTCGAATTTCGGGAAAATCGGACGAAAATTGCCATACAAAATGGCTGCCGTTTGTACACGAATACTGTTAAAAAATGGTATATCAAGGTTGTGGACCCTGTAGAGGTCACATTTTTTATTCGATTTTGATGAAACTTGAAATTCATGGTTATAACCCAAAGATATTGGTTCCTTTCGATATTTGCGCATATCGGAACGTAACTTCCTGAATTATGGCCCCTGATTATACGCAAAATCGCCTTATTTTAGCTCGTGGTCCCTCTGGTGGTCACAATTATTATCCGATTTAATAAAACGGTTGATTATATTACCGTTACACCGTAAGGAAGGTTGAGTTCGAATTTCGGGAAAATCGCACAAAAATTGCCATACAAAATGGCCGCCGTTTGTACGCGAATACTGTTAAAAAATTGTATATCATGGTTGTGGACCCTGTAGAGTTCACAATTTTAGTTCGATTTTAATAAAACTTGAAATGCATGGTTATAACCCAAAGATTTTGGTTCTTTTCGTTATTTGCGCATATCGGATCGTAACTTCCTGAATTATGGCCCCTGATTGTCCGAAAAATCGCCTATGGTCCCTCTGGAGGTCACAATTATTATCCGATTTGAAAACGTTTGACTCTATCACCGTTACACCCTACGGAAGGTTGAGTTCGAATTTCGAGAAAATTGGACCATAATTGCCAGAAAAAATGGCCGCCATTTGTATGCGAACAGTGTAAAAATATGCTATGTCAAAGTTGTGGACCCTGTAGAGGTGACAATTTTAATTCGATTTTGATGAAACCTGAAATGCTTGTTTATAACCTAAAGATCTTTATTCTTTTCGATATTTGCGCATATCAAATTGTAACTTAATGAATTATGGCCTTTGATTGTAGGAAAAATTACTTTCGGTATTGCTTGTTCTCTGTCTATCTCTCGAACAATTATTATCTGATTTAAAAAAAAACTCTGATGATTATATTACTGTTGCACCGTAAGGAAGGTTTAATTCGAATTTTGTGAAAATCGTACCAAAATTGCTGGACGAAATGGTCTCCATTTGTACGCGAATAGTGTAAAAATATGGTATATCATGGTTGTGGACTCTCTACAGGTGACAATTCTTATCCGATTTGGACGAAAAGTAACATTTCTAGGTTGTGTACCGTCACACCATAATCATTGTCGGCTTCGAATTTCATGAATATCAGACTGGAACTGACCAACAAAATGGCTGCTCCCAATACAGTATGAAATACAGGACTTAATGATGTATTGCTTGTCCTCTATCCATCTCCCAAAAATGTGGGCGTATCCTGCCTGGCAGTGCCAGCCTATCTTTTACCTTGTGGACCCTATGGAGTCACAATTTTATTCTGAATTAAAAAAACGTTTGACTATATCCCCAGTACACATTATAAAAACCAAACAAATTCTAATGATTTTCTGATAATTACTTAATATGCGACAACTCTGTTGGCTTCCTGGAGGATTTAGCTGCTGATGGGCGTATGTTTCGTTACCTGGCAACCTATTTTCAAAAAAATATCTTTTGCGAATTGGGTGTGAAGGACTGGGGATGAACAGACGATTCTGATCAATAATCAATTTCCCTTCCCAACCTTATCTGTAACTAACAGATGATATTCAGTTTAAGGATTTTTAAGAAATTTAGTTTGAAACAGTGAGTCCATTAGGAGATTAATCCTATTGATGTTCAGCATTCTGCAATTGTCTATTTTGAAAGAGGTTACAGTTTTTGACAGATTTTTTGTTTCAAATTTAGTGTGAAGCAATCTGACATATAATGCTTTCGATGGCCTACCCAACATGAAGATCTAACAAGAAGTGGGAGTTCACGTGAGGGGTCAAACGGGCGACTTTTGATCCTATGATGTCCGACATATTAATTATTCAGTCAGTGTCAACGTTTCTAGGGGTTTACCCACAGTTCACGCAGAGAACGCCAATAAGTCGCCGTAATGTAACAGAGAGTTTCATTGGCTAATTCCTCACATTAATAAGAACGTCTTGTAAGTTGTTATATAACAACCCCTCCCGATCCTAGTGTGGTAAAGACAAGTAAAACGAAATTGTGATAATGAGATCCCTATCGGTGTTCAGTGGTCTGCAACTTTGTGAAAGGCTTCAGTTTTTACACGCCCACATGTGGACGTATATTGTCGTCGCCCTGTTTGTCCATCCGTCCATCCAAAATTGTTTATGAACACTCTAAAGGTCATAATTTTTCCTTTCCATCTCGGCATGTATCAGACTGCAACTTCATGGATTATGGCCCCTGATTGTACGAAAAAATCACGATTTTATTTTGTTAACACAGGTCACAATTTTTATCCGATTTGGTTTAAACTTGAAATGTATGTCTATAACCCATAGATTGCTCTTATCGGACCATAACTTTCTGAATTATGGCCCCTAATTGTACGAAAAATCATGTTTTTAGCTTGTGTACCCTATAGATGGATAGTTGAGTTCAATTTCGTTAAAATCGGACCTAAAGTAATGGACAAAATGGCCTCCCCTCATTGCAAATATCTTGGTTCTGTTTGATTTTCGTACTCATATTTTAACTTCCTGAATTGTGGCACCTGAATGACCTGATTGTAAGAAAAATCTCGCTTTTAGCTTGTGGCCTCTCTAAAGGTCACAATTATTATCACGTTTTTATACGCCCACATTTTCATGTGGACGTATTATGTCGTCGCCCCTGTCCATCCGTCCACAATTTGTTTGTGGACTCTCTACAGGTCACAATTCTTATCCGATTTTGACGAAACTTGAAATATAGGTTAATCCCCATAAGATCTCAGTTGAGTTCAAATTTCGTGAAAATCGGACCAAAATTGACAAACAAAATGGCCGTCGTTTGTACGCGAATAGTGTGAAAATATGTTATATCAAGGTTGTGGACCCTGTAGAGGTCACAATTTTGAACCGATTTTGATGAAACTTGACATGTATGTTTATAACCCAAAGATCTTGGTTCCTTTCGATATTTGCACCCATCGGATCGTAACTTCCTGAATTATGGCCCCTGATTGTCTGAAAAATTGCCCTTTTTAGCTTGTGGTCCCTCTGGAGGTCAAAATTATTATCTGATTTAAAAAAAACGTTTGATTATATGTGACCGGCCACGGCAAAATGAGTCGGAATGCGCGCGATCCAATAATGAGATAAAGACAAAATAAGTGAAAACATTGATTTTGATCGAAATTGAGATTTTCACAAATATGAGTCTATAAATATACTATCTATCGGCCCAAAAGATCAAAATAGCAATAAAACATTTTAAAACACCTTTATTTGGACATTTTGTAAGAGTACGGTATTCTTAAATCTGTCTTTTTCTGAATATTCTCGGCGAAATTAGATATTTTTCTCTGCTCACAGCGGGACGACCGGTCAATCCTTTTACAAAATGCTTGGCATCGTTGTAAAGCGGAGAATCTCTAGATTATACATATGACCACAGTATTGCGGCCATTATCTGTCTTGGGGAAATTTGCAAAAAATCGCTGAAATCGCTGAATCGGTTGACTTTAGTGCAAATAAATGTATTAACGACCTATAGGAAATCGATACTCGGGAGTTAAAAAATGCCGACATTTTTAACCTACGATCTTTTTATAACGTTGTTACGTCACTTTGATGGAATTACGTCGTTCTCATTGTGACGTCATTATCGAATTGTATTGTAACTGCGCTTGGAAAACTGCTACCTTGATGTTGGCAAATACTTAACACCAAAGTCGCAATTTGCGATAAAAATATGAAAGTGGCGATTAAAATTTGATTTTGGCGATTAAAATTTGATTTTGGCGATAAAGTTTTGCGGTACTGGCGATACTTTTTGAGAACTGGCGGAAACAAATCTTAAAATTCTAATCATTATTGAGTGTCAATCACGTGGCTAAACACTATAATGATAAAATAATCAACTGGCTGATAATCCGGATCGAGTCAATGAGTAATACTAATTGGTTGTCTTGGATTAATGATTAGTTGATTGACTTATGTTATCGAAAACGTAAGAACTAATTGAATATCGACGATTCTTGAGCGAGAAAACGGTTCGCCATTTCTATCATATTACCGACGCCAAAATGGTCTAAAGGTGAACGACGGGTATTATTGTGAGCATCTCTTACAAATATAATTGATGTAATATCATTCTATAAGGGATTCAGATTCTGATACCTTTACGGTAGCTGAAAATAACAAGAGGTCTATTGTACACGCAACGCATACATTTATAGAAAATTGTCATTCCTTGGACGAGATTTGACGTGTAACTACTGAATATATAGTGTTGTACGATGTTCAAATAGATTGAACTCACCAAAATTATAATCTGATCTTATTAAATCCAAACTGTGCTTATATATAATGTAAAGACAGATTTTAAAAGTTGTTTTACATGTATATTGTATCGTATATATCGGTAATTATTTTACAATAAGAATAGGTGAGACATAAAATTGTTAGATATTGTATTTTTTATCACACATTTTTGACAGATAAAATATTCAAGTTGGCAGAAAAAAATATGAACATTTCTTTATATAAAAATTATCACCCATTTTGGCGGAAAAAATTGAAAGCCAGTGTGAGCCCTGCGTAACACAATATGAACATAACATGATTCAACTGAAAGGTGATATATATATGCACTATAGATGATTAATATCTACATTCAAGTTAAACCAACAGTGTCTATATATTTTTTAAGTCTTACGTCGAGCTGAATAAACTAAATGATTTTTTGTCATTAAAACTCCAATGGCTGGTTAACAGTGTGTAATTAAAGACTATAAATGAATCTTTGTAGAAATACGCATATTAATTTATTTAAAGGGACAATAACATTCTTGCTGGCTTGGTAGCTCCAGAAAATAAATAATACCCCTATTCTAAGTACTAGATGTTTAAGTGTCCTAACTGTTGTGTAAATTATCCATTACAACAAACTAGGTCATTTCGGGACTAACACATGGTTTAACCTTATTTCAATAATTCGCTTGCGCGTAGGGTTCTTTAGCAGTGGGAGGAAACCGGAGGACCCGGAGAAAACCCACAAGGTTGGACAGGTGTAGCACCATGGGTCTTTTGTCTGACGTGGAGAGCGGGCGGTAGTCAAACCGGTCGCCACATCCTACGTATGACCCATGCCATGCATCTTTTCTTACTACATATTTTCGTAGCCTGTTGATCGTCTAGAATTTGTCTCTAGCTGTCTTTCTTCTCCTTCACGTTGTGTATTTCTTCTTGCTGTTTTCTTCAGACGATTGTCTTCTTCAGTTATAACAATGCAACAGTTCGTTTTAACCTTTTATGTATACATACAAGCATAGTACATATTACAATTACAGTCAATACTAACTCAACTCTTCTCAACCTAGACAACTCTTCTCAACCTGTATCAACTGGTTTTGGACATTCAATTATCTAATTTTTCAAACATGATGTAAATAATTAGAGAGATTGGTTAATTGAGCCCAATGACGTCAAAACACACCCTTATATGGTTATGGAAATTTGCTCTAGAAATTGCGCATGAGATATCTGTTATCATGTTGTTGACATATAGAACCAGTTATGTTTTGTTTCTATAACCCTTTTTTATATAACAATATGTCAATCAAATGTTAGTTGATTTCAGTACACACCTGCATATATGTGAATATGTTAGAAACATAAAACTATATCTTATCTCCTCATTCCTTGTCTATAATCTTTAAAAACAACGTCACCACGACTATATTGCTACACAGGCGACCCTACTCCTTGTCACGTACAACCAGGGATTCGAAAACACGCCAGTTGACTCAATGACAGGCTTTATGATACAGCACGCACGTGCTAACCATTCAGCCATCCAGCCCCCCATTTAGAGACTATATGAACTTCATGGTACATCATGGTTTAGACACTCTATCCGAACTACAGGGTACATGATTGTTTAGAGAGACTCTATCCGAGCTGCAGGATACATCATGGTTTAGAGACTCTATACGAACTACAGGGTACATCATAGTTTAGGGACTCAATACGAACTACAGAATACATCATGGTTTAGATGAGCAATGCGAACTACAGGGTACATCATAGCTTAGACTCTCTATCCGAACTATAGGGTACATCGTGGTTTAGGGAAACTCAACCCCGGTCCGTCCCTGGTAACATCAAGACCGATAGTTACCGCGGGTTCATTTAAAACAAAATGGTCGATATTGTCGGATAAAATTTTACTATGACGATTATCATTTCGGTCGCCATTTTGAAAAACAAAATGGCGGGTATTATTGGATTGACTCTTATACATTAATAAAAACATAACTTGTGAAAACTCGAACATGTGTCATTTTCGCGCCCATTTTGGAAATGATTACTACAATTTTCGTCTTCAGCATCCCTTAAAACCTCTAGAATAAGTATTCAACGACAAAACAGCAAATAAATGGCTTGGTTGCTATGGGATTTTGTTTTGAAACATACCAAATCTTTGACTTGACTTTTCTCAAAACTTACTTTGGCGAGTTGGGTGGCTTCAAGCGGACACAGCTCAGTCAATTTTTGCGCGATCCAATCAAACTATACATCAAATTGAAGGTATGTGAAAATAACAATAACTCAATTTTCAAAATTTTCTCATTGCGACTCATTATGCCATGACGGGTCACATATCACCGTTACATTGTAATGAAGGCTGAGTTCAAATGGCTGCTGTTTGTACGCGAATAGTGTGAAAATATGTTATATCAAGGTTGTGGACCCTATAGAGGTCACAATTTTGAACCGATTTTGATGAAACTTAACATGCATGTTAATAACCCAAAGATCTTGGTTTCTTTCGATATTTGCGCTCATTGATTCGTAACTTCCTGAATTATGGCCCCTGATTGTACGAAAAATCACCCTTTTTAGCTTGTGGTCCCACTGGAGGTCAAAATTATTATCCGATTTAAAAAACCGTTTGATTATATCACCGTTACATGGTAATGAAGATCGAGGTTAAATTTAGTGAAAATCGGACCAAAATTGACAGACAAAATGGCAGCCGTTTGTACGCGATTAGTGTGAAAATATGTTATATCAAGGTTGTGGACCCTATAGAGGTCACAATTTTGAACCGATTTTGATGAAACTTGACATGCATGTTTATCCTTTTGGATAAAGTCTGTGAATTTTTTTATCAAATGACAAATTTGGCATAATATTGCTAAACTACTGAAATAAAGCTTATGTGTTGTGAATAATTTGATATCAAAGTAATCTGTTACGGACGGAATTGCAATTGTTATGGACGGAGAATTTTGTCCATTTTTTCTAAAGCACTGCATTAAGCCAATTCGTCATTTTATTTGCAACTACAAGGATATCTGGCGTTGCTCGGGGGAAGCAGTCCATCGCCACCAGGCCTATGTTACTCCCGGGTCTGAGCTATCCCTATACACCAAATTTCAGCATCGGGACAGCCCTAATGTAACTGCCAATCCTGAACAGACAAACACAAGACAGTCACAAATATTAGTATAGATTAGCTTCTTTAGAAGCATCTGTTTGACCAGAACATGTTTTAAATTCAAAGATATTTAATGATGTTAGGATATTACAAAGCAGTTAAAAGAACATGGGCAAAATTTCCTATTTTAGGTATGATAGTGTATGTTTTTAAATACATATTATAGCTATGACGCAAGCAAATGGCAACAAATAATGATTACCTAATTATAATTATTGTATATTTTAATAAATTAACAAAGACAGGTTGCTAGGCAAAGAAACATGCCCACAGCAGCTAAGTCACCTGAGCTGTTAACAAGGGTTGTCGTATATTTTTTTTTCATTATGACGGCACTGATGAAAATTCACAACACACTAAACTTTGAGTAACAACCATTAAGTAGTTATCAGAAATCATTAGAATTTGTTTGGCTTCTATTTCTGCCCCATGCTAGCGTTAAAGGGCTTTCAGTGTACAATTCTTTAATTATATAGAATATAGCCCAAGCTGTCAGGAATCGTTGAAAATCAGTTGACTTCGTTGTCTTGTGACAAAGTCAATCGGATGACAACTTTGGTCTGTAGAGGGTGAACAAGATTATTCAGAGACCATAATCCCGGCAGTAATTATCGTAAATCAGCTTCTTCATCTTTTGGCCATAACTCTGGCAGTTATTGGAAATTGTCGAAAATCAATGGGCCTCTTCGTCTTATGGTCATAAACACTGTATCAATTTAATGTCAATCGGTTTAGAGTTTTAAAAGTGGTCAAGGGCCATAAGTCTGGCAGTAATTATTGGCTTGCATTGAAGATCAATAGGATTCTTCCTCTCAAATTTAAAGTCAATCGAGTATTAATTTTAGAATTTTGAGCATCCACAAGCAGTTGTGAACACCGAACAGGGGCAACGACAATATACAAGCCCATTTCAAAGTTAGCGTTTAAAAAGTAAACATTTTACTATAATCAAAACTTATTCAACAATATTTAATCCTAAAAAAATTAAATTGTCCATTCATGAAACAATTTATTTAATTTAGGCCTATACGATAAGTTATATTTATAGCACAGCAGTGCCAGCCTATCTTTAGCTTGTGGCACCCCTAGAGGTCACAACTATTATTATCCAATTAAAAAAAAACCATTCGAATATACAGCGTTACACCTTAATTTTGTGTGAGGATGATTTTCATGAAAATCTGACCAAATAGAATAAACATCTGGTATATCAAAGAGGCCACAATTTTGATCTGAAATTGATGAAACTTGAAATGCAAGTTTATAACCCAATGATCTTGGTTGGTTCCTCTAGATACTCCAGCATATTGGATTGTAATTTCCTGGATTCCGATTGGTCAAAAAATCACGTTTTTAGCTTGTAATACCTCTACAGGTCACAATTAGGCCTATTATATGGTTTAAAAATGTTCAAATATATATATCAGCGTTACACTAAAATGTTTCTTGAGTTCAAATTTCGTGAAAATCAGGCCAAAACTGCTTGACAAAATGACCGTCCGTTATACGCAAATGGTGTAAACATCTAATAAATCAAGGTTATGGACCCCCTAGAGGTCACAATTTTGATTCGTTTTCCATAAAACTTGAAATACATGTTTATAACCCAAAGATCTTGGTTTCCTTTGACATTGGTGCATATCGGATCGTAACTTCCTGAATTATGGCCCTTGATAGAACAAAAAAAATCATGTTTTAGCTCTAGAGGTCACAATTTTTATCCAATTTAAAAAAAACATGTGAATATATCACCGTTACATACTAAGATCTTGGTTGTTGATAATCGTGGGTACCCAAACTTAACTACCTGGATTATGGCCCCTGATTGTTGGAAAAATCACATTTTTAGCTGGAGAATTCTCAAGTGGGCACAATTGTTTTCCAGTTTTAAAAACCGTTTAAATACATCACCATTCTAGTTCTACCATTCAGAAAATCGAAATGAAACTGCCCGACTAAATGAATTCTCTTTGTACACAAATTTTATAGAAGTGTGTAATAGTAATACAAAGTTTGTGGACCCTCTAGAGGTCACAATTTTTATCTGATTTTGATTTAAGATTTAAAATATATCTTTATATCCCAAAGATCACAGTCACTTTTGATATATTTGCACATATCAGACCATAAATTAATTGCCCCTGATTGTACAAAAAATCTTGTTTTTTTTTTAGCTTGTTTTCTATGCAAATCATCCTTTTCAGGGGATAATATAAACCGTGCTTTAGGTGACATATCCAGACTTCTTATCACCAATCTAAAGCATAGTGCTGAGCATCTGGATAATGAATGGCATGGATTTGACCATGCCAGATCTCCTTGGCACCTGCTTACTAAGTAAGTTTTTTTTACTGTGATAGTCAAATATTAATGAGCATTTTGTCATCTTCTAATACCTTATTGGCTGCTGTAAAGATAATTCCTGGGACAATAAATGAAGTCTAATCCTTAGAACTAGAAGTCTTTAATCTTCAGAATGCTATTGTTCTAACTTAAATTTCTGTTTCCTTTTTCTTCTACTTCTAATCTCTTTTTTTTTTATTTTAACACACTATTTAATTTTGATCATTATTATTAATTTTCCTTGTTTTCTTTTTATTTTATCTATATCTTTTTCTCTTTCTCTTCTTCTTCTCTCTCTATACTATAGATTAGATAATAAATTTGAAGTTGATTTAGAACTTCAATTTAACTCTTTATTATCAAATAGAAATAAACAAGAAGCAATTATAATCAAAGCTGATAAGGTAATGTAACCAGTTCAAGATGTCTATAAGATGTCAAAATTATTAGATTGTATTATAATGTTTCAGAATGATTGGATTTCTTTTGAGACTTTAAGTCGTGCAAAACAACACTCACATTGTCAAATTTCCTGTTTCCGACTTATCAACCAGCAATATCCAGCCACAAGAATTACCCATAATTTTGATTTCACAATGTAAAGATTGATCTATTCAAATCTATCAGATTACGCGAACTCGGGTTTTAGCAAGTTTTTTTGTACAGAAAAAAACGCAGTTGCATGTACATGCTGGGATTTGGGTGCTCATTAAAGAATCATTGATGGTTCAAATTGGATGAAGAGTAGGCAAAATTGTTGTTTTCTTGGCATATTTCTGCATTCATTTAATTCGTTAATAACTTCAAAGAATAAGTCATCTTCTCTGACAGTAAGAATTATAAATATTTTATAATTTACAGAAATATATGAAAACTGTTGATCAATGGAGTAAGTTAGTTTCAAATAAAAACAGATTTTGGCCAAGATTCCGTCTTTCAAAACGACAAGATGAACATAAAAAAAAGATGGAGAAATGTTATATAAGCTACAGAAAGGCTTTTGACAAAGATGAAATCAATCGCGAAATGTTCCAAGAGGTGAGTATACGGTATATCATATAATAAAGCTCAAATATTGTTACTTTACTTGTCTAAAGCGACCCATGCATGTTTAATAATTCTGTCAATATTATTGACTCCATAATAATATTGAACGTGTGTGGGCTATATTGATGTAACCCAAATATCTTGGTTCTGTTGATGAATTTTAAATTCCTGAATTGTGGCCCCTGTTTGTACGAAAAATCACGTTTTTAGCTTGTGGCCCTTCTATCTTGGTTCCGTTGATGAATTTTAACTTCCTGAATTGTGGCCCCTGTTTGTACAAAAAAATCAAGTTTTTAGCTCGTGGCCCTTCTAGAGGTTACAATTATTATCCGGTTTAAAAAAATATTTGAATATATCACCGTTGGCGTTACACCGTAATTTTGTGTGAGGATGAATTTCATGAAAATTGGACCAAAAGTGCCAGACAAAATAATTGCCCCTCGTATACAAATAGTGTAAAAAATAATGTATATTAAGGTTGTGGACCCTCTAGAGGTCACAATTTTGTTCAGATTTTGATGAAGCTTGAAATGTAAGTTTATAACCCAAAGATCTCAGTTCCATTGAATATTCGCGTTTATTGGACCACAACTTCCTGAATTATGGCCTCTGATTGTATGGAAAATCGTGTTTTTAGCTTGTGGGCCCTAATATATATAGAGGTCATAATTTTTATCCGATTTAAAAAAACGTTTGAATATAATCACCGTTGCACACCAAAGGTAGTTGAGTTCAGATTTTTTTAAAAATGGCTACCCCTTGTACTCAAGAGAACGCTTTCATCAAGTTGTTAGCTTAAACCAACAAATGCTAATTACTCAAAACATTTGAAACTTCGATGCACTTGGTACCTATGGTGGCTGATTGGTATCTTGTCGTGATGTCTTTATAAGGCGACAACCCGATACCATGACTTTACAACATTTTAAACTGGCACCACAACATCACGACATTTTTAATCTGAAACCCAAACATTTTCACACGACATCACAACATTTTAACCTGACACGACATCACAACATTTTTAACCCGACACTACGACATTTTCACCAAACACCACGACATTAAAAATTCCATCTGTAATGGGTCTTTTACATGCATGCCAATATGTATAGTACATGAAGCCCCAGTTTTTTCATCCCATCCAAATGACTACACTGTTCTTTACCAGACCCTTTGCACTATCAACAGGGTGAAACCATGCTGCAAAATTCTGGTATATAATGATAGAGTATTGAACGGTAAATAGCCAATAACACGACAACCCGACATCATGACAACCCAACATTTTAACCAGACAATACAACATTTTCACGCCACATTACAACATTTTTAATGTTGTGGTGTCGGGTGAAAATATTGTAGTGTCGGGTTTAAAATGTTGTGGTGTCGGGTTAAAATGTTGTGATGTCATGGTGTCGGTTTGTCGATTTAGAAGGGGAACATCAAGACATGATTCCAATCAGCCACCATAGTACCAGTAGCAGTAAATGGCAAATGAATTACAATATAGTGATTGTATTGGCCAAGTGGGTAAGCGGTTGGCTTGCTAGCCTGAAGATCAGGTGTGCGATCCCTGCATTGGTCGAGAAAGTTCATTCAGATTTTCTGGCGTGATTCCCCCTTGTCAGTGATGCAGGACGGAAGACCCGACAAGGATAGCTTTCTAGTCGTTCGGAGGGGACGGAAAACCGAGGCCCCATGTACACATTGGCGTGCACATAAAGGATCCCTTGACAGTTGAAATTTGATATAATAAGAGTAGGCAAAATTTCCCTCATAGCACACTGTATGGTGCATGCCCGTCTTCATTAGCCAAGTTCGGAGCAGAACAGTAGGATGATAAACATACATTTCATTTCATTTCATTTCAAGTTACTATATAATTACAGGCAATACAATGTCTTCAAGAAAATTGGGTAACAAGAGAAAATGAAATTATTGGAAAATGGAGAGCAGCAACACAATCTCTTGTCTTTAAATTAGAAAATTCGTCTCCACAAGTGAACAGGTAATTTTCACAGGCTTTATTTCCATCAACATAGCAAATAGAATGTTTTTCCAAATTAAGATAAAAATGGGAAACCAAGCTTTTAGAAAGAAAAAAAAAACAATCACCAAATTTGCGCCATCAGCTAATTGAGTTTCCAATTTGAGTTCCTCCATGCTAGTTTATTAATGTTACTGATGTTTATTTGCTTTTTTTAGATACTTGTATGAAGACTTACATCATGGTTTGAATCAGTTTGATGTGCCTAGGCTAGTCAACTATTCTTTGACTGAAAGGCATGAACAGCATTATTTTCAATTACTGCAGGTAAGGGGACTTTCGAATAAATCTTTTATTTGGGTTGCTGGTCGAGTTGTGAAAGAAGTGTCAGTTCAAAGCTTTAAATCCACACTGACCCTACTTTCCACCACCCTCATTGTAAAATCCATTGCATAAATGCAATCAGGGCTACAGTTTATGACGGATTCTTTTCAAATTTGATGTGATGTGGTCATGAGTTGACGAACCGTATCAATATTCGATGTTCTACTACCTTTCGCACCAGAGTTATGACCCCTTTTCCGGTCAAGTTTTCCTTTCGGATAAGCTGCGGTGGAGAGAAAGCTGCTGTGTGGGTGGCTTACTTTTTAAATATCAATATGAATTCAGCTGTTTCCTAAAGCAAAGAGAGATTAAATTTGTGTTTATTTTGTTTTACAAATGGCACCGGTTTGTTATCAAGTACCGGTACTTCAAATTAAGAAAATGTGTTGACTGTGCCTTTATGTACTTTTTTTTTATTGCCTTGTAAAGGAGCATTGGAAGTATTTGATATGTGACAACACGAAACAAAAATCTAAACTCACATCAGACTCAGGAAATGAAAGTGAAGAAGACAACCTTTACATGCATAAAAATAAAACATTGGAAAAGGGGAAACCACAAAACCAGCGCCACAAGAAATATATAGTTGATGAAGATAACGATAAACCAAAGTTACATTTTCCTCCACGACTAAGCCGCAGAGATATACACAAGATTGATGGTTCTAGAAGAGCTGCCTCTCCATCTTCAAGACCATTGTTTAGATGTAAGCTAGATGGATCAGAAGTCCAAAGTCAAACCACAGTAAACAACGAAAAGATAACAGCAAATGAAACACAGGATGAACTACTTTTTCCTTCAAGACAAAGTAGAAATATAGACAATATTGTTGAAATTTGCAGAGAGATATCTGCAGAGCAGACTACAAAACCTGGTGAATCTACTATAACTTTACGTATTCCTAAAACAGATAAAGATGTGGAATTAAGAGTAGTTTTTGAAGGATCCAATCAAGTAATACCCCCTTCTGGAGCTGCTCAACCAACAATTGTCTGTTGTTGTGGATCGAAAAAACATGTAAAAAAACACCAAGGACTTTGCCCCAAAAACCAAGTGTGGGAAAAATTAGGCACTGATGATAGCCAACAGTTTATAGGCAGTGGTTATGAAGTAGATCAAGTAACAGAAAAAGTTGTCCAAAAACAGTGCCAATCTATGCAAAACCCACATAGACCTAAGATGACTGATGTAAAAAATAAAACAAAAAACGTAACATTTGTGCAGAATGTAGGATTTTCAGCACCAAAGAATTCTTTAATGCAAAACACAAAAATAAATACAATGCAGGGAAACTTTACAGAAAGTTCCTCAGATGAAAATGATGTTTTCCCACCGGAGAGAAAAAGATGGAAGAGGAAAAAGAAAGTAGCACCCCAGGATGATTGCCTTGCTCCTGTAATTGTGTCTTCTGGAGATGGGGAAGAAAGCACTGAAACTAGTGACACAACTACAGAAGATGAAGCTATTGATAGTTGGGCTAGCTCTGATGTAGATGAAGTTCTAGAAAATACAGTTAAAACCAAAGGACTTGTTCCAGTGGGAGCTGTAATTGACGTTAATGAAATAGAAAATGAACTGTCAGCAAAGGAGGCGATTACAAAGAGAACTGTCAAACATCCAGTTCCAATAAAGCCAATCATTACCAATGATCCACGACCACTTGGGGTGGATCTAAGTCGATCTGATACTCTTTCAATTAGCTCAAACAGTGCATTTGAGGTTTACAAAAAGGGCACAAGTGCACAATCTATATTTGACAAACGATATCGGAGGGTACAGATTTCAGGAATGGAAAATGACCAAATGTTCAGAAGACCATTACCAGTACCCAGAAAAAACAGGTCTGTGAATGTAGTTGAAAAATCAAAACCAAAAATAAATTGGGAAAAGAACCTCGCCCTTATAAGGAAAATAGCACAAGATAGAGAAAATGCTATATTGAATGAATGGGAAAGTTGTTTGACACCCAATGAACTTCTAAAAGAGTATGCAAGAAGATCATATGAACCCTATACAT
Source organism: Patella depressa (assembly GCA_948474765.1). Lineage (NCBI taxonomy): Eukaryota > Metazoa > Mollusca > Gastropoda > Patellidae > Patella > Patella depressa. Next base: position 72,111,324 of record OX419715.1, on the reverse strand, counting down.
TAGGAATTGCAAATTCAGATCATGAAACAAAACCAAAAATAAATATGATAAATTTGGCCAAGAACTGTGCCCATTTAAAGAAAATGGCACAGGATAACACTGATGTTGAATTGGTGGATACGACATCTGTAATAGATTTGGAAAGTAACCACTCGGACAAAAGGCTTCTACAGCGCACTGAATGTGATACATCTCAACACATTAAACCAGGACCTAGGAAACCAGTCGCTAGCTTGAACTTAGTGAAACTAGCAAATACTTTTCAAAACAAGAAACCAGAAAAACAAAAGAAACATGAAGAAATTGTGACCAGTTCAGATTTTGATGATGCTGGTGAAAGAAACTTTCAAAAAGAAATGGGGACAATGTTACTGGAACCATCAAAACATAAAAAGATAAAGATCAACTCTTTGATAACTTCAGTAAGAGAAAAATCAAGAAATAATGAACCAATTGGAAGTTTAGTACACCTGTCTATGCAATTTGAAGAAAGGAAAAAAGAAAAGGAAGAAAGACTTAGTCTAGAAAATGATGAATTGCAGAAAACTGTTGTGGCTGCTTGGAGTAGTGATGATGATTATAATAATGATGAAAAACAATGTCTAACAAAGAAATCAGGAATAAAGCCTTTCAAACCATTAAAATCAGACCAGGATCAAAATAAAAGTATGCTTGAATTGGAATGGGATCAACAGTTAGAAGAAAGAGGAATAAAAAAGGAGAAATTAGAAGAAGAAAATGAAGAATCAAGAAAAGCTGCCATGGCAGACTGTGATATCCTTTTACAGCACAATAAATATGACACATTTAAACACAGTTTACCAGAAACTAGACAACCAAACGATAAATTGGACTTGGTGAAACTAGCAAATACATTTGAAAACAAAAGAGAAACAGGAGAAGAAAAGGTGAATGATTGGGATAGTGATGATTCTGGTGAAAAAAGCTTTAAAAAAGAAAACAAGACAATCTTACTGGAACCACCAAAACATGAAAAGGTGGAAACCTACTCAACGGAAAGTTTATTAAAAGAAAAATCAAAAAAAACTATTGCATCTAATGATGATGATAATCAACTAGGTCTAGAAAGAGGAAAAGGGTTATTCAGGTCGTCAAAACCTAAAAAAGAAGAAAATAAACTAATTGGAAATTTAGTACTTCTGTCTAAGCAATTTGAAGAAAAGAAAAATGAAAGTGAAGAAAGACTTAGTCCAGAGGTGAAAACCATTTCAAGGATAAATTTAGAAAAAGAAAAAGCAAGAAAATCTATTGCATCAAATGATGGTGATAATGAGTTAGGTCTAGAAAGGAAAATGGGAAAAGGAATATTCGTGTTGAGAAAACCTGAGAAAGGAGTAAATAAAGTAGTTGGAAATTTAGTACACCCATCTAAGCAATTTGAAGAAAAGAAAAAAGAAAATGAAGAGAGACTTAGTCCAGAAAAAGACGAATTGCGAAAAACTGTTGTTGCTGCTTGGGATAGTGAAGATGATGATGATGATGATTATAATAATGATGATGAACAATGTCTAAAAAAGAAATCAGGAATAAAGCCTTTCAAGTCAGTGATATCTGATCAGGCTCAAAATAAAAGAATGCTTGAATTAGAATTGACTCAACCATTAGAAGAAAGAGGGAAAAAAGCAGAAAAATTAAAAGAAGAAAATGAAGAGTCAAGAAAAGCTGCCATTGCAGATATTCTTTTACAGCACAACAAATATGATACATTTAAACACAGTTTACCAGAAACTAGGCAACCAAACGATAAATTGGACTTGGTGAAACTAGCAAATACATTTGAAAACAAAAGAGAAACAGGAGAAGAAAAGGTGAATGATTGGGATAGTGATGATTCTGGTGAAAAAAGCTTTAAAAAAGAAAACAAGACAATCTTACTGGAACCACCAAAACATGAAAAGGTGGAAACCTACTCAACGGAAAGTTTATTAAAAGAAAAATCAAAAAAAACTATTGCATCTAATGATGATGATAATCAACTAGGTCTAGAAAGCGAAAGAGGAAAAGGGTTATTCAGGTCGTCAAAACCTAAAAAAGAAGAAAATAAACTAATTGGAAATTTAGTACTTCTGTCTAAGCAATTTGAAGAAAAGAAAAATGAAAGTGAAGAAAGACTTAGTCCAGAGGTGAAAACCGACTCAAGGATAAATTTAGAAAAAGAAAAAGCAAGAAAAACTATTGCATCAAATGATGGTGATAATGAATTAGGTCTAGAAAGGGAAATGGGAAAAGGGTTATTTGGGTTGAGAAAACCTGAGAAAGGAGTAAATAAAGCAGTTGGAAATTTAGTACACCTGTCTAAGCAATTTGAAGAAAAGAAAAAAGAAAATGAAGAGAGACTTAGTCCAGAAAAAGACGAATTGCGAAAAACTGTTGTTGCTGCTTGGGGTAGTGAAGATGATGATGATGATGATGATTATAATAATGATGATGAGCAATGTCAAAAAAAGAAATCAGTACTAAAGCCTTTCAAGCCAGTGATATCAGATCAGGCTCAAAATAAAAGAATGCTTGAATTAGAATTGACTCAACCATTAGAAGAAAGAGGTAAAAAAGCAGAAAAATTAAAAGAAGAAAATGAAGAGTCAAGAAAAGCTGCCATTGCTGATGATAATGAACTAGGTTTAGAAAGCGAAAGAGGAAAAGAGTTATTCGGAGCGTCAAAAATTAAGAAAGAAGAAAATAAACTAATTGGAAATTTAGTACTTCTGTCTAAGCAATTTAAAGAAAAGAAAAATGAAAGTGAAGGAAGACTTAGTCCAGAGGTGAAAACCGACTCAAGGATAAATTTAGTAAAAGAAAAAGCAAGAAAAACTATTGCATCAAATGATGCTGATAATGAATTAGGGCTAGAAAGGGAAATGGGGAAAGGGTTATTCGGGTTGAGAAAACCTGAGAAAGTAGTAAATAAAGCAGTTGGAAATTTAGTACACCTGTCTAAGCAATTTGAAGAAAAGAAAAAAGAAAATGAAGAGAGACTTAGTCCGGAAAAAGACGAATTGCGAAAAACTGTTGTTGCTGCTTGGGGTAGTGAAGATGATGATGATGATGATGATTATAATAATGATGATGAACAATGTCTAAAAAAGAAATCAGAAATAAAGCCTTTCAAGTCAGTGATATCAGATCAGGCTCAAAATAAAAGAATGCTCGAATTAGAATTGACTCAACCATTAGAAGAAAGAGGGAAAAAAGTAGAAAAATTAAAAGAAGAAAATGAAGAGTCAAGAAAAGCTGCCATTGCAGATATTCTTTTACAGCACAATGATTATGATACATTTAAACGCAGTATACCAGAAACTAGTCAACCGGACGGTAAATTGGACTTGGTGAAACTAGCAAATACATTTGAAAACAAAAGAGAACAAATGGAAGAAAAGGTGAACGATTGGGATAGTGATGATTCTGGTGAAAAAAGTTTTAAAAAAGAAAACCAGACAATCTTACTGGAACCACCAAAACATGAAAAGGTGGAAACCTACTCAATGGAAAGTTTAGTAAAAGAAAAATCAAGAAAAACTATTGCATCTAATGATGATGATGAAAATAATGAACTAGGTCTAGAAAGGGAAAATGGAAAAAGGGTTTTCAGATTGTTAAAACCTGAGAAAGAAGAAGATAAACTAATTGAAAATTTAGTACACCCTCCTAAGCAATTTGAAGAAAAGAAAAAAGAAAAGGGAGAGAGTCATAATCTAGAAAATAATGAATTGCAGAAAATTGTTGTGGCTGCTTGGAGTAGTGATGATGATGTTGAATATAATAATGACGAAGAAAAATGTCTAACAAAGAAATCAGGAGTAATGCTTTTCAGGCCATTGAAATCAGACCAGGCTGAAAATAAAAGAATGCATAAATTGGAATTAGAAGAAAAAGGAATAAAAAAGGAAAAACTGAAAGAAGAAAATGAAGAATCAAGAAAAAATGCCATGGCAGACTGTGATATCCTTTTACAGCACAATGAATATGATACATTTAAACACAGTTTACCAGAAACTAGGCAACCAAACGATAAATTGGAGTTGGTGAAACTAGCAAATACATTTGAAAACAAAAGAGAAACAGGAGAAGAAAAGGTGAATGATTGGGATAGTGATGATTCTGGTGAAAAAAGCTTTAAAAAAGAAAACAAGACAATCTTACTGGAACCACTGAAACATGAAAAGGTGGAAACCTATTCAAAGGATAGTTTATTAAAAGAAAAATCAAAAAAAACTATTGCATCTAATGATGATGATAATCAACTAGGTCTAGAAAGAGGAAAAGGGTTATTCAGGTCGTCAAAATCTAATGATGATGATAATCAACTAGGTCTAAGTTTAGTAGAACTAGGTCTAAGTTTAGTAAAAGGAAAGTCAGGAAAAACTAATGATGGTGGTCATGATGAACTAGATCTAAAATGGGAAATAGGAAAAAGGGTATTCAGGTCTTCAAAAACTGAGAAAGAAGATTATAAACCAATAGTAAACATTCCTAAGCAACTGGAAGACAGGGGAAAAGAAAGAGAAGAGGGACTTAGTCAAGAAAAATATGATGAATTAGACATAAAATGGGAAATAGGAAAAAGGGTTTTCGGGTTATCAAAAACTGAGAAAGAAGAATGTAAACCAATAGTAGACATTCCTAAGCAACTGGAAGACAGGGAAAAAGAAAGGGAAGAGGAACCTAGTCAAGAAAAATATGAATTGCGAAAAACAGTTGTGACTGATTGGGGAAATAGTGATGATCAAGATGATGATCGATGTCTAGCAAAGAAATCGGGAATAAAGCTTTTCGAACCATTGAAACCATTAAACCAGGCAGAAAATAAAAAAATGTTAAATTTAGAAATGGCTCAACAATTAGTAGAAGGAGACATGAAAAAAGTAGAAAAGTTAAAAGAAGAAAATGAAGAATGGAGGAAAGCAGACATGGCAGACTGGGGTAGCCGTGATCATAATAATGAACAAAGCAAGAAAAAAGAAGCAAAAAAAATATTTTTTAGCCCATTAAAGCAGGAAAAAGCAGTATATAAAACGGTAAATTTTGGCAACTTGGCTATAAATTTTGGAGAAAGCAAACAAGCAAATGAAGAAAAAGTAAAAGAAGAAATGAGACAGGCAACTGTAGCCGAATGGGATGAAAATGATGAAACAAGTTTAGTGGGAGATAACCATTCTAGAATTAAAGAGTTTATGATAGTATCAGCATCTGATACAAATCAGTCAAAAAAAAAATCTTTAATTGATGTTGATGGCAATGTCGAAAGTTATCAAAATACGGATCCAAATATAAATCTTTCTAAGACATTTGAAAATCACGAGAATGCTAAAAAATCAAATGGTAAATTAATCAGTGAAGAAATCAATGAAAAAGTACAACAAGAATACAGTGTTCTCAAACAATCAGAAGAAAAGACACTGCCTACTGTGGAGGATAAAATACATGTAGTCCGACAAGCAGAATCTAAAGATGTTAAAAAAAGTAAATCAAAGTCAAATCTAGAAGTTGTCAGTAGATTGGATAGCAATTGTGGGATTGAAGCACCTTTGAACAAATCTGAAATAACAGAGGTGTTGAGAAACTGTCAGCAAGATAAATGGTTTGCTGAAAAGCCGACGGAAGAAAGGGAAGTTGGTGGGAAGAAAGAAAATAATAGCTTGAATAGTGTTACCAAAAATACCTGTCTGATTGAAAAAAACCATCCCAAAACTTCTGAAACAAAGCTACTCAGAAATGTGGGACTAACAAAGAATAGTAGCGACACTGATTCTGATGGTAGCTGTATTGAAGGTCTTGAAATGCTGAACAAAGGTTCCAAAGTAAAAGTAGTTCTTGTGAATGAACAAGATGTAAGAGAAAAAACCTGGTGTGAAAGCCAAAGTCCGCTCAACAAAATAACAAAATTCAGCCGTGATAGTGAAAAGAGAGAAATTGAAAATTGGTCAAATGAATTGAAAGCGTCAACTGATAAAGTTTATACCAACCATGAATGGAACCTAGATTTCAGAACAAGACCTATTGCTCTACAAAATGATAAAGATAGTTCTGTTCACACTTCCCTGAGGGACAAGTGTCTTCCTGATAATGTTTTTACAGGAGATATGCAGGAGATCGCAGTCAGTGAACCTAGACAGACGAAGCTACCAATATATAGAGTGTGTAGAGACAAGGTATTGCAACTTGATTTCGAAACAGCAGATGTTAACCGAAAAGTTGATAAAGGAAGTTCTGTAATGCCTGCTGAGGAATGTTGTTCCCCCTCTTATCATAGAGAATTTAGTAATTCGTTTGAAGAAGAAGTTCAGGAACTGAATGGCAATGATAGTGAAATAGGTGCCAACAAGCCAGGACAATCAAACGATTCAACTAAAATAGTTTGCTCTTATACGGAATGGGAACCTGATTTTGGAAAAGATAATTTCATCCGTGAGCAAAAAAATGGAAGTAACCCAACACCTGGCGAAAAACATCCAGGCTATATTGCCGACAGTCTTTCAATTTCACCTGATCGAAATGTTGGTGAGGGAGCAATATTCAAACATCATATTAGTTTGATGCCTATAAAAGCTGGTGATGGTGAACATTTTGATGAAGATGATGATCAAATTAAATCTATTCTTAAAACAACTGACAGAAATGAAGAAATCAACAAAAAATCTGCAGAGGTTAGAGGATTGAGAAATGTTTCCTTCAGTCCAGAAGTCAAGGTTAGGGAAATAGAATATAGATTAGATGCCAGTGCTATGTTTGACACTGACCCTGAACACAGTGAAATAAAAAATAGAGTGGATGACAATGGTATGTTTTGTGACATTGATTCTGCATACAAAGAAATAGAAAATAGAATGGATGAGACTGATTCTGATACTGATGCGATTATAATTTCCACAGACAGTGAGCTAGGGGAATGGGATGATGAAGTAGCTAGAAATAAAAAGAAGAATGTAGAACAGGCCAAAGAAATGTCTAACACATCAATGGGATGTGCCAAAGAGGAAAATAAAGCTTCAAATATTGATACCAGGTACAGTTATCTTACCAAGGAAGAACGCCAGCAGGAGGAAAAAGATTTAGATGAAACAATAGCAGCCCGTAATAAAATTTTGGATGATTTATTAGTATCTGCTGCTCTACTAAATGTTGATTCTCCCCGCCACATAAAATCTTCTAGTTGTTTCGAAGACCGTTCCAAAAGTGAAAAGAGAGAAGATTTAGAAGTAAAGTTTTGTGAACAAGGTGTTAATTCGCCCAATATCTATCATGAAATTGAAAATGGGCATGGGTATGAAACATCGAAAGATGTATCTAACAAACAAACACAGCTAGAGATTGAATTGCTAGAAGATAAAATTAGCACACGCAGGAAAGCCATGGATGAAATGGTTGCTGAAGCAGCCATGCTTCTTGATCTATGTCCATTGAAAGCGAAGACTTCAGAAAGCAAAGATATAGATAATGCAACTAACACAGATGGGATGCAGACTGAAAAAGGTGAGCTTGGTGATACACTAAATGAACTGAATACAGTATTGGAAGAAATAAAAGTAGCTTCGTCTACCCAAAATGAAAAGTTAAAATTGTTAGCTGAAATTCAAAGTCTAGGGAAACCCGAAAATATCTTCACAGAATTGAATTGTCAGAATTTGAAAACCGATACAAATCTTAAAGCGGGCACTGTAACAATTAAATGTGAACCATTGGTGAAGGAACCACCCAACAATGTTGCATCTAAGGCAGAACTACAGAATATTACCAGCTGTGGAAATCAGTCCAATCAACCAAAATTGTTAACTAATACATTTGGCACTAACAAGGAATGGGGACAAGATTTTGAAAAGGGAGATGTTGCCTTTGAGCAAGGCACCTCCTTGTACAACAAATGTCTTCCTGAAGTCGATTTCACAATAGTAAGATCTGAATGTGAGAATGAACCAAGGCATGAGAAACCACTAGTCTGCACAAACAATGTAGGAGAACTTGATTTTGAAACAAGTGGTATCCACCTACAGGTAGATAAGGCAACTCCTGCAGTGCCCGTTGCACCTTTTTGTGAAGAATTAAATATTTCCTTTGATGAAGAAGTTCAAGCACCAAATGTCATTGATAGTCAAAACCAGACAGGACAATCAAAAGATCCAACCAATACAATTTGCCCAGACAAGGAGTGTAAAATTGATTTTGAAACAAGCTATTTTGTTCAACAGCAAACTAACGAAAAAAATCCGGTGGTTGTTGCTGGAAATCTTCCAATTACATCATATCAAAACATAAGTGACAGACGGATAGATAGAGCCGTGAACAATCAAGAACTGCAAATAGTTTCAAGCAGCTGTGATAGGGAAATAATAGAAAGGGAATATCTATCCGATGAACCGAAAAAAGTTTGCACAAACCGGAAATGGGAACTAGATTTTAAAACAGGAGACATTGCCCAACAGCAAGCTAAAGAAAGTACTGTTGGAACTTCCTTAAATGATGAATGTCTTCTCGAAGTTGATTTTGTAGATGAAATGATGCAGGAGATTACAAATTGTCAGAGTAAAAAAAGTGACAGTGGATCTACACAAACGAAACCACCTGTTTATAGAGTCTGCACAAACAAGATATGTGATGTCGATATCGAAACAGGAGATGCTAACCTACAGCTAGATGTAGAAAGTAGTGTAGTGTCTGCTGGGGAATTTCCTCCTGCAACTCATGAAGAATTTAGTATTTCATATGAGGATGTAGCCCACAAACTGTACAACAGTGGTGTAAGTGAAATACCACCAGAACCCCAGAAAGAATCAGCTGATACAATTTGCATTGTCAAAGACCTTGTTGATGGTAATACTTCAACGCTCAACAAAACAAATCTAGAAGGCAGGGAACAGGTAGATGGGGCAGAAAATAGAATGGACGCCTCTAATTCTGAATACAAGTTTGATACGGATGCGATTATAATTTCCACAGAAAGTGAGCCAGAGTCATGCAGCTGGGAAAAAGAAATGACTAAGCATAAAAAGAAGACCCAGGAAACAGCTGAAATAATGGCAGACACTCGAATAGAGTGTGTCAAAGAAGGGAAAAAAGTCTCAGATATTTCTATCCAGAATCATCTTAGCGAGAAAGAACGCAAGCAAGAGGAAGAAGATTTGGATAGAAAAATAGCAGCACGCAATAAACTTCTGGATAAAATGTTAGCATCTGCTGCTCTACTAAATAATGATTCTCCATACCATAAAGTATCATTGAGTTCCGAGGAGCATTCCAAAAGTGAAACGAGACATCAAACTGATATGCAGTTTGAAAAAATAGAGAACCTTTCATCTGTCACCAGTAAAGAAAATGATTTTACACCGACGAAAGCTGGTGATGGAGAATGTTTTAGTGAAGATGGTGATCAGATTGAATCTATTCTGAAACCAGAGGGCATAAATAAAGTAATCACTGGATACACTACCGAGACTAGAGAGTTGAGAAATCTTCCTTGTAGTATTATGTTAGATGACACTGATTTTGAACATGGTGAAAAAGAAAATAGAATGGATGACTCTAGTTCTGAATACGAGTCTGATACAGATGCGATTATAATTTCCACGGAGAGTGAGCCAGAGTCGTGCAGCTGGGAAAAAGAAATGACTAAGCATAAAAGGAAGAACCAGAAAACAGCTAAAGAAATGGCAGATACAGCAGAAGAGTGTGTCAAAGAAGGAAAATATGTCTCAGATATTTCTGTCCAGAATTTTCTTGCCGAGAAAGAAGATTTGGATAGAAAAATAGCAGCACCCTATAAACTTAGCGAGAAAGAACGCAAGCAAGAGGAGGAAGATTTGGATAGAAAAATTGCAGCACGTAATAAACTTTTGGATAAAATGTTAGCATCTGCTGCTTTACTAAATGATGATTCTCCACACCAAAAAACGTCACTGAGTTCTGAGGAGGATTCCAGAAGTGAAAGGAAAGATCATACAGAGATGCAGTTTGAAAAAGGAAACACCCTCTCATCCGTCACCAGTAAAGAAAATGAAGATGTGCATGAATATGAAACACACAGATATATTTCTGACAAAGAAAGACAACTAGAGATAAAATTGCTAGAAGCTAAAATTAAAGCACGTAGTAAGGCCATGGATGAAATGGCTGCTGAAGCAGCATCCCTTCTCAATCAGTATCCAACAAAGCCTTCTCAGTGTAAAGAGAAATATAATTCAACTGACATGGATATCGCACAGCCAAAAGTTGAACTTAGTGCTACACTAAATGAACTGAATAAAGTACTTGAAGAAATGAAGGTATCATCCTCTGTCCAAAAGGAAAAATTAAAATTGTTAGATGAAATTCAAGGGAAAAAAACCCTTAGAAATATACACCCAGAATTGTCACATCAAGATTTAAATACCTATTATAACGTTACACATGCAACAGCTGAATATGAGCCATTTGAACCGCACGAAGAAGAAAGCAATGAATATGAACCAAAAGAAATTGTTAGTGGAGTTACACCTCAGTTTCAGAATAGTTCCAATTCTTTTGAAGATAAAGCACTAAGACCAATAGTAGAAGAAATAGGAAATGTAACATCAAATGTTGCGAAAATTGAGAATCATACAAAACTTAATGATACTCCTGTTGATGTAACAGAACCCCCTGTTGAACCAAAGGAATTTCTGAGTGAAATATCAGTTCAGTTTGAAAATAGTTATAATATTCCCGAAAAAGGTCAGATGATTGTCACATCAGTGGTAAAAGATGAACCCCTCGAGACCAAAGACGTCACCAATATTAAGGAAGAAATTACCGAGAATGGTCTTAAAGATACTGATGCATTTTATACGAAGCAGACGTTACAATCTCAGAGTACTAATGCCAGCGAATTAAATGCAATAGAAAAAAATGAGTCAGAGATTCACAGACATTTTGAGAAGAAAGAAGAACCTAGTGAGTTCAAGTGCAAATCAAATTATTTACATGCTTCCGAAGATGCTGTAGACACCCATTACAATATTGAAAGTGGCTTAGCATGTTGTGATGATATGGATACATCAAATGAAAGCAATGAGAATGGAACATCAAATATTGTGAATATTGAAAATGATTCTGAACAAATTAAACAAAAACTTCATGACGTTCCTTGTAATGTTACAGAACCCTCTATTGAACCAAAAGAAGTTCTCAGTGGAATATCTGTTCAGTTTGAAAATAGTACTGATTCTTATGAAGAAGAGGCAGTGCAGATAATAGGTAAAAATTCTGTGGTAAATGATAGTCCTCTCAAGACCGAAAACATCACCAAGATTAAGAATGAAATAACTGGGAACGTTCTTGGGGGTACTGATGCAATTAATATAAAACAAATATCGGAAGTTCAGAGTGTCCACCCCCGGGAATCGCCCTCACTACAACAAAACAGATTAAAAATTCAGAAAAATTCAAAGTATTTTGAGAAGGTAGAAGAACCTGACGAGCTTGAGGGTAAATCAGACTCATTAAGTCTTGTTGTGTCAGAAGAAGCTGTAGATCCAAAATGCGACATTAAAAGCCACTTAACACTCTGTGATGATTTAGATACATCAAATGAGGAAAACAAGAATAGAACATCTAATGTGAAAGTTGAAAATGATGTCGAGCCAAGTAGCCAAACACTTAATCATCGCCATGACGATGCTATAGGACTTCCCATGGAACCCCCCAAAAATATAAGTGGAATATCAGTTCAGTTCGAAAATAGTTCTGATTCGTGTGAAGAAGAGGCAGTCCAGATAATTGTTACATCAGTGGTAAAAGGTGGACCTCTCCAGACCAAAAACATCAGCAAGATTATGGATGAAAGCACTGAGAATATTCTTGAAGACACCAGGGTTAGTGAAATAAAGGGAGCGGTGGAATTACAAAATGTGAAGGCCTGTGATTTTGAATTGAATTTACAAGAGCAAAACAGGTCGAAAATTCACAGACATCCAAAGTGTTTTGAGAAGATAGAAGAAACTGGAGAGGTCGCATATAAATCAGACTCTTTATCTGATATTGGCCATGTGTCAGAAGAGGGTGCAGACCCCAATCATGATATTGCAAGTTGTTCAGGAAGGTGGGGTGAATTGGATACACCGAATGAAGAAAACAAAAATGGAACCTCAAATGTATTGAAAATTGAAAATTATGTTGAGCCAAATAGACAAAAACTTTATGACGTTCCTGTCATTGCTACAGAACCTCATATTGAACCAAAAGAAATTCTGAGTGAAATATCAGATCAGTTTGAAAATAGTTTTGATGCTTATGAAAAAGAGGCAGTCCCGATAATTGTTACATCACCGGTAAAAGGTGAACCTGTCCAGACCAAAAGCATCACCAAGATAAGTGACAGAAATACTGAGAATGTTATTAACGAAGCTGATGCTATTGATAAAAAGGATTCTGTGGAATTGAAGGGTATGAACACACAAGAATTAAATTCATTAGAACAAAACAGGAAAACAATTCACAGAAATTTAAAGTGTTTCGAGAAGATAGAAACGCAAGAAGAACCCACATGCAAATCAGACACTTTATCTCATATTGAATCTCATATTGTAAACCACAATTACGATATTGATAGTCATTTAACATGTTGTGGTGACGTGGATATATCTCATGAAGAAAATGAAAATCAAACTTCAAATGTTGCGAAAAATGAAAATATACTAAAACTTCATGATGTTTCTGGTGATGAAACAGAACCTACTGTTGAACCAAAGGATGTCACAGAACCTCCTATTGAACCAAATGAAGTTCTGAGTGAAATATCAGTTCAGTTTGAAAATAGTACTGATTCTTATGAAGAAGAGGCAGTCCAGATAATTGTTAAATCAGTGGTGAAAGGTGGACCTCTCCAGACCAATAACATTACTAAAATTACTAACAATATTACTGATAAGGTTCTTGAAGTTTCGAGTGTAAATCCCCAAGAATTGCCTTCACTAGAAGAAAATGGGAGGAAATTTGATGGCCAAGCTCCGTATTGTGTGAAGATTGAAGAACTCGACCAGCTCTTGTCTAATTCAGACCCTGTATCGCATATTGAATCTGTTGTGTCAGAAGAGGCGGTGGATTACCATTATGATATTGAAAGTCGTTTAGCAGGTTGTGATGATGTGGATACATGCCACAAACAAAATAAAAATGGAATATCAAATCTTGCAAAGACAGAATCTCCTATTGAATCAAATGAAATTCTGAGTGAAATGTCAGTGAAGTTTGAAAATAGCTCTGATTCTTATGAAGAAGCAGGCCAGATAATTGTTACATCAGTGGTAAAAGATGAACCGATGGAGATAAAAGACGTAACCAAGGTTAGAGATGGTAAAGATAATGGATTTAAAGAAAACGTAGGAACTGGAACAAAAAAGAAAACATGTGTAAACAACAGTGTGTCAAATCCTTTGGGACTTGTACAGTTAGGTGATGATACCGAAGAACCCATTGAATCTATAATGTCAGAAGAGACCATAGATGCCAGACAAAATTTTAGCAGTAGTTCAGCATTTTTTAAAAATGGGGGCATTAAACTAAATAGACAAAACTTCCATGATAAAATGAAATGTTTGGACCCCCTTGATGATGACCAAGTAGAAGTCCATGACATCTCTAGGTCTGAAAATGAAATTATTATTTGTGAAAATGAAGATAACAGAACTGATGTTCTAGGACATCAGTATAATCACTGGGGTAGTGAGAGTGACATTGCGTCTCGGGAATTGGATAAACCACACAAACAGCAGTCAAAAGAAGCAGGCTCTAATTATTATCCATTAAAGCCCGATGAGGATGAAGGGGGAATTAGCTATGAAAGTGAAGGAGATGAAACAACAGATGGAAATAAGACAAAGCCATTTAAGTTCAATAGAGAAGAATTTGAAAGGGAAGTTATTGATTCTCGATGTAGACAGGATGCTAATTCTGGTGATGACTTTCAACAGCATAGTTATATTACAGATAGTACAGATAACACTGATTCTGAGACAAACCAAGATGCAGGTAATGTTCAACCCAAATGTACACCAACAATGGAGCCAGAGAACTTTCAGAATAATGAGATGAATCCAAATGATGATGGAGGAAGTTGGAAAAAAGTATTAGATGTTCAGAAAATAGACACTAATTCTGATGATTTCCAACAGCATAGCTATCCCACCGATAGTACAGATAACACTGATTCTGATCACCAGGTTCAAAAATCTCCTGAAATAGATGGAGGTGTCTTATTTGAAGAAGATCACGGTGGAGAGGTCGAATTTGAACCAGACGAGGATAGCGTTTTCCAACCAATACGTACACCAACTGTAGAGGAAGGACCAGAAGAAAATCAAGATTTCGAGATCAATCCAAATGATGTTGGTGGAAGTTGGAGAAAAATATTAGATATTCAGAAAAGAGACGTATTTTACCCAGAGTTGAAAAAGCAATCTAAAGATAGCTTGGATGTTATGAAATATGAATCAATGAGAAAAGGTAAAGAAGCAGTATTCCAATCAAAACGAACACCAACTATGAAGGAAGGATCAGAAGAAAATCAAGATATCGAGATTAATCCAAATGATGTTGGTGGTAGTTGGAGAAAAATATTAGATGTTCAGAAAAGAGACGTATTTTATCCTGAGTTAAAGAGGGAATCTAAAGATAGCTTGGATGTAATAAAATATGAATCAATGAGAAAAGGTAAAGAAGCCGTATTCAAAACCACATGTACACCAACTATGAAGGAAGGACTAGAAGAAAACCAAGATTTTGAGATTAATCCAAATGATATTGGTGGAAGTTGGAGAAAAATATTAGATGTTCAGAAAAGAGATGTATTTTACCCTGAGTTAAAAAGGGAATCTGAAGATAGCTTGGATGTAATGAAATATGAATTAATGAGACAAAGTAGAGAAACCGTAAATGCAAAAGATGAATGGGCAGAAATAATTCAAGCTCAAAAACAAGAACTAAAATATCCAGAATTAGTTAAAGATATTCAAAGCCCAAAAGCTGTTTTAGAAATGGCAATAGGATCACCCTTTGAGAAGCGGGCATATTCTATGACAGAAGAAGATACATTTGATGCCAAACATGCAAAGGCTGTTGATACAGTAGCTGATATACTACGTGCACAAAAATATCCAGAACTGAATATTCAAGAACTAAAATATCCAGAATTAGTTAAAGATATTCAAAGCCCAAAAGCTGTTTTAGAAATGGCAATAGGATCACCCTTTGAGAAGCGGGCATATTCTATGACAGAAGAAGATACATTTGATGCCAAACATGCAAAGGCTGTTGATACAGTAGCTGATATACTACGTGCACAAAAATATCCAGAACTGAATATTCAAGAACTAAAATATCCAGAATTAGTTAAAGATAATCAAAGCCCAAAAGCTGTTTTAGAAATGGCAATAGGATCACCCTTTGAGAAGCGGGCATATTCTATGACAGAAGAAGATACATTTGATGCCAAACATGCAAAGGCTGTTGATACAGTAGCTGATATACTACGTGCACAAAAATATCCAGAACTGAATATTCAAGCTCAAAAACAAGAACTAAAATATCCAGAATTAGTTAAAGATATTCAAAGCCCAAAAGCTGTTTTAGAAATGGCAATAGGATCACCCTTTGAGAAGCGGGCACATTCTATGACAGAAGAAGATACATTTGATGCCAAACATGCAAAGGCTGTTGATACAGTAGCTGATATACTACGTGCACAAAAATATCCAGAACTGAATATTCAAGCTCAAAAACAAGAACTAAAATATCCAGAATTAGTTAAAGATATTCAAAGCCCAAAAGCTGTTTTAGAAATGGCAATAGGATCACCCTTTGAGAAGCGGGCACATTCTATGACAGAAGAAGATACATTTGATGCCAAACATGCAAAGGCTGTTGATACAGTAGCTGATATACTACGCGCACAAAAATGTCAAGAACTGAATGTCAATTCGCCCAGTCAACAAAATATTCAAGACTTAGCTAGAGGATCTTCCTTGGAGAAAAGGGCAGAGCTTCAGTTCAACTCAAAGGGAAAATTTAAACCATTGAAAACTAAATCAAATAAACCTACATTTCTCGTGGACGAAACAGGCGATGATTCAAAAGATACAGCATTAGAATGGGGGGAATTATTGAATCAACAAAAGTATGACCAAGTTGACAGAGGAATTTCACCGTCCAAAAATGAATCAAATATTGATAGAGTCAAATCTAAAGAGCCTTCAGTAAGTTGCATCGATTTTTCTAGAACGACTGATTGTAATAGTCACATTTTTGGTTCCGATCCGTTACTAAGTAAAGGGAATTGCTTTGAGTCATCAAACAACAGAAAATCAAATACATTGGCCGCGCTAAAAATGGAGGATTTGGCAAAAGACAAGAAAAACAAAAAGAAGAATAAAAAGAAAAACAAAACATCCAGTGAAATACAGAAGAGGGAAGCTGCTGCCGATTCTTCGACACGGCCTACATATGAGCAAGTCACTGCCCATTTGGCAGCCATGGCACAAGGATTCTACTGTAATGGTGATCCACGGTCGTCATTACCTCATCAACCTATGTCACATGGCTATTCTCCAGACCATGAATCACTTCTTCAAGAACATACTGAAATCGGTGATAAAATGCCTACAGGTAGTTTAAATCCTCATCAGCGCATTTCGGAAAGTCCAAAAGAAAGACTGTTAAATAGAACTCAACAGCCAAGCCCACAAAGTAGAACGAAGATAAACCAAGAAGAATTTGAAATTGAGGAATTTTACCAGGATCCATTTGGCATCCCAAGTAAAATTCTTGAGAGAGAGTGTGACAAAATGCCTACTATCGAAAACATTTCGGGGACAAATCTGGTTAAAATTCCCAGTATGTCAAAAGAATCAACTCTAAAGAAAGAAAGCTCAATGGAAAAGGGGGATAATAAACCTACTAAAGTTGGTGTACTAGACCAGTACTTTAAAGAGAAGGAGGAGTTTAATAACCTTACTCCGGCACAAAAATCCAAGATGTTTTGTAATCGCCATGAATTACCGTCAGTAGCATCAACATCGAGTTTTCCTGTCCTGCGGCAAGTAGCTGATCCACGTCAAATAGACTTTGAAGCAATAACTTCTTATGAACACGAAAACATACCACATGCACCATATGTCCCCCAGCAGCCTTATTTGGTTGATGAACATGGCAACACCTATCCATATAATCAGTTAGATGAATCGGGGAGACCTTTAACAATACAACCAGTTGAAATGATGGAAGAACAGCGAGCATACCAGGATCACCTTTTAATACAACAAATGGCACAACTTCGGCATGAAGATATAACTCCACAGGAAGAAGCTACTCTAAAAGCAGACCATCTCGTTTTCCAGGAGAATCTGAGGAAAATGCGGGGGACAGGGCCACCATCTGACTTTGTGCAGAAGCCACATTTGGTTGATGAACATGGTATTAATCATCCATATAACCAAGTTGATGAATATGGACGGCCATTAACTGCTGAGGAAGCAGCTTTGATGGAAGAAGAAAGGCTTGCTCTCCAGGAAAGTAAGTTAGCCAGAGAAAGTGCCAAGCAAACGCCACAAGCAGGGTCACTGCAAACGCCACAAGCAGGGTCACTGTTGAATAGACGCAAGCAATTGCAAGGTAAAAAAAGTACCATGGAGAAGATTCGAGATTTGCCTAGACCAGCTCGACAGCTTCCCTTGAGGCAAAAATTAAAGCAAGGTTTTCAAGAAATAACAGTAAAACAAGAACCAATAATCAAGAATAAAATAATATTTCCACCAGAATCTGTTCAAATGCAAATACCAGTAATGAGCGAATTGCCTGCAGGATATTCAGAAGCAGTATACCATGGCCAATTGCCTCCTGGATATGACGAATTCTCAGCTTATTATCCCCCAGAGATGTGTCAAGGTGACTTGCCCCAGGGAATGCACCCAAGCCAAATACCCCCTGGACTTCATCCTAGTCAACTTTTTCCAGGAATGGATCCAAGGCAGCTTCAAGAGGGAATGCATGGACATCAGTTCAATCCTGGTTACTGTGAACAAGAACAATTAAATCCCATGGACTATGCGCCGGGACATTTGCCAGCCGAGTTTTATGAATCACAAGGATTGATCCCTCCCGGTGAAGCTGGTTATTTTAATGCCCCTGAAGAAGAATGCTATCCTGGTATGCCCATCGATGAGCATTATGTTCTTGGACCTACAGGAATACCAATGAGCAGGGAAGCTTTTGAGGCTTATGAAAAACAGGAGATCACAGTAAAAGAAACAAGGGCTGCTGAATGGAGAAAACGGAATGCACTGGTGAAAAATGGGGGCAAACTTGAACCTATAAACTTATCGAAAGCCAGGAAAACTAAGAAAAAATGCAAATCAAAAGGTACTAAACCAAAGAATGACAATGACCAGTCTTCTCAAGCAGAAAAAATGGATACTAGTAGCCTTCCTCCGGGAATGCATCAAAATCATTTACCTCCAAATATGCACCCTAACCAGCTACTCCCAGGAATGCATCCAAACCAACTACTTTCTAGTCAATTTGTTCCAGGAATGCATCCAAGGCAGCTCCAACAGGGAATGCACGAAAATCAGTTTCATCCTGGTTACTATGAGCAAGAGTCGTTTAATCCCATGGATCATGCACCCGGACATTTGCCTGCAGAGTTCTATGAATCCCAAGGGTTAGTCCCTCCCGATGAAGTTGGTTATTTTAATCCCCCCGAAGAAGAATATTATCCTGGTATGCCTATTGATGAACATTATGTTCTAGGACCCACAGGAATACCAATGAGTAGAGAAGCTTTCGAAGCATATGAAGGAGATGAGATCAAACATAGGGAGACTAAGAGAGCTGAATGGGAAAAACGAAAAGCACTGGAGAAAAATGGAGGCAGACTTGAACCTATACACTTATCGACAGCCAGAAAAAGTAAGAAAAAATTAAAATGCACGAAACCAAAGAACGGTAAAGATCAGCCCCCTCCTCCTGCTACTGGCTTATCTCCTGAACTAATAGCTAATATGTCACCAGAAAAGAAGTCATTATGGGATGCAATTAACAAAACACTAGATGATAATTTTGGTCCTCTAACGCCTCAAAACATGGAGCACCCGAAAGCAGCGAATGAAGTGTTACAAGTACCTACTGAGAGTACAAAAGACAAAAGATTCACAAATTTGATGAATAACCTTGTTGATCCGGGACTGAAGTCCAGTAGAGACAAATGTAAGTTCATTGTATTTGTCTTTATATGTTCGCCACTTTCGATCATTTCAGCCAATATTTACTCTACTGCACATCTAGACTGATAGATTTGGACAACATTTCCGATCACTAATTGTGTAAACTGCAAAATTTGTAGTTGAAGCATATGGAAGGGTATCGCTGCCAATATTAAATGCTATGCTAAAATGTCTTTTCCGTTGATTATATGTAAAAAGTACAATGTACAAAGTCACCGGTAATGATAAAGTCAAAATACCTCTAAAGCCAAAGTTAAATGTGAAACGACAAATGTAATGTGTCAAATGACAAATGTTTTAATGCAAAATGCTGTTCTTAGACATTTCTACATTTTACATTTCTCTCATTACAAATCACATTTGCGCTCTGCCACAACTCATTTGTCATTCACGCTTTCTTTTTATCAACTTGCGCATAGCATTTTCTTAAATATGCAAATATAGTATACCACGTGACTTATTAACATAAATACGGAAAAGACCGATCTTTCTTTAAATAAAAATATGAATAATTGTTCCAAAGGAAAGATAACTCAGTTAACGCGCCATTGGTTGTTTTTCTTTTTAAATTATTTATATATGTTTGTGCTGGTAAAAGGAAAATATAACTTTTTGTTGAATCTAAAAAAAAATATGAGCATCCTGACCAATTTCCTCCCCGAATTAGTAAACATTTATTGATGTTTGTGAAAGGTTTAAAGTAGCTAAGTCTCTAACTCAATATCATCAAAAATCTTCAACATTGAAAACACGAATTATTTGTCAATTTAAATCAACAATTCATGCTGTGATCTTACCGGAAAAAGATGGACTTCTGATATCCAATATTTAAAAGACGCAATAAAAATTTTACCATTGGTACACGAATCGTGTACAATAAAGCGTTTCAAACCAAGTTCGAGGAAAGAGGCTAGAAACAAATCAAACGGCGTGTGTAGACTGGAATAACCAGACGCTAGAAATTTGCATTCGATTGAGACTACTGACTTATTTCGCTGAAAATAACTGATTTGAAATAAGAGTAAAAACGGAAACCATTGAATTTAAATCAGTTTATATACATGCATGTTACATTATTATATGCGTTGCGACTCTCTTATGTCAATTTCTAGGTCCCAAATCAAATGTTAGCGATTTAGCTCCTTTAAACTAATGGCAATTTTGAAAAATAATTAATGACACTTAACAGGAACAGGACAATGAAAGGACGGAGAAGCCAGGGAATTTTTTCATCCGTTGTGATTGTCATAATATAGACCTCGACAATATTTACTTATTAGGCCTATACATGTATTAATTTTTCACTTACCTGTGTTATGTATAATACGGTATCAATAATTATATTATAAATGTGTGAGAGAGAGAGAAATGGGGTTTAACGTCCACTCGACACAAACTAGGTCATTTCGGGACTAACATGGTTTAATTTTATTTCAATAATTCGCATGCGCGTACGAGGTCTTTAGCAGTGGCAGGAAACCGGAGTGCCCGGAGGAGACCCACGAGGTTGAGAAGGTGCCCCTATCTCCATGCCACATACGCTCACACCAGGGATCGAAACCACAGCCGCAAGCCAGAGGTGACCGGCAAGCTAGAGGTCGAAGTGCGGCACTCTAGACCACTAGGCCACCCACCCCACCCCACCCCACCCCACCCCCATTATAAATGTATGAATATATATGATCTGTATGTCCATAGTGGCACAGCCGGAGTACTATATTTTGTCTTTTACCTCCTTCATTTTATATAATCTTACGAAAACAAAAAATTAGAAAGTGGAATAATGATAAGAGATTTTACGCGCACGAAACCACTTGGGCTTACGGCTCGACCTGTATTGGCCGAGAAGGTTTCTCCTAGTACGAGACAAACAACTGAGGTCAACTTAATTGTTAGCTAAAGAACCCATGAATGGCATGAAGTCAACTGAAGAATGGCAGCACGTTAACTGGGAAAAATAATTCATATTCTTATTTCAAGAAAGATCGGACGTTTCCGTATATGTTAATAAGTCACGTGGCATACTATATTTGGATATTTAAGAAGATGCTATGCGCAAGTTGATGAAAAGAAAGCGTGAATGACAAATGAGATGTTGCAGAGCGCAAATGTGATTTGTAACGAGAGAAATGTAGAAATGTCAAAGAACAGCATTCTGCATTAAAACATTTGTCATTTGACACATTACATTTGTCGTTTTACATTTAACTTTGTCCTTAGAGGTATTTTGACTTTATCATTACCGGTATTGTGACTTTGTACATTGTACTTTTTACATATAATCAATGGAAAAGACATTTTAGCAGAGCATTTAATATTGGCAGCGATACCCTTCCATAGAAGCAGAGACAATAATATTGGCTAGAATTCTCAGGGCTATGTAAATTTGTAATGTAAAGCTAAGACTGTACAATAAAAAAAAACCCAAGCAAATGACAGCAACTAGTTAAGTTGAATCTCTATTGCTCATGATGGGACATTCCTAGTTAGAGCATGTGATATAAACAAAAAATATGGTTGCACTTGCCTCTTGCCTAGTTATTCTAATCTAATTATTTTTGACAGTTCAGTTATCCAATCAGTCTTGACTACCTCCATATTACTTTGTCCACGGGTTTGCCACAGTTAATATAGTGATTTTTTTTACAGACCAACTGGCCGCAACTGCTAAAATTCAGTCTCCACCAGTAATAATAGTAGACCGACTTATAAGAAAATGTCTTTCTTGATTAAGAAAGCTCTCTTATTTTTTATATAATATATATAATGAAAATGATTTATACTTTCAGTCAATGCATTGGTAGCTTCAAAAACAAAAGATGATGCACCAAAAAAAATAGACGATGTGCTGCCTACTTCAAGATCAAAGTGTTCCCCATCAGACGAGACCAAAGAAGAAGAAAAATTCATACCACTAGAAAGGGATTCAGTCTTAAATGCAGCCAACGCATCTTTGGAAGATAAGTTTGGCCCTTTATCAGCACCACGCTTGGCTCGGGCACCACTAAAGGCAAATTGGGAACCACCTACCTCTAATGCAAGAGTAGTAAAACCAGCAGTTTTGGATGATAAGAGTCAGTTATCGCCACCACGCTTGGGCCAGACACCACTAAAACTGAATTCTGAACCGCCTACTAATAGTGAAAAGGCAGTAAAACAAACATATTTGGATGATAATTGTAATCCATCAACACTAAAGGCAAACTGGGAACCAGCTATCGCTAACGAGAACACAGTAAAACCAAAACCCTTGGGTGATAATTTAGGTACTTTATCAGCAACAACCTCTGGTGATGTATCATTGAAACCAAATTGGAAACTTCCTAGTGATGATGATGTTTACCAAGAAAAACCAAAAACTTCCAAATACCTAAAGTCAAAGAAAGCTCTCAATGATTTACTGCAACCTGAAGAAGTGAAAAAAGAACCAGTGAGTAAATCACAACAAGCAATCACTGACAGATTGGCTCATCTTTTTAAGAAGAAAACAATAGTGAAAAGTTCTACAAACAATGAACCAGTGGAGAAATTACAAGACAATCATCATCCACCATCCAGTCAATCACAACCAGTGAGTAAATCACAACAAGCGATCACTGACAGACTGGCTCATCTTTTTAAAAAGAAAACAATAGTGAAATCTTCTCCAAAGGATGAACCATTAGAGCAATTCCTAGACAAGCCTCAACTGCCATCCAGTCAATCAAAAACAGCTAATCAAGTTGAGCAAATTGAAGAGCATTCAAGTAAACCTATATTGAACTTTATGAAAACTTCATCAAGAAATGATCCTGGGGAACAAGGTGCTAATCAGCTGAGGCCACAAGGTCCATCCAAGCAATCAAAAACATCAGTCAATGGCCAACCTGAAGAGAAGAATCCAACGCCGGTCTTTACTTTGGGAGGCATTTCCCCCCTTCCCGATATAGAAAGTGATATATCCAATCATAGTTTACAGGAAGTTAAGAAGGGATCACCACTGAAGTGTAATAAAGTAAAATGTAAGTAAAGAATTATGCTCTATAACACAATACTTAGGAGTATGGAGTATTCTTATTATTGTACACTGTGAAGAGGATGTAGTAAGGAATCACAACAATGTTTCCATTGGTCTTATAAATGCATTGTGGCATAGCAATTGATTTGTTGCATTGGTAGAATATTCATAAAAATTGAATTGTAGATCTGTCAGCTTATAATATTATAGAAAACATTTTTTTGTAACATTTAACATGTGTAATTTTTCTTAACTTTCTTTGTATTTCAGTGGAACCTTTAAGTTTAAGTCCTTCAAGACCCACAGAACTAAAACTAAAAAATAAGTCTTCTACCACAAAATCTCCAGACACTAAACATAAAGAAGCGCATATACCAGAAGAAAAGGTTCTAAAAAATTCAAAACATAGCAAGGAATCACGAAAACAGAAAAAGAAAAAACCTGCTCCCAAAAAAAGAGTATATGATGAAGCTGGCAATACTTCAGAGGATAGTTATCCAAGTTTAAATGACCCATGCTATGATATTTAGTGCTTAACATCCACTCAACAACAGGAAATATTCCCGAACTTCAAAAGAAGAAAAAATATTGAATTAAAAAAAAAAAAGAGCAATGTAAAAAGTTCAACAAAACAAAATTCTTACAAATTCTAACCTACTTCAAATATATTTTCTACCAAATATATGTTTATAATGGAGCTATAAGTTTTTATACCTGACATGAAGTGTCTCAATAGATATAATATATTATTCTCTAGTTATTCATCTATGTTTCTACAAATTACAATTTTTGAGTTTTCTTTTGAAACATGCTGGTATAGTTGTGCATAAATTTTACACCGAATCATTGTAAATGCTCTACAGGTAGGAGGTTTTGAGACTTTTTTTTAAACTTGCTGGAATTTTGGAGATGAACCATATCAAATTTCAAGATCTCTTCTATTTCTAACCCAAATATTTTGATAACCAGTTTTATTAATAATCATCATGTATACAAGATATATTATAATACTATTACTAATATGCGTTTGAAAGAACAAGAAAAAATTTGTTCAGATGTGTCCCTCTTTTCAAAACATAGTCTTATTTAACAGCCCAGAGTTTTATACTAATTGACTATACCCTCATTATATATCTATGAAATGATTTACAATTTAACAATAAAGAGGTATTTCTTTGTGGAGAAAGGCGTTCATAAAAATCACATTTTGAAAAAAATTGTCGTTCCCAATGAATCGGCACCACTTAAAAGAACAATTGACATAGTCCTTTAGGTCTAGATGAACATGTACAGGCATAACTTAAGGATGTATGTTGGTGCGTGTGTGTATTTATTTTATTTTTTTTATTTTTATGTATGTACGTAAGTATGGATGGTTGTGGGTGTGGGTGAGTGTGTATTTATTTTATTTTTTATTTATTTTATATTATTATTGTTATTTTTTTTAAAAGTGGAAGCCTGATTTGTTCATCAAAGTCTAAATGAGATAGGTCTCTTTCTCTCTTTTGTTGGTCGTCCGTTTCAATCAGAGCGCGATTTGGCTAAACTTGTAATTTTTAACGGCACTTTTTTCATGAAAAAATACTGAATTAAAGTTTTAATTGTTTAGTAGTTTTATAGATAACGCCTGTAGAGTTTAATGGTATAACCAGTTACACAATTTAACATTGTATTTGCAACTGGAGAAGTTGACCAAGTTTGATCAAAATTAAAATTTAGAGCAGAAATTGGAGTTGTCTTACATGCGTGAAAGATGCTTAAAGTATTGTTCATTCTATATCATACACAAAATTCTGAATTTTTATCAACTTAAATACATACATGTATTTAGATTAGAAAGTATATTTGTAAGGTAGATAGAATTTTATATTATTAGACATTTACAGTTAAATTATAAATTATGTGGAATTTGTATTTGATATGAATATACTGTAATACAAAAAATCTTTAATGATCAAAAAAAAAAATATCTAGTTACCTGAATAAAAAACAAAATGAAAAACAAAAAGCTTGACTTTAGTGCAATGATTAAATCATAATCATAAATTATTTTTTTATTGTAAATATTGTTGTGTTATAAAAAAATAAATTTATCAATATTATTGTCTTTTTATTTCACCAAAGGTGAATTTATCGTGTCCGATACTAAGACACCCATATAAAATCACCCGTGGCACAGTAGTTGGTTGATATTTGGAAGATGCGTATATTGCAGTCCGTCGTCCAGAATTTCTAGCGAACACTCTATAGACTATATTTATATCAGATCTTATCAAATTTATATGCCTTGTATAAATTGGTAAAATGAAGAAGCCTATTGAGCTTTAATTTCTTCTGGATTCATTGCCCTTGCTTCACTTTATTTGGCAAATGTTATCATTCGATCTGTACGAAATGCATCAATCATTTTAATTAGTGGACGATGGTGCCTATTCTATTGAATTTCAACAATTTCCGTTAAAAAGTCTGGGGTGGCCGAATCGTTAGTGCAGGCACGTTGTATCATACGATCTGTAATTACGTTAAAATTGGCATGATGCAGGAAAACTCTCTCTCTCAGTGATGCAGGAAGTTACAATCACCCTACTCCTTGCCACTACAAAATGTGAGCAACTACATTACGTGCACAGAAATCTGGCCTAATTAACTGCCCCCTAATCCAACCACCCCAAAAGTTTGTTTTGCCTTTTATGCGAAATGTGACTTAGACCGTACTTCCCCTGGACTCTTCATGTGGTTAAACACTTCCCACGTATAAGTTAAAATTTATTTCAATAGTTCGCTTGCGCGTAGGGATCTTTAGCAGTGGGGGAAAACCGGAGTGCCCGGAGGAAACCCACCAGGTTGAGAAGGCGCCCCTATCTCTATGCCACATACGCTCACACCATGGCTCGAAACCACAGCCGCAAGCCAGAGGTGACCGGCCAGCTAGAGGTCGAAACGCGGCACTCTAGACCACTAGGCCATCCCAACCCCCATTTTAACACACAGATCATTGCTACGATAGATGAGTAATAAAGGTTTCAACAGTCAGACGTGACGAACGCAAAAGGAAAACACGATTTATCCCTCTATATAACTGACTGCAGTGACGATTGATAAATTATATTTGGAATGTGTTTAACCAGTAATATCACATACGTGATAATGACTGAGACCAATATTATTGTCCTTTAACAATCTAGAAAAACATACTCAATAAGCGTACCAAACATTTTATTTCGTAATTGTGAGCTGATGTTCGAGACCACATCAAAGCTGCTGACATTGTCGATCTACCAGACTCATGGTAGCGCGCCCACTGTCTCCAATCTGGCATTTCACATAAACGGGATTCATATCTTCAAAGAATAAAAATGTAACTATCTCCATATAAGCACCCTGTAACTCTAATTGTATATCATTGCTTCCTACTGTAAAAGATATTACTCGATTTCTAGACATCGGAACCCATTTACTGAATTCACCATAGATAATAACGTTTCTGTCACTGCAATGGAAAGAAGGGATTAATACGAGGGATCTGCTTAAAATAAGGTATTATTTTTCTTTTGAATCGACTTTATAAAACATGCATTATAACTCAGATGTTTTCGCTTGTTCGGAAAAATTTAATTTTCCATTTGCCGCGATTTGATTTTAGTTGGCAGTAATATTGTAAGTATTCAATGAAGCTTGCATGCAAAATTGGAAACGGATCTGTCAATACAAGGCTGTGGTTCCATATAATTATACGCACCGCATGATAGCCCGAGAATATTTTGGTCTTAAATAGTAATTGCAGGAGGATCGCACTACACACAAAACAAAAAGTAGACTTTTTCATGGATTTTCGACAGGGCTATATTAGGATATTGATTATTTTAATCCATTTCGTCATTGGTAATCCCTTTAAAGTCTAGATAGATCAAGGAAAGATGACAAGGTGAAACTGATTTCTAACGAGATAACGATCGGCGAACGACTATATGGGCAATACGATCTATGCTCTACCGGGGCGCTGAGTGTTATTTAATTTTATGCATTTTTTTATTTGTTGATATTCATTGCGGGATGGCATTTTGGAAAATACAGCAGTACTTACGATAATGAGAACCGCATGCTTGTATGATATAAACAGAAGTTGGATTTAGTACAGGCAGTGGTAAGATTAAGTGGCTGATCTTCCGAAAATGGAACAGGGACAACGGCGCTGTTGGCAATTTGAGAATTCTCCACGATGTACGTCTGTATAGAAATTAAATATACAGTAATGTACAGTAATGGTAATGTACAGTGTTAAGCTATGTTCTAGAATGAGAAAGCACACACAGTGTCATCACCCGTTTAAGAGTAAATTCACAAAACTGTGGGTAGAAAATTTTATACGATACCAATCTTAATCTAATCGAAGTGGATGATGGGTTGCTTTTCCTTATTTACCCAATTTAATTTACCCTGCATGTAAACCAACCGGTAGGTAAAAAAATTGCTCGGATGAAACGCTATGCGTTGAATATTCAAAATAACGTTGTTTTTTTTTTATTATTTATTAAACCAAATTCCTAGCACTGAGCATACACTTTCGTTGAACTGCTTGCAAATTGGAAAGATACAATGTCTCAAATCCTGCATACTGTCGAATCTGAAGATCACAACTTTAATTTCATTTAAATCGCGTCAAATCGAAAGTGGGAATTTAAGTTGCCGATTGTTGCTAATGCCTCTGTCGATGACGCTAACCTTATTTCCTCTTTGACTAGTTAAAATACTCACTGGCAACGATCCAATCTGTGATGGCATCAGAGCGTATGGAGATGTCATATCCGCCGCCAAAAGTATATGGAAATAGTTGTCATTGATCATAGAATATGTCGACCAAACTTCGCCTGCTGGCCCAATACCATTTTTAAACGCTAACTGTAAAATAGAACTTTGGATATAACCCGAAGATCCATATCTGAGTTTATAAGCGTCTGATGTAAAGAAAACTAGAAAAGATTCTTCCCCGACTCTAATGCGTCGACTTTACTTCTGACCCTGTGTTTTATTTAAGATGAGATGTACTGGGTTAAAGCGATATCAAGCCTTCCGTTGAATAAGTATTAATCGTTTTAAATAACCATAACTAAAACACACACATTGATAGACAACTAGCATGATATAAAGATTGGCAGTAAATACCAACAGTCTTTTAGTCTTAAATATGAAAACAAATCAAAATCATAGGTTGCCAGTCAAATTTCGTGCAGCATTGTTTCTGTAGTTTTTTAATCATGTCCTTGTCTATTAAAATGTCTTCGTTTTGCACAGATGACAAAACTATATAGGCGTTATCTTCAAAGCCATCCATGTGGTTTGTAGATGAATAATAACGACGAAGAAAAACAGAAAACTGCCAAGCAAAATCTAAACAGGACAAACAATACACGAATATAACGGACATTTCAACGTGCATCATGGCCGTTCGATTGAGAAATACGCATTTCTTTGTTTATAAATGTTCTCCAGTTCGAGGCCGTTTATAAAATTTTTTTTAATATACATGTAATGCACCCACAGGAATATACATTATGCAATTCAAACCTCTAATATCTGCGCATCTATAGCCATGGCTGGTTTATTTGGCTTCAATATCAAACCATCAGCATCACACGATCTGGGGAAAAACAATAAAAGCATATTTCAGTTTGTTATAAAAGTTGCCTTACTAATGTATAAATATCCAAGTGGAAAAGGTCGTATTGCTTCATTGTCTCATATATATATATTTCAGAACAAATGCAAGTATCGGATTTAAAGGGCCAATCCCGATAACATTTTGGGGAATAAAACTGCTTAATTTCGTGTTAAAATCCCTTAAAACCCATTTCCTAAGGCCGACCAACTAACATGATATTTGTGATACGCTTGTAAATACCTTAAACCCGACAGTCTTCATCTGGAAATGGAGACCGTTGTATTATGCAGTGTCTGGATAAAACCAGACTTTCTTCTATAAAAATAATATGTAGGTGGAATTTACCCTTTATTATCAAGCACAGTACATGGGTCATTCACTGTATAGACCTATCAAGAAACGGGAATCGATTATCAGGTCACCCAATGAAAAAATTGACCCGAAATCTTAAAAGGGTTACGTGTCCGGATAAGCAGTGTTGACGTTCACGTCCAAACGACTCAATATTTTGAGCTGAAATTTTGCGACAAGGTAAATACACCACGCCTCTATATTTTGGTCCATAAATTTCATAAATACTCGGACTTTAATTTTTTAGACTCTGTTCTTATCGGGAGGGTCCCTTTAACTATATCTTAGCTTCTAAAGTAATCCGTTTGAAAACTAATAATATGCCTTGTATACAGTGGACTCTCTTTTTTAAGACCCAGGATGTGGTCTTAATAATCAGAAGAATCCCATGGTTTGATAATCTTTATAAAAAAAAAAAATGGTCGTATAGAGTAAAGCATCGCCGTGAATTTTTTTCATGGGTTATCGTTATTGTATGGTTTGTGTACCCTATAATTTTATGTACTATTATCGACTGTAAAAGAATTATTCCTTTGAGGTACATTTTTGAAATGTCTCAAACACAAAATTGCCATAGAAAGAGAATACAAGGTTAACAAATTATTTTCTTATGTTTGGCTACCGTTATGTTAATAATTATCATACACGTAATCTTAATTTTGCTATATGACTGGGAACAGACACAATTTTATAGTCTGCCTCGATTTCTCTTTAAAGTTGCCTTGTGCCCTGTTAGCACTTTAAGAATCACATGCAAAATATCAGTCCAAGAATGGTTCAATTCCGTTCATTGTTTACAAAGATATGTGGAATTAAAATGTCATCGATCTATGCTACTTGACTTTATAATAAGTCCGCCACCATTTTTCTGTCCTTGAAATTCGATTGAAAACAAGTTAGATCATTATCTAGCGTTAGTATTTAGATTTTTTCTTGAAGGGGTATTATGCGAGATTCATTAAAGAGTTGTTAAGTTAAATTGCTCCACTTTGAACCGAGCACAGGCACTTGAAGGGATTAAAATAAAACTTCTTACTATATAGTCAAGCAGTAGTAAGAAGTTTTATTATAATCCCTTCAAGTGCCCGTGGAACCGAGATATAAGCTTGCGAATTTTAGGCTAGGCTCGAACATCATTACTCGGTACGATAAAAAAAAAAGTAATCCAATCCATTAAATGTCGCAGGCTAGTGATGGCACCGAGAGTTGCTCATATTCTGGATTAGTTAATTAATGTCTAATAATTTAAATAACATTTCAGAAAGACCTGCAATAGGAAGATTTGGCTCTGGCATAATGTATGTTTAATTAAATAATCAATCTGAGTACATATTAGCGTAGATTAGCCGTAAGAAGTTTGATATTTAACGAATAATGCCCATGGCACATCTTTACTTTAAACGATATGATATACAGTCTTACAAAAGAATGTTTTATTTCTCGCTACTGTTATAGTAATTAGCATACAAGTCACGTTGATTTTTTAATAGGAATGCGAACAGACGCAGTTTTATGACAATGCATACACTATCGGTGAGATTGCTGTATCCTGCACTATTTAATTTTTAATTTATTATCAATTCTCAGACATAGAAATATTACTATAATGTGAATAACCGTTATGTTAGATCTGATATATTATACATTAAACTAGTTTTATAGATTGAAGTACGTTTTAGAATCATGTAGCTGTATTTACTTAGTCCAAGAAATTTCAAATTTTGATAAATCACTAAAGGTGGGTAAAATGTTTTAATATGAATTTAAGAGAATCTGCGTCTGTAAACATTGTAATTATATGAAAATTTAATAACCCGAAAACAAATAGTTCAAAAACAGCCGCTAAAAAGCAAACAAGCTAGGGTTTCGTGATATCACGTGACTTGTTAACATATACGGAAACCTGGCACACTATAGGATATTCATCACACTATAGCAGGAAAACAGCCTTACACACAAAAATTTACCTTGACAAACGATCAAATTTGGATGCTACTTGACCATGATTACGGGGGGGGGGGGGCTTTTACATTTTATGCATGTCTAAGTGACTGCACCTGTGTGTGGGTGTGTGTGTTAGTGGGTGGGGTTGGCGTACTCAATGTTAAAATGCAAGTCTTGATAGAAAAAAAAGAATCCAATGAAGTTACCTATAATTAAAAATAGGTTCACTTCCCTTTTCAAATATGTAAATAATTTTCTGACACATCCATACTCCCTGAAAAACGACCAAACTGGATGGAACTAAAATCTATTGCCATGATTGCGGAGGAGTTGGGGGGGGGGAGGATTTAATGTTAAAATACGGATTTTAATCCGAAATTCTCGATACCACGTTACCTATCACTAAAAGCACACCCATTGCTCCTTAAAAAAAATGCAAATAATTTACTGGCACATTCAGATTAATATACCTTGAAAAACATCGAGTGGTACGAAACATTATTAAATAATGGGGGTTAGGGTATTCAAGTAAAAATATCGGTTTAAATACGAAATTCCAAATACCATATTACACATCACTGATTGCTCTTTTCGAATATGCAAATGATTTCATGAAACATTCATATTTGCACAACTTCACAAGAAAAGATTAAACTAATGTATAGTCATTGCTCTCTTTAAATATATTAGTTATTTGTTGGGCACAATGCTTATATATTGTTTTTTTTTATTTTAATGGATCAAAGTTAATAAGACTGTACTTAGTTGGGGAATGTTTAAATGTCAGAATTTCGAATACGGGTATTAATACGAAATTCCAGTTATTGTGTTATAATTTACTGGAAAGTATGTTTCTATGGCTCTTTGAATCTATCAACTGTTTCCTGGCACGTTCATGATTACACACGGTCGTCCAGATAGTTTATTGTAGTGCGCAAACTTGATTTCGCGTTATCGCGCGATGAATATCCATATGGTGTGCCGGTTTATAGTGTGCTAGGTTTCTGTATATGTTAATTAGTCACATGATACCCTACATTTGCATATCAAAGTTGATGCCGTGCGAAAAATTGCTACGTAGAAAGCGTGAAAGACAAATGGGATGCGCAGAGCGCAAATGTAAAATGTAATGAGAGAAATGTAAAATGTAGACAAGTCAGAAAAATCATTTTCCCACAAAACATTTGTCATTTGATACTTAACATTTGACATTTTGCATTTAACTCTTGCCTTAGAAGTTTTTTGAATTTATCATTAGCGGTATTAGGACTTTGTGCATTGTACTTTTTACATATAATCAATGGAAAAGGCATTTTAGCGGAGCATTTAATATTGGCAGCGATACCCTTCCATATATATAACACTGTCACAATTTTTCCTCATTTGTAATTTGTATGCTTGATAACGACCAGTGAAACCTTGTCGAAACGTCGTGTGTATATAATACAATGGTTGTTATCCATAGAACCGTGTTGTGTTATAAACTGGTTACTTAATGGACGATCTTGTACACGATGAACAGTCCATTTGCTGATTACACTTTTTTGCCTATAACGTTTTTTAGGACTTCGAATTTTGTCTATTGGTTTGGATTGTTCGTACTTGGATTTTTATTTTATAAGTCATTGTTTTTGACAACTTGGATATAATTTGATTTCTTAATATTACTTACTCGAGAACGACAAGAGGAACTTGGTGAAACGTGTGAAATAAAATCAGTAATTGTATTTCATATAAATATGCAAGAATTGATAAAAGTAAGACTTTAGCATACTGGTCAACGACTCGGGCATCTTATATTTTGAGAACATACTAGGAGATGCATGTACATGAAATTGATGAATGAAAAATGCACACCTTTGTGTTGTGACTTTAAAATTAACTAAAAAATCGTTTTTAAGTGGTCCATAGTCTTTACCTCATGATTAGTTCAGCGTTCGAGAACCCTATTTTATCACTTGGACCAACAGGACCAGTACTTAAAGTAGCTACAGCAGCTATCAGTTCAAGGTTAGGTTCACTCAGATCTGAAATAAATCGCAACATTTTACTATGCCTTGTCCTTCAGTAGTAAGAAATACAACTTTAAAGTGTAAAAAAATCCCAGAACAGTAAACAAGGTGCATTAAAGACTTGATACTGATGTATAATGACTAGCTATTAGAATTTCATGAATACCATCTTTTATAATGACTTTTACTCACTGTATTTATTGCCCGGTTGGTAAGTGGTAGTCCAGAAATTATCCTTGAACGGGGCTACACCCAGACTATCAGCAAATATAGATGTGAGACCAAGTCTCCAGTTATTGTTACCGGGGTGATAATCTTCACTTGCACGAGCCTGCAAAATACATGCAGTATTAAGAGAGTGGGGTTTGAAATGATAACGCGATCAAGAAACTGATGTTGAAAAAAGACAGAGGACATTGGGAATGGTTAAAATGCTTTTTCAAGTTTGGGTATCTCAAAATTTGGGTGATCAACCTCATACAACCTCATACAGTATTAAGAGAGGGGTTTGAAATGATATCTCGATCAAGAAACTGATGTTGAAAGAAGACAGAGGACATTGGGAATGGTAAAAATGCTTTTTCAAGTTTGGGTATCTCAAAATTTGGGTGATCAACCTCATACAAACTTTAGTTCCTCTGTCTAAAAGCATTCAGCCCAACGAACATTTTGGGGAAAGTTGGAGGTGGGCAAAGAGTCGAGAATTAACATTGAAGTCAATTGGGAAATTAATAGCGGTCTGCCTTCAAGTGTTTATTGTTAGTCGGGATTATCAAGGCTCTTGTGTTTTGGGGAGCACGTGAAGTAGATGCTAATAATGATGGGTATGAACTATTATCATGCTTTATGGCATTATTATTTGGTTCTGGTTTACCTCTAACAACCCTACGAGTTACGAAGGAGTGGGTGATATGGACAGGAGCTCTGGAGTCGTAACAGAATGCATTGTTCGGAATATATAGCATTGCATATTCTGGAAGCTTGTGGGTGTTATTGGTCATTGACCAGTTTTTCTTTTGATAGACTAGCGACTGCAACACGTTGTTGGCCGAGTGAATTGATATATGCAAGGGCAATGGGTATTTCATTGGTATACCTAATCCCATTGGACAGTGAATCGTTTGTCCCAATATGATTTGCCATAGATCCATCCGTCTGATATGTCAGATGTAACATTGCTGGTCACTGGGAAATGGAGCAATATTATACTGGAATAACTGTTGTGAAGATGCGAGTAGATGCTGCTAGATAATGGAATCTATCGTTTTTAATGCAGTGAACACAGTACCTGGGTGACGACTGGTATTTCAAGGGAAGTCAGGGCGTCGCGGGGATCAGCCATACAGTACTGTATTGTTAAACCATTATTCTCAGCAGCTCGGCCCATCTGTAGTAACCAGTTGTTACCCAATCGGGCACTTGTCAAAGTAGCGTTCAATCCATCAAATTCTGTATCTAACCAATCCTAAATAAAATAATATAATCAATCGTCTTTTAATTAGACAGGACATTCGTCTTTGAACTGATAGTTATTTAGATGGGTTGAAACCCCGGGGTCCCGTGAACACACTGGCAAGGAAAAGAACCTTTGGCAATTGGAATTTGAAATGGGAGTAGCCCGTAGTGTCTCTATAATGGGCAAAATTGTCCTCATGTCTGTCTTCATTCACCCTCATTCGACCAGTCAGTGCAGAAAAGTAGGACGTTAAACTTCATTTCATTGTTTTGAACTCATTTGCGTTACACGCGAGTCCAATATCAGGTTTAGACTGGATAATCTCGTTGGTGAAAAAGAAAACAAAATAAAAATATTTTGAATCCAGCATTCTGTTAGAGCTTTAACTGTATTTGGTAATGCTATCTGATCACTGATCAGGGAACAAGCTTACAGTCGCTCTTCCCCGAGTATATTAATTATTGTTTTAGAATATTGCCATTGAAACGGGTACTATCATGTATTTCATATATCGCTGCCCTATTCGAATGGTCTAATATGCATTCCTCTAGATACTCGCCAAGTTCTGTAACTCAAACTAGTATGACTTATGAACAGAAAAAAAGATTAACTATTTACCTGTTCATAGACTGCTAATCCCCATGTTCTTGAATATCTGAACAGATCATCCCAAAATCTCTGAAACAAATTGTATGGTCAGGGTATACTACAACAAGTTCATTTAAAATAAAAGACAGTACAGTTTAGCGATGCGACTGTCCAAAATCAGAACGATTCCAAAACGTACGAAATGGGATCCTTCCACATGATGAAAATGCTGATGTTGTTAGATATGATAAGCATTCGAAACAAACTAGGTCATTTCGGGACTAACATGGTTTAGTTTTATTTCAATAATTCGCTTGTGCGGAGGGGTCTTTAGCGGCGAGAGGAAACCCGAATACCCGGGGAAAACCCACGAGGCTGGACAGGCGTGCACGCTAACCATTCGGCATCCACCCCCACCCACCCCCTTCTAAGGGATGAAATTTTGGTGGATTTGGCAATGGTGAAGACGCTGCTGTTGGCGAATGTGCTGCTGATGAAAAATGGTGATGCTTTTTGTTAGATTGGTGTACATAAAGGTGATACAAACGTGGACGATCTCTTACAGATGATAAAGATATTGGCGAAGTTGTTGATTACCAATGCATGTGAATGAATGATAAAGTGTAGTGAAAATAAACAGTAGGTTGCTTTCTGCTGATGACGAATAATATGTTGCGGGTGATAAAGATATTGGTGAAGTTGTTGATTATACTGATGCATGGGAATGGATGATAACGTGTGGTGAAACAAGGAATAGGTTGCCTCGATTGGGGATCAACTAACCTCTTCAGTTGGTATGGCAAATGGCGGCTGTATTATGAAGTCGTACTCTCCACCATTTTGTTTCGCATAGGTTGTTTGATGTGACCTAAAACGTAATAATGAACATGACTCTCCAGGTTTTGATTTCCAACTTTGGAGTACCATCTAATATCCGAACTGTCAAAAGTTGATGATCAGTTTACTTCGATCAACGGACGGCAAAAATAAATCAACCCATTAAATATACATGAACAGGCCATTTTACTCACCATTTTACAAGAATCCGCGGTTTCGCCCAAATTTGACATTGGTGTAGACTGTGTCTATCTCGGTTCAGATGTACTATTTATATCAGCCAAATATGCTAAATTGCGTAGAGGGCGGGGTTAACAGACATAGTACTATGATAGTAGGTCCATGGGTATCTAGCTGGGGTTCCTCTGAAACTAATTTGCTGCACAGTGTACCATCGTATAACCTTGTTTCAAGAGTACACTGGGTATTTCTAGAAATTTTAAGGCTCTGTTGCATGCTACACTTCCTATAGTTCCCCACAGACCGCAAGCCTCTCTATCAATACAGACATTTGAGTGGTCAACCAGTTCACGTTTATGAAACTATGTTCGATATGAAAGGAGTATAATTCTGTTTTTGGTGTTTCTGCTCCTAAAATAAGTGTGTAATCGTAAACTTACCAGAATCTATTATGCCCAACTACTGGCCATTTAGTTTTCTGATTCAGGCCCCTGAAAAAATAGACCCCTTAAGATAAGATAAGGATAAGAGAATGGAATAATTTATGAATTATGGAGTTAATTAATATTAATTACATTACGAGCATAACTATCTGTTTAGCGAGGATTTTGAATTTGCCCTGAATTCCGACTGACCTCAAACTAAACGTGATCTTCGTGATATCGGAGTTCAGTTGTGTGCTTTGCTTACCTTCAGTAACTCTTGTATAATTACATTAGACACTGCTTATCGTCGAATTAAAAATGGAATGTTCTCTCGCCAGATTTATTCAAAATAAATGTTAGTTATTACGGTCATACAGTATAAGGTGTTTAATATGACCACTAAATATAGTAATACGCGTAATGTAACCTGCTCATTAAATGTGGGGTTTGCTGTCCCAGTGGGATGTTAATCACAAGGCCTTATCTTTGCTATATTATGTTGATTCCAAAACGTGTCTAGTTGCCTGCGTAACCTCTTTGGTTTTCTTCAAGGTTTTATCTTTTCTCCCCCGGCGTGCATAATAAACTTACTCTAGTCCATCAGGAAATACGTCTGGTAGTCCAATCCATGTTATAACACCTTGATCACTAGCTTTAGGATAAAACCATGAATCCAACTGAACATACCTGGAAAATGATTCTGAAGTATGGATAAACGTTCACCATGTAAAGCAATGGTCATCGCATTACTATTATGTGAGCCAAGTTAATTAGTTATTATGACGCTAGCTAAAAAAAACCCCAGGAGGTGATTGGTTCGGTCTTAGTGTTGACCGCGAAATTTCATCTGGATTTTCTCGTCGGGATTTACCCACATGTTCTACTGTATGGCGGAGGGTTTGGCGATAGAAAGGAGTATCGTCGTATCCGGGTAAAATTGTCTCAGACTCCCTGCAAGGTGTAAGTCCATGTTCTTCGGCCGATTGCATTGTTTTATAGAATTTACTTGAGACGGATGTGATATTGTTAACATATAAGTACGCCTAAGGTAACAGGAAGGCAATAGCAATATCCTGATACACATTTTGTTCACATCACCATGCGTTGTTCACAAAGCCTTTAAATTGAAGTGAAATGTGCGAAGGGATATATTTTTATAAACTTTCTTTCTGGACAAAATTAAAAGTTAGATTCATTTCCGATTTGACAAAATTTATTTCCATGTAACAAACCTATAAGGTATTCCCTGTACTTCTCCATATTTTTGTACATCGACCAATGTCTGTTCATAGTTGGTATTATTTTCTGTCTGGTAGTAGTAATACGCCCCTTAAATATAGAACAAACCATGTTTGGCCGAGTGGTCTAACGTGTGCTCTATAGATCACAGGGCCTGTTATTTGTCCAAATCATGGATCCCCGGTTCGCACGTGACAGGGAATGGGCGTCCTAAAGAAACACGGAACAGCCAATAAGCCATACTTATACTTTTGAGATGATCTCGAACAGCAATATTGTCCCATGATAACAACATTTGAACATCATAGGCATGATGCACATTTCAAAGACAAACAAATTCTACCGCATCTCTCCTTAACAGCAATTATTATGGGCCATCTTTTATTTAAATCGTACATGTTCTTTTCTGAAAGCCCACAACTCGCCAAATGTATTTTAAAATCCAACAAAAATGGAGAAAACATTAATTTCACATTTATCATTACATTATTTTCACCGTTCGTAACAACAAAAATATATCCACGTAAAATGGTTTTGAAACCATTGCTCCAATTAGTTATAAGCTGGTTTGTTTGGAAATTCACAAAACAAAAACTAGTTTACTGACATATATAGGTGTAATACTTACCGTTGTCTGTATAATATCCTAGATAATTGATGGTAAAATCGCTGTCTCGATACGCACTTGTTTTACCATAAAATTCTCTCATTAGTCGTCCCCAATCAGCATACGCCTGAGGATATTAATATAACTTTCAAAATGGCGATGGCGTCTAATTCAGTAAGAATGATAAGACCTCTTTGCTGTGGATTTTTTTTTTAAAATTGTCTATTTCATTGTATCTTATATGTTGATTTGTTTAATCTGTCATGATTGAAAATATTATGTCTTTGGATAAACCTGTGTTAAGACGTAACTTCTTTTGTGGTCCGAAAGATTCCCAAAGAAGACAGTCAAAAACAATCAAAATACGTTTATAGGTATTTCTAGGTGTAATAGTCTTGCCTAACGCACAAATAAAAGTGGATGTCACGGCAAATACCGATAGACCCGAGTTATGACTGTAAATTCTAGCCAATGTTCAAAAGTTATACTTTACGCACATCACAAATCATACTTTACAACAAACTAATTTTTGTATTAAGCCACCAACCTGATTAATGCCACCAGAACCAAAGAATGCTATATACTCAGTTGCAAAATGGGCGGGAACTGTATCGACCTCTCCCAGTAGACCCCATCTTATGGAGTTTTTACTGCCACTATAATGAAGTGATGACGACATGAACTCACTAAAAGGGGAGATAATTACAGCATTCCCTGTTTGATCTAATAAGGTAAAAGGTCCACTGGCTGTTCCAGAAACAATATTCACCTTCCCAGGCTCATATCTGAAAATATATTTATTAGGCAATTATTTTTCCTCCGTATAGAATTGGTTCGTTTTTCAATACTTTCTGTAAACAATTGTCAACCTTGAGTTACAGAAATGGTTTAAGGTTTTGTTTCTGGGCGATTAAGATTACATAGATATCTATCGCCATTTTGTTTCAGACAATCACCGCCATGTTGATTATTTTTAGGTACCGGTAACATTTGCAATTTCGTTTGGAGTAACTGTCGACATTTTGTTTTAGATAATTATGGTCTTCTTGTTTTGCGATTAGCGCCATCTTGTTACAAATGTCCGATGGTTTCAGATAACTAAGGGCATTTTGTTTGGATGATTTTCGTTATTTTGTTTTAGATGCCTATCGCCGTTATGGTTTAATTTTTATGACCACAATTACTTACGTCCCGAATGTGTGCCTAAATCCAAACATGTCGCCACCATAGGAAAAATAGCCGAGTGGTTCTGGAGTTGTGACAGCGACTTGGAACGCCGGAAAATGAGATATGACGGAACTAGCATCATGAACTGAACATCCAGTAGTATCATTATAAAATGTCTACAATAAAATAATCAAGTTAAGTTTACATGTTTAAAGATAAAAATGACAATTGACATTCCGGAAGTATTTAGCCTGCGAGTTTCCCCTTTGTGCCAATAGTATCCATATAAGGTAAGACATGCCCAGGGCTCAAGTCGGGGGGGGGGGGGGCAAGTTATTTTTGACACTAGTATTTAGCCTTTCTTACACGCACTGTTGTCTTAGAACATCCGTCACCATTCTCTCAGTTTGTTTGATGGTGTGGAAAAAACACTTTCAGTCGTCAGATTGGGACATAAGGAGGGTGGCAATAGGAGGTGTCTCATGAGTGGAATACGCTGTGGCCTCTCTTCATCTTAAGAGAACCGAATTTTGAATCGTGTGAGAATGGCATCACCCCCCCCCCCCCCCACGAGCATTTGTAATTATTTGATACAAAAAATCAAGCATGGATACATTGTAAGCATTACATGAAGGATTGCCACTTGCCAGCCAACTCGCACAATATAAAAAAATGTACCCCCCCCCCCCCCCCCATATGAAGCAGTGTAGGCCGAGATATCAGACAGTTGAAAAGTGTATCAAATAATGAACAAGTGCGAACTGCTTACTCTGAAACAAAATTGACACGTGCGATTGCAAGATATTAGGTTTAGTAAGGGGGTGGGGCGGGGCACTCCCACAATTACTCACATCCATCATTGAAACCAACCAAAGGCGAAGTATTTAAGTTGGTATTTGGGATGGGGGATCCGCCGTTGTAAGTCGACTTGACAAACAACTGTCCAAGTTAGAGGACCGTTACAAAACATGTATTATACTCACAATAATCACCAACTACACAATTAAAAAATTATGCTTATTATACACCGCAATGAGCAGTATCTAAGTCATAATAAAATTGTCCTAATCATAAAAACAGCTTCATTAAGAGAGGCACATTGCAAACAGCACAAACAAAGGCATAATTGAATTATCCTTATTACCAATATATTTTGTATTTCATTAAGAGAAACACATCGCAACATTCACTAACAAAATAAAAACTTTTCATTATAATTTAAGAACCACTCAAGATACAGGTTTACACACCACTGTTGCATGTTGTATCACTCAATCAAGAATCGTCTATCGGATCTCAACACTTTTCTAGACGCAAACAAACGTTCCAAACCACAATAAACAAACGTATAGATAAATATCTACATGCTGTTTTGCCAATACTTTTTGGGTGACTTGTGTTTGTGTTTCTAAAATAATTTTGCACTTCCAATTCGTGTTTGGTGTTAAATTTGGATTGCCTTCCATAAAAACAAAGAAATATTCGATTTTACAGTCTTCTGGGTGGCGGGTTGCACTCTTTCTGGGATTCCATGTTTTTTTTATTGGAAGCTTTGTTAATCTTAATTAAGATGTCTTCTCCACATTGGTGGTTTCATCCTTACACCACCCCGGTTTAAACCTAGGAACAAGAGCCGCGGCTAATACGAATTATTCATTTATCTTATATATATAGTGGCATCATTTTCTTTCTCGTGATTCTTTAACACCCCCCCCCCCCCGCCCTAACCGACATCTTGCTGAAAGGGTGTGAAGTTGGGGACGTAAACCTTATGTCACGGGGAATGGTGGGGTTTCTGGAAACATTACTATTGTGTCGGATCAGGTTGGTGTCATGTCCAATTAGTTTTTAAGATTCTTGACATTTCTTATGACAGATGTCTTTCGTATTTCCAGTGTATTAAGTCGAGATTCGTGAATTT
Organism: Patella depressa; assembly: GCA_948474765.1. NCBI lineage: Eukaryota > Metazoa > Mollusca > Gastropoda > Patellidae > Patella > Patella depressa. The sequence goes on along the minus strand of OX419715.1, from coordinate 72,069,700 downwards.
CTAATAAGGAACGGATTATATGTAAATGTGAATTCCATCTGATTGTATTAGCAGCTTATAGACGTTGTCCACCTTCTAAAATATCAGTAGCACGAAGAGAGCCCTCTAAAGCTTTGGCTGATTATGCAGGGGCTAAGTGGGAGGGACGCAATGACAAGCTTTGCATCATGGTTTTGAGTGTTTGTGCCCCTAGGGTTTTGCGCCCCATTGCTAATGGCAAAAATTAGACTTGTGGTTTTCAACATTATAGCCTAATCATAATGACAAACATATATCGTGGGTTATATATGCTACAAATCGACTCTAGCATGTTCCAGGCAGGGGGGGGGGGGGCTATAGTTGTCTAGAGTGCCGCGCTTCGACCTCTATCTGACCGGTCACCTCTGGCTTGTGGCAGTGGTTTCGAGCCCTGGTGTGAGCGTATGTGGCATGGAGATAGGGGCGCCTTCTCAACCTCGTGGGTTTCCTCCGGGCACTCCGGTTTCCTCCCACTGCTAAAGACCCCTACGCGCAAGCGAATTATTGACATAAAAATTAAAAACCATATGTTAGTCCCGAAATGACCTAGTTGTGTTGAGTGGACGTTAAACCCCATCTCTCTCTCTCTCTCTCTCTCTCTCTCTGTTCCAGGCAGTCCCTAACCGCCCCGTACATTCATTATAAATATTACTTGGGGGGGGGGGTCCTCGGACGGGATCTTGTTCCACATACCAACTCATGAAACTATGGGCGTAGCATCTGTTGTGAGTGAATCTTCTAAGCTATGTACGTGACTAGGAGTAGGGTCGCCTGCCCAAACTCGTGGATTTTCTCCGGGTGCTCCGGCTTCCTCCTACTGCTAAAGACCCCTACCTGCTAAAGATCCATACGCGCAAGCGAATTTTTGAAATGATATTGGACCATGTGTTAGTAAACGAAAAGACTGTTTGTGTCGAGTGGACGTTAAACCCAGTTTCTCATGCGGCTTCCCCGATATCAGGTGGTTTTAGTAAGAAAACTCTGCGTGAAAGTCATATGGTTTGAATTTCATTTGTTCATAGCAAACAATAACTTGCGGTCTGTTATTATACTACTATAGTATAGTACTTGACGTAACAGATTATTCTATTTATAGTAAATATTTGTACACTGCTGCAGCATAATAAACGGTTTCCTTTTTTTTTAGCTGAGAAGCCTTGTAGAATTAGGTAAGACAACCATTTCATTATTGTATTGAATTTGTGAAAATGTTCGTAGATTGTTTCATTAACTTGTTAATCCCGCGCAAATTAAACGAAATGGGGAAAAAGAATTTGCAAATTTGACATTATTTAAAGTGTTCACTTAATTGTATAAAGAACCTGATTTTCTTAATGAAAATACTTCTCGACACGTCGCGCTATCTGTGTATAAACCATTGATTGTTTTCCGTATAAATTGTGTTGTGTTCAGTAGAGAAGTTAATTTTCAACATTTTTAATTTCTTACTGATATAGGCCCGGAATCGTGAAATAAGTTTTACATGGTGGTCACTTAACCTTTTTACTCCATGCTCTAGCTACAAATTATAACACTTTTTATGTATATAAAATTTTTAAAACACATACCGGTAATCACTCCATTAGCTAGCGGTGGAGTGCTATTGTTGGCTGGGGTCACGGTGGCTAAGTGCGCAAGACGCTGTCTCCCTAGCCTGGAGGTCGGGTGTTCGATCCATACATTGTCCGAGAAAGTTCACCCAGCTTTTCCGGCGATTTTCCCGCTTGACATCTGTCTAGTCGTTCGGATGGGACGCAAAAGCGAGATCCCGTGTACACATGGCATGCTTGTAAAAGATCCCTTGACATTTGGAATTCAAAAGAAGAGTAGGCCATTGTGCCGCTGTCCGGGCAAATTTTTTCCTCATAGCACACTGCATGGCATTTACTCGTCTTTATTAGCCCAGTTCGGAACAGAACAGTAGGACGTTAAACCCCATTTCATTTTTGCTATTGGCAGAGTAGGCTTAGCCTTTAGAACACCTGATTACGCTTTACACATGTATCAGAAATTTATATAGGTATAAGCATTGTATTCACAGATAATTAGGTCCAAATAATGGATTAATGAATTGTGTTATGTTTTATGGGTCAGGCGTTGGGGGCAAGTACGATTAATTTTTTTTGTTTATCGATTGAACTATAGAATGCCAAATAGGTTAATGCTAAATTCACACTATCACAATTCGCGCTACAATTGAAATCGTGGTTTTAACCGTGGAGTAAACCTGGTGATCCTATCACATCAGGTCGTATACGTTTGAGGTACGTCGTAGCAATCATGTTGATCATGTCGAAACGTATCTGTACGTACCAGATCATGGACTCAATAGGGACAACCATGTCGTAAAATATCGCACGACAGTGAAAACATAGCGTAATTAAATCATGATACAGTACAGATAAGTTTAAAGCCCTAATTCTGATCTGAAAATTCGTCCATATGTAAATAATTGTATTTAAAGCAACCTGTTCATAATAACATGCGATATGTAATGGACGTTAATAGGTAAGCCCATACCATTTTCTTTGAAGAGAAGAAATAAATATATTGTTGAAGGTTTTATTGACATACTTCGTGCTCTGCATATCTAAGATAGATCTATGTATATTCTTTTTTATTTGCTGATTAGATGGCAATGACTCGGAACACACTCGCATTGCTTACTGAGATAATCTAAAAATATATTTCTACCTCAGTGTTAATGACCAGGGAAAGTTTTCTCAATGATATTTTCACCTGCGCGATAAAACACGGGTTTACTGTAGAGTCTGTTCAAAACCACGCGCTGCTTCGTGGGACAGTTCGAGGGGATTTTCCATTTAACGTATGTCAAGTAATCAGTGTTAGAAATATATTGCAAAACTGTTGTGCTATATAATGCATGTCTTTTTGAAATTCACATACGCCTGTCTAGAATGCCGTATTTCCAGCGAAACGTCGGTGTAGATTTATCAAACGAAACACCGAAACACCGTGATGGGTATAAGCTGACTTTATGTGGGAGCCGCGGTGGCTCATTTGGTAAAGGGCTTGAGGTGACGGATTCGATCCCGGCATTGACCGAGAAAGTTACTCGCGAATTTTCGGTGTGGTTTCTCCTTGTCATTGTTGCAGGAATGGCGCCTTGCAAGGAATAACGCTTGGGAGGGACGAAAAACAAAAGATTTGCATTTTCTAACTGGTAAATAAAAAAATGATCAATATTTCGAAAGCAAACTTTAATCTATAGATTTTATCTCATCAATGATCGAAATATAACGCCATTATTTTACTTTATTTCAAATTCACCTACCTGCTTAAAGATGACAAAATTCTGTGATGTGTACTGTTTAAAAGTAGCGGAGACGATTGTATTAAGCTCGATACTAAACAACCATTCTGTACTCGTGTACGATCCTAATCGATCTATGTCATTATCACGTCGAACACCCACGTTCTTCAATGTTCCATCAGCCGTAGAGAAGGTTTTACCAAAAGCATTAAACACAATCGGAGCACTGTTCAACCATGTTGATGTCTCGCTGATGCCGATTTGATAACTAAATGATGATTGGTTTAATCTCAGGCTAAGGTATCGAGGTGGTGTCGGACTTTCAAACTTTAGAGGTCCTACAAATAAAACAAAATGCGTTTCCAATTGAATTTCGTGTTATTTTATAATACAATAGTATGGAATGGTTCGAGTTACACGCCCATCCCATCCTCGTGGGTTAAAAAAAAGAAGACAGGGGGTAGGATTGCTTTTTACTGGACATTGGAGTACACAAGATGTTTGTTTTGCTTGTGAGTCTGGTAAAGAAACTATACGGATATTTCTTGAAACATATATTATTCGAAATTCGAAAGCGCTTCTTTAACGAATTGCGATCAGTACGGGTTCATTTATGTAATTAATTAAAGAAATCTAATCAGTAACTTTAACCCATCGATTTACAAGACTGTGGCATTATTAATTTGGCGATTTGTATTTCCTTATCGGTTAGTATAGGAGCAGTTGCCCATTTTAACAAGATATATCTACTAAGATTGTCAAAATATCTGCTAAGATATACATGATTAGCTTCATTCCCTTTAAACAAAGGCGTTTTATAGCTGAGGCGCTGGAGGCGCCAGCCTCCTCGCGAAATAAATCAACAAAGTTGAAAAAATAAAACGGGAGAAAAATGCTAAAACCGGTGAGAAAATGAAAATGTACCCTAGTTAGGGGGGTGTTCTAAACGCAGACAAAAGGGCCCCACGTTGACAAAAGGGCCCCGCTGGCCAAGGGAAAGGGCTTGAGTCCAAGTCAATCGTTTTCGGTACACTGTTTTCTGTCGAATCCACTACTGAATGAGAATGCAGTCATTGCATTGGCATTAAAATCATCAATCAAGAACACCCCCTCCCCCCGCGAAAGCGGGCCCTTAAAATAGTATAGCCTCCAACATGATAAACCTTTAAACACCCCTGCCTTTAAATGATTTTCAAGGAGCTTAAACATCGCCCTTAGTTCAGTTGTACGGACCAGAGTTAGTTTAAACCCGTGGCAATCTGATTCTTATCGAGATAACATAAAGTAGATCTATAACTGATAACTTAATAAGTCTATAACGTCTTCAAGGTGACGGAATTGTGGGCGTTTTTATACAACAAATTCACCCATTTTTTGTTATTTTACTTATCTAGATTATATAAAGTAGATAGCCGATAATAAAACATTGATCTTTTTTTTTATTCCATGGCCGAAGAAAAGATGACTGCAAAGTTTCTATCCGCGAGCGGTTCGAGGATTCAGTCCATTGGCGTTTGTTTTTTTGTCTTTTTAAAAAATATATTTTATTAGGGAAAACTGAATGAGATTAGATTTAGGGAACAGGCTTAGGCTATAAAAAACTCTCGGCGTTTCGTGGATTCTATCCGTGGCCGGTTCAAAAGGTTGTATAAAAATGCGATATATCAAAAGGCAACATCTGGTAACAATGATAAGTACATACTGGTATTTATTATGGTAAAAGTATGAAACAGTGCGGAAATGAACTTCGTGGAATGTCATATCTAAATCCAAAATAAAGTCAAGGACAATTCATACCAACAGTTTCGTTGAAAATAGAAAATTTAAGGATTATTTTCTGCACACGATATGATCTTCAATTGGTCCCACTGACATTTGTTGCCTCGGGGATATACTACCGATAGAAATTGATGAACCTCGGGTAGGGTTGCAAAATTCCCGGGAATTTTCAAACATCATCATCGGTGGATAAAAAGGGAGATTTCAGGTTCAGATGAATCCTCATGAATATCCGAAATTTCTGTGCAGGAAGGATCATTGTCAGCTTCGAAGAATTTCAAATTAGATCTTATATTTTTTTTGTATACCTTTTGAGAGCAGAATTTTCATAAATTAATCTCTTTAGTTTTACCATTTGGAACACAACTAACATGGTTAAATAAGTTTTAATAGTTTATATAGATGAAAGTAAAATTGGCATTACCGATGGCAATTAGTGGCATGTTGGCTCTGGGATGTACTACCGCCTATGGAAATTGATGGGCCGTGCACGAGAATCCCCCCACTCCCACCATCGATATTATGGCTATATAGACGCCTCTATCAAAGTATGGAATTCAATTCAGGGAGAAAGAAGTAAGGGCGAAAGTGCAAGAACTAGAAGCAGGGCAAGGATCTCTCCCTCAACTTCTCGCTTTTTTAGTAATCTTTGCGTTCTCGCTCTCTAGAGTTCTCGCTGACTACCACCAATAGCACAATTTACATCATTCGACTCCACAAGTTGGATAGAAGTTTCGTGTTGTTTGAATATAAAAAAAAAATACTACAATACCTGCATGAGAATAGGTTATAGATAATAGGAGAATTAACACACGATGTATCATGTTGATGAAATATGGAAGTTAATACTGATATATCGAGCAATTCAGATAACTATATATATTATTTATCTTATCAGTTTTCTGAATGGGTCAAAATAAACTGTTGAATTAGGTTGATATGATAGGACATGTACAATTTCATTATTCCTTTACAGTATGCGGAAGGCGGGCGGTTTTACGGACAATTTGGGTGTGACGTCTACTTCTCACAAAAAAATAGGTCAATTTGGGACTAACGTTGTAGAAATTTTAAAGTTGTTTAATTCACTCCAGCAATACATTGTAATGCCTCGTCCTCGACCATTAAAGCACACACAATATCATTTTTAAAATAATTTAGAAGACATTTTACAACGGCGTCGATGATCTGCTTGAAAAACAAAGGTCGTAATGTGAACGACTCTTTGAATATCTGGGTTGGATTGAGATTTCGATTACAAATTGGGCTAAACCTAATACTGACCAATAGATTTCAGTCAATATGCTAGTATGCTAAAATATTGACCAGCTATCCCACGTGAATGTTTAAAATATTTTCCCAAATGAGCAATTGGTTTTCAATTTAACATAACATACCATGTATAGCGAGAAATGTGTGGCTTTTAGTATAGGACAGAAGGGTTGGGTGGCCTCATGGGTAGCACGTGCGCACTGTATCATAGAGCCTGCCATCAAGTCAACTGGCGTGGTTTTGAATCCCTTGTTGTACGTGACAAGGAGTAGGGTCGCCTTTCCTGCTACTGCTAAAATGCCCTACGCACTAGCGAATTATTGAAATGAAATCAAACCATATGTTAGTCCCAAAATGATCTAGTTTGTGTCGAGTGGACGTTAACACCTCCTCTCTCTCTCTCTCTCTCTCCCCCTCTCTCTCTCTCATAGAACATCCGTTACAGCTACTGAATATAAGCAAGCTTCTAATGAGCTAACTGGTGGGAAATAATCTGACATCTGGTTAATCGAATAGAAATCTGCCCAAGATTAACTAATCAAATTCCAATTATCAAGTCATTACGATCTAAGAGGATTGTTTTCTTATCTAACAACTACCAAAGTAATATTGTACTTGCATATTAAGGCCCCTACCTGGTGATCGGATACCCGTTTTCTAAACCAATATTCACCGCAGTGAGTTTTCATTTGGAGGGCTGCAAAAAGTCGTAAAATCTTTTTTCTGCTACACTGTGTTGTATACAGTTCTATTCTTACATTTTCAATGACAGGCATTAAAATCCCCAAATTTTGAAAGTATTCATTCATTCAGATATTGCTATCAGAATTAAATGAGTAGTAGGAGTGGGTGGGTTGAGGTGGCTGGAACTATCTCATATTATTCCTATTCATGACGGAATTAATTGCAAGATCGTTTTTCTGTATGGAAAGAGAAAAAAATCGGGTATATAACAATTTTTTCATCACCTTCCAAGCATTTTTCACATGTCCGGACAAAAAATACACATGTCAAGACGGAAAAATTCACATGTCAAGACGAAAAAAATCATATTTGTCATCAAATTGTGTGTTTAGTGGACTTCCTGCATTTCCATTCGTCTCTTATTAAACACACCCATGTCTACAAAATAGGTCTGCCGAGCCTAGATACTGTAATACTTTCCACTTTTATGACAGACCTATGGAAACATGTCCATTAATACAAGAATTTAAAAAAACATTATATTTTATACAGGACTATGTCACAATGACTAAAGTAGAAGATGCAGAGAACAGTGTAAATAGAAAGGGTGGCCATCAGTTTGTTATGTGTAGCGGGGACATTGCAAATACCAAAAGCCAGCCTAAACGTGATACTTGGTCTAACAGATTTGATTTTGTTATATCGTGTGTTGGAGCTGCTGTAGGTTTTGGAAATGTCTGGAGATTCCCATATCTTTGCTATAAAAATGGCGGAGGTAAGTTTTTGTTGTACACGAATACTTGATATTTCCATAGCAACATGCATATAGATGATATGCTATTGTTAAAGTAGACACCATCCGCAATTAATCCACAAATTCTGCTGATATAGGCATGGGTCTATTGGTAAATACGTAAGGTTGGAAGAAGCATAATATCAGACAGAGCATGTTCCGAAAATGTTTGTAAAAAATTTACACAATACAGTGGCAATATCTGCACCAAATTTCATTTACTAACGTGTTAAAAGAGGACGCATTTAAGTTAAAGAAGGTTGAGGTATAGTTAAAATCTATTCGGTTCAAACCTATATTATTATTGCTTTTATTCGGATAGTTATCATCTTTAATAGAAGGCTTGATCTCGCTTTAACGACGTATATACATCCTATCACGCAATTTCGGCACAAATTTCGATTGGGTACAAGCCCAGCTCGTGAGTCTATAATCAGATTCCTCAATCGTCGCCAATACCAAATTGTGTGCTTTTCAAGCTATAATGTGTACCTGTGATAATCAAGGTCAAGGTTCGTTCAATGTCAAAGTTTCCGTGGAGGTCGCGATGTCACAACCACTGATTGGACCAATGATAAGTTCGAGAATTGTGAAGTAATCTAGCAACGTCAAGATGTTGCAAAACTCGCATTTGTTGTATCGGGAACATGGGTTGTTGTAAGGTATGTACCTAGTTGTAAGGTATATAGTCAATTATATACCATACTTACCGCTTAAACCGATTCACGGTAACCAGTGTAATATGTTATATAGCCTTTAGTACAGATTATAGTTTGGCCCAAAGCATTGTTTAGATTAAAATTTCGTTAGTGTGTCACGCTGGATAGCTAAATACATTATCGATATGAATGTCATTGAGATCAAATCCGTCTATTTTTAAACAGATTCAAATGTATATATCAACATTGAACTGTCTCCATTAATAAATTAAGGCCAAAAAAAAAAAGAGTTCTGTTTCCTGTAACGGATGGAAAATAGGGTAGGGTCGGTAGGTAGGGTTTTTTTTTTTTTTTTTTTTTTTTTAATATTAGTATTAGATCTCCTCCACAGGGGGTTCAGGTCAAAGTTTCAAATGACAGAAACAATTTTTTTAAAAATATTTTTTGAAAACATACATAGAAAGCTACCCATTTTTTTTATTTCATCGAAATATTCCAATTAGATCCAAAATCATGGAATTTTATAATCCGAGATCGACGTCAAAAATGTAATCAAAACTGTCCGTGGTGTATGTCGTATAATATTCTGTGCGAAAATCTTCAATTTTATGTTGGGTTGAGTCGGTGCCGTGAACATAAAATACGAATAGATTTGTGGTATTCTTGGATAATTGTTTAAAATGTATCAGAGACTCGATTACGATTTAAATATTATCTTTGGTGGCAAAAGAACTTTTAATCGTTCAATGATGATAAAAACAATAGCGTGGGGAGGCCATTTTGTTCAAGGGAAATAACTCGCGCTGAAAACTTATATCGTACCGTTGCACGAAATTGGTCCGTAATAAATTTATTTGTCTTCTTTTAAATACCAATCGAACAGATCCTATCCACCTGTTTGAAATATAGGTTCACTTGTTTATGTCCATCTGCGAGCCGTTGATAATTAGAACAAAAGTTGTGAGCTTCATAGTTTTTCAGAACTTGTGCATTATCTATACGAAACCCGTAGTCTCGTTTTTCACGTCAGTTAGCGATCTCGCGTCAAAAGTATGGCAGATCTTAATAAACGTTCGTTGTACCCGCTTATTCCGATCGGTAAATGCCGATTCAAAGAACGATGACATTAATATTCATTTATAGCAACAAATAATATATATATTTTCACGAATCCGGTAGGGTTAGAGTATTCTGAACGGTCGCTTGGTGAAGAAAATTTTTTTTTATTTCTCTTGACACTAAAAAAAAATTTGAGTCGGCAGGTTTTGTAATGGGTCGGTCGGGTTACCGGAAACATAACATTTTTTTTTTTTGGCCTAATATCAATTATCAAAGTAAGATATATATTTGACTTTTCAGGTGCCTTCCTAATACCTTACTTGATCGCTGTGGTTACCGTTGGATTTCCAATTAAATTCCTGGAAATATCATTAGGTCAGTTTATGCAACAAGGTGGAATTGGAATGTGGAATATCTGTCCCTTAATGAAAGGTAACATCTCGTATGAAATACTTGTCGAATCTTCATATATCATTACTATGTTTTGTTTTATAGGTATAATTTTCTTGACCTGCGTCCGATAAAGTATCATACACAGAATAACAAGGCCTGTGCATATCAATGATTTATTTGTCGCCGACAGTTAGATTGACGATGTCAGAGGCGGGTTCAAAGGGGGGGGGGAGGCAGTGCCCTTTTTTACTACTGAAAGTGTCTTTTCTCAGCCCCAAATATGTCCACTCCGAACGTTTATTTAGACGAAAATATCAACCAAATAGCTCTTGGAATGGCTACGGGGGGTTGGGATGGCCTAGCGGTCTAGAGTGCCGCGCTTCGACCTCTAGCTGGCCGGTCACCTCTGGCTTGCGGCTGTGGTTTCGAGCCCTGGTGTGAGCGTATGTGGCATGGGGATAGGGGCGCCTTCTCAACCTCGTGGGTTTCCTCCGGGCACTCCGGTTTCCTTCCACTAAAATTAAAACCATAAGTTAGTCCCGAAATGACCTAGTTTGTGTTGAGTGGACGATAAACCCCATTTCTCTCTCTCTCTGGAACGGCTACAGATTCATGGAAATGGCGGATAATAATCTTGGGGGGGGCCCCCCTCCCTCCCCGTCAGCGGCGTGCCCTCATTTTGTCGGCGCGCCCCCCCCCTTTTCAAAATTCTTAGATCCGTCCCTGCGTGTGTATCAAGCGTTTACTCACCACAAACCAGCATTTATTCTTCGGTGATTGAAAATTGTCGACAAATAATCAAAAAATGGGATACTTCACATTACGTATCTTCATTCTCTTACCCAAACAGATTAGTTGCATCTGTATTACATGCGCAGTTAGAAGGAGGTCGTTATTAAAGTGAAAGTAGAGTAGATACATGATTTCTGGTAAGAGGGATTTGTTATGTTGTCATTGTCATAATTAAGGAATAGAAACCATAACGCATGACTCAATGCTAGACCTTTCATTAAACGCACATGCGTTAACCATTCGGCCACGCAGCCCTCCTCCCCCGCTAAAAAAAAAAAATATATATATATAAAGACACGATGCCACCTGTTACAGATTGACGATTATGATCTTCTATTTCAGGCGTTGCTGTATGTACCTCCATATTTGCTTTTTTGGAATTAGCGTATTACGTCGTCATATTTGCCTGGGTATTATTATACCTGGGATCAACGTTTTCCGATCCGTTACCATGGAGTAACTGTAATAATACATGGAACACGGTCAAGTAAGTACATTCACTTGCCATTAGTTCTGTTAGGAATTCCATATGGTAACCCGACGTTAATCGCTGCGGTTAGAGTTCCGCTATAACTAACAAATATTTTCTCTATAACTAACAAATATTTTCTCAAATAAACGAATTTGGGTTAATGAAAGACATCCAATTGTAGAAGCAATTTACGGGGTCAACGATTTTAGGAAGTTCTTGCTTTTGAACTATTTTTAAGACTTACTATTTAAATTATGTTAACAAACATGGCGTCCTTACTGTTTCTATACGCTCTAGTGACAATTTGCAATGTCTCACAATATTGAAAATGGATTAAACATGTAAGAGTGGTGGAGGGGGGGGGGGGAGCTTAATAAATTCTTAATTTTGTTACGTTTTGTTTCAGTTGTTTTGCAGGAAGTTCCGATAATGGTGACAGAATTACCGAGAACAGCACTTCTTATAACTGGACTTATCTGCCAGATACTAATATAACCAACGTTACTGGTCTAAACCTAACTTTAAATAGAATAGATCCTTCTGTTGAATTCTGGAGGTATGCCCGTGGAGAAAACTCTATCTAATTAGGTTTTATTTGACCCTTGCCAATAGAAGAAAGGAGGGAACTAATAAAATAGTTTGTCTATTTGTCTGTCCGTCACAATTATTGGGACATAATAACACAGGGTCCAATTGAGATACAAACTTGGTGTAAATGCTCGTTAGGTGAATTTCTTGGGCGAGTTCGATGATGATTATATTCTGTTCAGGCTAAGTAATTGTCAACCGGTCTGTCAGTTCGTCACTCCTTTAGGAACACCGTTACAGCTAATTGAGGTAGAATATTCAAAGTTGGTGTAGATGTTCGTTATGTGAATGTCTTTGCGGAGTTCGATGATGAGAATTTTCTGCTCACGTTAAGGAAAGGATGGTAGAGTGTAGAGACATTTGACTCGCCATAAACAAAAATCGGCCCTGTAATGAAATATGTATGTCATATTTTTAATACCTAATTATAATTTGATACAAAGGCATGTACACCATTAAGCAACTATGAATTCATCGATTTACTTTGTGCTCAAAGCCTAAGGGGGGTGGGATGGCCGAATGGTTAGCTCATGCGTGCTTTAACATAAAGCCTGCGGTTTCGAATCCCAGCTTGTACGTGACAATGAGTAGGGTCGCCTGTCCAACCTCGTGGGTTTTCCCAGGGTCCTCTGGTTTCCTCCCACTGCCAAAGACCCCAACGCGCAAGTGAAATAAAATTCAACCATATGTTAACCCCGAAATGACCTAGTCTCTCTCTCTCTCTCTCTCTCTCTCTCTCTCTCCCTCTCTCTGAAAGTCTAATAGTTTTTTAATATTGTGTTCCGTATACAGGCACTACGTGTTAGAGATAACGGACGGTTTAGATGAACCAGGTGTTATTGTGTGGAAGTTATTACTCTGTTTATTAGCTATTTACATTGTTGTTTATTTCTGTACCTGGAAAGGAATCAAATGGATTTCAAAAGTAAGTATGATCATTTTTGATGATAAAATTTCGAGAAAAAATATTTGTTAGAATTTGATGATAGAGGGTAATGCATAAGCTTATACCTACACATTGTTTCTCAGTCTTTGCCTAAAACCTATCTTCGTAAGGCTGTGTTGAATTGAAACTATGTTTCTTGTCACTACCTTCGTGACAATCCAATGAGGGTGTGAGGCAAACACAACACAAAGTGTATTTTTCAACACAAAGTGTACAAACCAACACAAACCATCATTTTGATTTTATTCTACCCCCAAAAGCTCAAAGCTAATTCATATTCCCAGGTATTAACCTATATGGTAAACTGAATGAATGAAATAATGAAGTAAAATACAAAAGTTGTCTGAAATACTTTTTAAAACTTGAATGCCACCCAAATAAAAGTTGGTTTGACCAATATCCCCTACTAAATTAACTTTTTGATTCAACAAACAATTGGCGAACAATATTCAACACCAAATGTTTTACTTGGTGCAATACATCAGCAACTATTTTGCAGATTTAAAAAAAAAATCAAAAAAAACCTCCTATTGCACAAAGTCAGTTTAGAAAGCGGTTCCAAGTTTCAGTAAAATCTGACGATAACTTTCAGAGATATAATTTTGACTAAAATTGTTAACTGTAGAAAAAAAAAAATGATTTGGGATCTGTTAGGCAGATATGTTCCATTAATTTATTTTACTTTAATAAAATGAGTTTTCATATATGTATTTCTTATAAATTATACAATATTTCAATATTGGCTTATTTTATTTCTTGTTGTGTGTATATTTACATGTGTAACTTTGACATACAATGACATAAATGTTATTCAAAACAACAGAACTTAGTAATGGTATTATTATTCTTTATTGAATTATGGCTGTCTGTCAAACTTATAAAGTGATCTACAAAAAATTTAAAGCCATTTTATTCGAAAGTCTTCAAAAATATCTACAAACAATGACTTATTTATCAAGAATATTAGCGATAAACCGACGAGAAGGAATATCTAAGACATCAGCTCAGTGCGCATGCCTAATAACCTGACCTGCTTGTTTCTGATTGGACACTTCAACGATTGACCTTAGCGACCGACCAATCAAATAACTTATTCTTAAAATAACTTCATTATGTATGCAAAAACATGCCCGCACCGAGCGAAAGCCGAGAATTTCGCTTGTGGAATACTTGTTTTTAGATTTATATTGAAAGTTTTACTAGTTGAAATACATCTAGTAGAGCAAAGTGGCCACGGGCACATAAAATTTATGTAAATTGCAGCTATTTTTGTTTAGCCGGTATATATTGATAAACGAGACATTACGAATACGGGGTAACTTATTTCTAAAATAATTGTTAAAAATGTCGGAAACATTCAAATAAAACTTCAAAATTTTTTGTGTTGAAAAGCTATGCGGCCGAAAATAGACCCCCCGATCCTAAGCGCGCGGGCGACAAGAAACATAGTTCCAATTCAACACAGCCTAAGTCAGGAAAGTGCCATAACCACTAGAAACCCCAACCCTGATTGATTAATCAATGTTTGACGTCATAGGGTCAAAAGCCCTAACACAACCTTCCAGTACAATTAGTCAGATCTTCGTGTAGTCTAGTCCGTTGAAAGTATTAAAAAAACGAAATCAGATTGGTGTTCTCGTAATTTAACCTCACTCAAATGGATATTACATGTATAGTTTATTTCAATCCGAACCAAGGTAGCTGAAACACCCACGAAATTGGACAGGTGACCATAATCCTTGTCACGTACAACCGAGGAATCGAAGCCAAGCCAGCTGACTCAGTGACAGATCTTATGATACAACGCGCACGCGCTAACCATTCGGCAATCCAACCGCCCTAAGTAGGATAGGATAAGATAAAGGCTATGAGCTGATATGACATAATCATTGCATTAGAAACACTTAATATATGTATTCTTATTTGTTTTGTAAGAAAAAATGCAATTATATTTACAATTTATTTATTCAGATTGCCTATGTAACAGCAACAGCACCATACGTTCTACTGACTATATTACTCATTGTGGGTGCAATGAAAGAGGGAGCTATTAATGGCATCATCTTCTACCTTAAACCGGACATTACTAAATTGGCCAAATTTAAAGTAAGTCAAACATTTACGTTTACAGGCGCACATGTCTATCAACAATCATCGAAATTCGCTAAGATCTATAATGTTTACATTGATTGATCTCATATTCATCATCATATTTATCGTATAGTGAAATTTAACATGTAATGCTACACTCGGTCTACTACAAAATAGTAATCTGTTTGTGACGAGGGATTTTTGTTGAGGAGTAATACATCATCGGACTAGAATGGATCAAAAAGCGAATGGCTTGCAATTCAGAATCAAATTCCCCGCCAGCCAAAGCGGTGCATCGGCAGATGGTAAAAATCTCAGTCACAACCCCGAGATAAAAATAACTGTAGTAAAATGTCGAAGAATAGCGACTGTGTGTTGTTCTGAAACTCTGAAATCCGGTTTGGAATTTACTTCGCCCCACACAATGGCCAGTGAAAGTTCCGCGCTTCATTTTGTAGGAATAGATATTTCAAAACACACTTTTCCTTTTATAGAAAGATCAAAAAGCGAATTGCCTTCAATTCAGGATCAAATTCCCCGCCAGTCAAAGCGACGCATCAGCTCAGTCACAGACCCAGATTAAAATAACTGTAGTAAAATCTCGAAAAATAGCGACTGTGTGTTGTTCAGAAATTCTGAAATTGTACAGTATCGCTTTTATCTACTGAGCATAGCTTTATATGAATTAATTGGTGAATTAAAATGGAATTAATTAAGGAAGTAATTTTTTTTTTATCAAAAAAGAACTACTTTTTGGATCCAGTAATATTGTTAAAGGAAAGTTCTCAATTACCATTTTCAATTTTCTTATTTTATCACACACCAGGTTTGGTATGCGGCTTTTTCCCAGGTGATGTTTTCTTACGCGGTAGGTTTAAATATGTTACCAGCTTTAGGTAGTTATAATAAATTCAACAACAATTGTTACAGGTAAGTTATTCTTACAAGGCCTGTTTTAGCCTCATGTGATTCATTTAAACTGTTGTATTATGAAGCTCGGGCTTCTGTCAGTGCTCGTCGAAACATGGCATTTGTCGGTTCGTGGTTGTATATTGCCGTCGCTCCCGTCCATCCGCCTGTCAGCCCGTTCCTCTTTCGTTCACAATTCCTTTTGAACATACTATTCAGAACATCATTTAAATTAGTGAACCGAAGAATCCTATTGAAGTTCAGGGATTATGTCAATTACTATTAGAGTTATTGCCATTATTTTAGTTTGTTGAATCCTGTGGACGCTCATTATCATCCGATCTGAATGAATTTATATGCATTATTTGATTTCGTGAAACGAAAAAGCCCAAATGGCCTCATTACCTACAAAATGATAAATTTGCGGCAACTCTTGTCAATTTGTTTAGCAGCTGTAGGCGTATGTTTCGATGCCTGGAAACCTATTTATCACTTTCATTCCTCGAAAATTTTAACTTTAGTCTTTATATCCATATGATGACATTTTCTATTTCCAGTCATACTATAATCGTAGCTTTTATCAACTCATTTACCAGTTTATTTTCTGGTTTTGTTATATTTACTCTATTGGGTCACATGGCATACTTACAACAAGTACCTATAGATGAAGTCGCGTCTTCAGGTAAGTCATGGAGGTGAATCGCATTATTGAATAATCTCGCGTTTCTGAAAATGATTTTTTTGGCGAAGACAACTCGGCCAAATTAGTTCGACAATTTAGATTAATACACACTTTGATACCACGATTAAATATCAGCTTGTTCGAAACAGTTTCTAATATTACTTTACCAGAAAATTGTCATAGCAAATTTGCGAAATTTCTTCCTTTACCTAAAGGAAAGAAAATTTGTCAATCAATCATGACAAATACTTTCGTTCACATAAGAATAGTTTTGTTGTTCATGCAAAGTGTCACTTCATATCATTTTGATATGTTGGATGGAACGGGAACAAAAACTGGTGAAGATGCTTCTTACTAACATTTTATTGAAGTTGTTTGTGTTTCAAAAGCGTTCTGAAGATAAAATAAAACAAGGCCTCTCAAAAGCTACATATTTATATTTATAATAATACACACTTCAGGGAATATAAAAACCGATTTTACATGGGAGGTAACTCTTTATGGCATCTATACCAGTTTTGACATCATGTAATAGAGTTACCTCCCCTTGATCACGTAAAATTTGCAAGGCCTTGGCCTTATTTACAGTGGAGCGCCAAAATGATAGCGCGTCAGGGTTGAATTTTGTAATTAATAACGCTGTAAAATGAACAATTGAATTAAGTTTGAAGCTGAAATCTCTACTACTAGTACTACTAGTCGTCGAAGCACAGCTGTCCAAGATAAAATTCCCATCACAGCATACTACTACTATGTGTGGCATATGCCTGTCTTCATTTGCCTGGTTGGTGTAAAACGTAGGACATTTCATTTCAATGTGTTTAATATTACAGGTCCTGGGCTGGTATTTAATGTCTACCCACGTGCTTTGGCCGAACTTCCGGTGCCCCAACTGTGGTGTTGTGTCTTCTTTCTCATGTTAGCATTTATTGGTATAGATTCAGCTGTAAGTTTTCATATCATTTTAGGCCATGACCTAAAAAATAAATATATTATTTTGCTCACTATATGAACACCCGTAATGATAACACTGTATAACCCCAATCACACATACAACAGGATAATATTTAAACTTTCCTTTCTCCCTTTACAGAATATGAGAATATATTTTAACTTTTAAAGGAGTCTTTTTGTCTTAACTTATATGTACAATTTTTCAGAATTACACAACTCATTTGTTCTACGAATTTGATTTTGTGTGTCATTTTGTTTTTCTTTATGACATCCCCAGACCAAGGTTAATACCAATGGTCTAATTCTTTTGAAAATACAAGGCCCCTAAGTCGCTACCTGGTTTTAATAATAATAATTAAAAAAACCCACATGCTATAGCAATTTTAGTATAATGCGTTTCTTTTATTTCAGATTCTTATATTAGAAGGATTTGCTTGTTCAGTAATGGATGTTTATACCAGTCTTGCCAGGAAAAGAGAAGCTATGCTGATTTTAACATGCGTGGCTACATTTATACTTGGTTTACCAATGATAACTCAGGTATATTGTAATGTTGGTAATAAGTATAGATCGAAACATAACTTCCCAATTACAAAAATATATTCATTGATCTAATTATGGTCAAAGAAAGATATACAAAAAGTGCAGCATAAAACAAGTAACAAGGGGCATACTCCAATCGGTTGTCATCGGTATTTGTACAAAAAATTGGTTTCCAGACCATAACAAATTATTCATTGACCTCAAAGATAGTGGTATACATTGATTTTAAAGGCCAATAAGGTTCATAATAACTTTCACGGTTTTCAGGTAATTTTCAAATCCTAGCTATGTTCGCCTTTTCTGCTTAATTTCAAAATCTACATACTTTTTAAAGTTGATGATCAAGTAAAGCATTATTTTTCGGCAACTTCAGAGACTTAATCCGTCTAAAAGTGGTCACTGGTATTCCCTTTCAATATGAAACATTTTGTGATCATATTGTTGGACAAGGACCTACCTGTATTAAAGTGGCATTTAATAATATCATTTTCCATTATTGAGGTTTTTTTTAAAAGCAGTTCAGTACAGTAACCTTTAAATCTATTCAGGGTGGAATGTACGTATTTCAACTGGTAGATTATTATTTATTTGGTGGTATTTTGATGTGGTTGATATGTTTCATGGAAGTTATTGGTATTGGTTGGATATACGGTAGGTTTTTAATACCTCGAGTTTATATAATTTACAAATCAAGATGCCAGAAAATGCTTTGTTTACTTTTCGTGTCTGGGCCTCGGATCGTCAAATATTCTCCGAGAACCTATGAACACCGATTTAAAAAGAAATTTGACATATTGTGTAATTATTTTTTTTAAATAAATAAAATTCATCTTCGCATCCACTGAAAAATATAATGGTCTAAATCCAAGGAGAAAAATGGGCGCGAACAGTGAATCAAGCTAATTTCGTATTCTTGTCATTTCACGTATTCCGCATTGCGATGGAGGCTCCGGAAACTAGTTGAAGTGTGTACTAAAAACGCAAGTGGGAAAGAAAATGAATATTTCTCGCCAACCCGTTAATAGTGGTTTTAGTTCATAATGTTTAATTAGATGTCCAGTATATATCTGTTGCATAATTTCTAGCTGATGCCCTTTAAATATATAATTACCGATAGCTGTATCAAGGGAGGTAATCAATTATATACTAGCAGACTGAAGAGAGAGAGAGAAATGAGTTTTAATGTCCACACGCACGTTGTAACCCTAAGCACCAGAGCTCACACTGGCTTTCTATTTTTACCGCCAAAATGGATTTTATTTTTTATATAAAGAAATGTTCCTATTTTATTTAGTAAGCACTGAGGAGATTGGTTTACTTTAATTTATTCTCAAATATAAAAGTATACTATGGGAACGATGGGATCTCGCCACACATCCAACGCCACACCACAACTCCCCATTTAGTTTATGATTTCAGGCGCCGACAGATTTTACGATAACCTGGAACTCATGATGGGTTTTAGAATTAACATCTGGGTCAAACTATGTTGGATTGTCATCACCCCTATGACCTTATTAGTAAGTTATATCAAGAGTCGACTGGAAATTCCACAACCTTGAAATTGAGATCATTTTATTCTTTTAAATGTTACTTAGGGCACAGGGTATTTTATAGCCAAAATTTTATTTGATTATAATCACCCATGTCGATTCACAATCCTTGTAGACATCTACTGCGGTAATTTTAGTGAGAATATTCTCAGTGTCAGTGCCTTTGAACTGAGGGACTTTATCGCGAGTTCTTCAGATCATATAAGTTGTTATTGAGTCAAGTTTCATGATTTCGATTTACCGCTGGTACGCGACGATGTGTTGGGTCGCCTGTCCAACATCCACCCCCACCCCCACATATACACCCACACACTACTAAAAGGCAGCTACTGCAATGAAATTGAACCATATGTTGATGTCGAAATGGCCCAATGTCGAATGCACGTTACCACAAGCTTAAATTTAGATAGGGGTTCGAGCACGTCATCAACTTTGTCTATTTTAGTTGGTTTGGATGGTGGTAAACTGGTCAAATTAATATATTTGTTTTTTCTAATTATTTAGATTTTCCTTACCTATCAATTGGTAACGTTTGAACCATTAATCTATGACAAGACGTATGTTTATCCTCCATGGGGTAATGCTCTGGGTATCTGTCTATCTGTCATGGTGCTCATGGTAATACCTTGCGTCATGGTTTACAGTTTGATCAAGTTGGATTCCAGACACGGAACTACCATGTTACAGGTATGCTATATGGATATCTCATCCACTCATATATGTTTTAAAAAAAAGACACTACAATTTGTTTTTTGGCATAGGTACAAGATTTGGATCCTTCTTAGTTCTGGAGTTTTCCTACAACTTCAAACCAAAAAGCTTTTTTTTCTTCAGTTGCCTGTGCAAATCCCTTTGTTTTGAAAATATTTCATGAAATATGTTTATGCAAATGAAATAAGCAACTAACAAGGCTTCAAGCAAATGCGATTAAATTCGCGTTATTTTTAAACAACTTTCGGTCATGCGACAAAAATGTAGTGTGGTTCCGAAGTAACTTAAAATACCATGAATATAATATTAGTTTTCGTAGGCATCCACCATATTAAGCCATGCAGATGACGGGATTTAGCTATGAACTTTATGATATATGGTATACTTTTTCTATTTCAGAGAATAAAGTACTTATTGAGACCCAAGTTAAAAGCTCATCAGATCCCGGACAGTTGGGGGAGCAAAGCTTATACGTGGACAGACACAAATAGAAACAGTCTGTAGATTCAGTTGTTTGATAAAAAGTACCTTTATTCAAACTCGTACTCATCAAAGGTGTGTTTAATTGCGTTAAAGGCAACATGTTTGTGATAAGTGTGTACATATAAATTATATATGATCTTAACACATCATGTTGGTGAAATGTGCGTACATATAAATTATATAATCATTATTTTCTTAAGACATTATGTTAGTGAAATGTGCGTACACATTAATATATAATGATCTTCTTAAATCATCATGTTGGTGAAATGTGCGTACATATAAATTATATAATGATCTTCTTAAGTCATCATGTTGGTGAAATGTGTGTACACAAAGAGTCTATCTTCCGGATTATGTTTACTAGTCTACATCTGTTAACACTGTCCATCATGTGCATTTTGCATACGGATTGTCCATTGTCCAAGTACGTTTTTATACCGAGATTTCGTCACTGTTATCACTGTTTGTCGTGTATTTTGTACAGAATGGACATTCCATTTACTGATTACACAATTTTATCTAAAGGACAAAGGGATTGGATTGTTCGTATTAAGTTTTATTTTATTATTATTATTGTTATCTTGGGAATTAACTGCATTTCTGGGCACAGGTTGTTCTAAACCTAACTATGCGAGAGACCTCGTCCGTCCTCGGTTACCAGTTTGGCTTGCATTCTTTTACCCTATATCCTTTTTTGTGTGTGTGTGTGGGGTGGGGTGGTGGACGAATGGTGCGTAGGTTCGCCTGTCCAACCTCGTGGGTTTCTCCGGGTACTCCGGTTTCCTTCCACTGCTAATGACCCCTACGCGCAAGCGAATTATTGAAATTAAATTAAAAACCATATGTTAGTCCTGAAATGACCTAGTTTGTGTCGAGTGAACGTTAAACCCAATTTCTTTTTCTCTCTCCCCTTTTCCTTGGATGAACACAGACTTGAGCTTTTGCCAGCACAGAACAGCTTTGTAATTTATGGAAACTGTTAAGATTAAGAACTGACGTTTATGTTTCGTTGGTTTTTAGCTTGTGGATACTGTAGAGGTCATAATTTGTATCTGATTTTTATGAAACTTGAAATGTATCTTTGTAACACAAAGGTCTTGGTTCCATTCGGTATTTTTGCATATCGGATAGTAATTTTCTGAATTAGTACGAAACATTGCGTTTTTAGCTTGTGGGCCGTATCCGATTTAAAACACCTTTGAATAAATCGCCGTTACGCCCAAATGATGGTGAATTTCGTGAAAATAGGATCAAAACTCCCCTTGTACGCAAATAGTAAATAGTGTAAATATATAGTGTAAATATATCAAGGTTTTGGACCCTCTAGATGACACAATTTTGATCCGATTTTAAGGAAACATGAAATACATGTTTATAACCCAAAGATCTTGGTTCCATTCG
The DNA here is from genome assembly GCA_948474765.1 of Patella depressa. Taxonomy (NCBI): domain Eukaryota; kingdom Metazoa; phylum Mollusca; class Gastropoda; family Patellidae; genus Patella; species Patella depressa. The sequence continues at coordinate 72,047,641 of OX419715.1, read as the reverse complement.
ATATTTTTATACATATCAGATCGTAACTTCCTGAATTAGCGCCCTTGATAGTACGAAAACTCTTTTTGTTTAACTTGTTCGCTAACCAACTCATGCAAAATATGGGCATATCTTGCCGGACAACCGCTGTTTTTTAAGAGGATGCTGAAAAATGGCGTAATCTTTAAAAATGGCGTAATCTTTAAAATAATGGTTATGATTCATGTATTGCACTTGGGATATTATCTGTCTGATATTATTCTGTTTAACCATATCTAGGGATTATGTTGGGTAAGATGAAGCCTCGGTCATATAGTCTAAGAAATGAACTGAAATTGTGTTTAACGCCCTACCTTTCTGTACGGACTGGGTAAATAAAGACGACAATATGTAAGAACCTGGTGAGATCATACAATTAGTAACCTAATGAGGTTGGTATAGTTCAAACGGTCGTACAAATAACCAACAAGAACAGGCAAGAGGTTCTTTTTCAATTTCACTTATCCTAATTTCTGTCTTTTTGTAATCAAATTATCTAAATTTGATATATGTGTAGAACATGCATATAGTTTTTTTTGTCGGTCACTTTTTGCGACATTGATAAAAAAACAAACTCTCTTGTCCTTGTCGGTTATTAGTAGGGCCCCTATTTTTAATTTGAATCCATTTTTGTACCATTTATTGTATCCCTTTTCAAACTGATTGGTCAATATAATTACATGTACTGTGTACATGAAATGTTATATTATATGTTCTCTCATATTAGCTTTGAATAAAATAAAATCTATTTGACGATGTCATATGTTCGCTATATACCCAGGGGTGGGTTGATGTATTTTTGCAGGAGGGGGCTTGCGGGGCTCTTGTTAACGAAATTTGGCAGTTAACAATGCATGATTCAATTATCGGTCCTAAATTACGTAGGCATAGGTCTACATACAATTTGGGCTTTTAAATAGATAAATGTCAATTTATATAATGAATTAATAGGATCAAGCCGTGATTCAATTTCATTGATGCAAAGCCTATACCGTGAATGCCAATGCCATCCCGTTACACTAAATTTGTTTATGTAACTGAGCAGGGGGAGACCATCTTTTGAAGGAAAACGAAATCAATATGTATGGATAGGTCACTGCTCTACCTATAGGCCAACTTACATTACCGAATATCTCGACATATTGTACTATTCAAGGCCGACTACCCTATTTTATCACTTTGACTATATATGTATACAGATTGAGTTATTTTCTTTTATGATTGTCATCGTGTGATATCAATAGATAACAGAGAGATCCCGATTATTCCATGATATAAACATGATCTGTAGGGCGGTAATAATTCTCTTGTTTCTCATCTATTCTCAGGCAGGTAAGACATATTAACACGACATTTACATTCTCTGCTGTCACTATGTCATTTTCTGTAGCCAATCGTCGGGATCCTATTTGTAAAAACGTTCAAATGATTGCCAAGATATAGACGTTTTGTGATCAGATCAACGAGTCGTATACATTTTAAAACGGATTTGAGAATAAACCGATTTTCGATGTGTTTTTACGTACTATGTGTTACGATAGTATGATAACCACATCGCATATCAAACACGAGAGCAACAGTTATTTTTGAATTGCATACGAAATCTGTAATTTGCAACCAATCTGGAAATATGTAAATATTTGGGAAAATCACACTATTCTTCCAAAAGAATAATATTTCCATAACAATAATATTTTCATGCTAAGTATCCTATTATTGATAAATTCACTGGCGTACCACAATGAACCTAACAGATAAATATACTCATTGTAATCTAGATCTCAAATGTTATCTTATCTTGGCACACATTTAAACCGTATTTATTAAGAAACAGTATATAGTAGACCTACAACAAATTCTTTAAAAAACATTTTCTTGCATGTAGTAACCAAGATGTATTTTGTTTGGATATAAATATATTCTGTTTCAATTATAGGGTAAAAGGGAACATCTGACACCGGAAGCTGTTCCATATTAGGGAATGGTAGGGCCACAAAATTAAGTAATTGGGGTTTAACGCTCTACTGTTTTGTCCTGACTGGGATAAAGAAGAGGGACATACGCCATGCAGTGTGCCGAGGGGGAGGGGTGGGGGTATTTTGCCCTTGCAGCGGCGCTACAACTTACTCTTATATCGAATTCCATCTGTCAAGGGATCTTTTACTATTTACATTAAAAACAGTTATGTCAATATTATATAATTAAGCAAATCTGGATAAGAAACACCCACGTTATATGGTTCCGGTCCCCACTGCCATAAAACTCAACAAATTTATCCATGATTTAACACTGTGTTAATTATTATTCTCGACTTTCAGGACCTCTAAAGTTTGAAAGTCCGGCACCACCTCGATATCTTAGCCTGAGATTAAACCAATCATCATATAGTTATCAAATCGGCATCAGCGAGACATCAATATGGTTGAACAGTGCTCCGATTGTCTTCAATGCTTTTGGTAAAACCTTCTCTACGGCTGACGGAACATTGAAGAACGTGGGTGTTCGACGTGATAACGACATAGATCGATTAGGATCGTACACGAGTACAGAATGGTTGTTTAGTATCGAGCTTAATACAATCGTCTCCGCTACTTTTAAACAGTACACATCACAGAATTTTGTCATCTTTAAGCAGGTACTGTCATGGTTTATTTCGAATTTCGACTCAAATTAATGAATATTGCCATGATTTAACATGTCATTGATGTCATGCACAAAGATTAATGCAGGTGGGGGGGGGGGGGATTCAACCATTTCAATTAAATTTGTATCTTAATTTTTTGTGTTTCATCAGCTAATTTTCATTAGTCCAAAATTCTTTGAAATTGGTATGGAAACAAATGTATGCTAATCATCAATGTATGCCCTGTGACAGCTGCATTTTAATTGGCTGTTTACAACACATAGTACGAATAAACCGTCGACGTACTAGTGATATTTAATCTGACCAAACGCCAAGGTATTTGGTCAAATTACCCAACATGATCAGTCATATTGTCAGATTCCTGAATTTCCAGACCAGATGACTAAAAAAAACAAGCAGATCCTTTGGGAGACTTCGCATAAAAATCCCCAGTCATTATGTTAAATATATATTCCTGGGTACAAATTATATTCCTGTGTGGATTACCAAGTTATTAATTTGCGTTGATGCAGATTTAACACTGCCTGGTGGTTCAAAGCATGTGCTTATGATACTAATTTGATACTGGCTTCACTGAGATTTTATTACATGATGGTCCAAATCTGGTGTTGATGATAGCCTACAGATACTAATTAAATACTGGCTCCAGTAGGGTCAGTGGATAAGTATAAATTTGAACTTTATCACCATTGTGGATTCCTTTAAAGAGACATCAGCTGCAGATGCCACAACAGAAGAGAAGTTTAAGCAAGTGTTTTGTAATAAATATGAAGTCTTGAAGAAGGTCCCTATCCCCAAGAACTAGTATTACATAGAAGAAACCATACAGCTGGACAGTAACCCATCAAAGAAGACTCACCAAGACTGGCCCGTTTTTTAACTGTGCTATTCTGAGAGACTTATTAAGGCGCGTCAGATTTTCAGCATATACTAGTATATTGACCCTTATTAAGATGAACCCGTTACTAACATCTATATCGTCAAAAAGAGAAGGAAAATATTAAGATAAACATGGAGATCGGTTATCAAGAGATAAAAAGAGTCCTGGACACAGGTCAAATTCGGTGTTTGATTTGTGGCAACTTTCAGATATCGTTTGGTCATTGTTTTCCAACGACCTAGAACAATTTAGACCAAAGCCGTCGAACCGGAGGAAAGGCATTAAGATTGCATTTAAAACTACGCATCGTTTTGATAAAACAATTCAGTCCTGAGAACTATTTTATTTGTACCTATTATTTTTTATTTATTTTAGAAATTTTATAATGACACTACAGGGTGTTCTGTCCATGACTCTGGATCAGTCATATCTCATTTCCCGGCATTCCAAGTTGCTGTCACCACCCCAGAACCACTCGGGTATTTATCCTATGGTGGTGGACAGTTTGCTTCTGATTACAGACTGGGCACGTGAGTAGGCTATCCAATCATTTGTTTACAAAGTGGATACCTCGGTAGACTAAACAATTTGTCACATACTTGACAGTTGGACCATTCCATCTTCATTCTACAACTGTTGGACTACGATAGGAGTATAATATAGAGTGTATAAACCATTGGCAAACTCTAGTACATGTATATATTATATGGAATTCGTTAATCAGTAAAAGTCCCCCTAGTAACCAAAGGACTTGAAACACGTTACCAATGGCAAAACAGTGCATTGTCCTTTACCAATGACACGAAAGTACTACAATAATTTTATTTACACTGATAAATAGTAGCTAAGGTTACGTCGCTTCTACTGAGCTCTCGTAGGTCAGGGGCCTATTTCACGAAATTTTAACTAAGATAAGATCCCAATTTTAGTAATTTGATTGGATAATATTAGATTAATTTTAGTGCTTAGCCAATCAAAATTGAAGTAGGCCTATCTACTAAAATTGGATTTTATCTTAAGTTAAAATTTCGTGAAACAGGGCCTAGGTCAGTTGAAATGAAATGAAATTGGGTTAAACGTCCTAATGTCTTGCGTGGGTATGGCTAATACAGACGGGTATACACCATACAGTGTGCTATAACGGAAATGTTGCCAGAATAGAGACACTGCCTATTCTTATAGAATTCCATCCGACAAGAGTTATTTTACGTGCTCGCCAATGTGTACACGGATCGTCGATCCAGGGCCACTGACAAAAGTTGAACCATATCCTAAAATCAGATCAATTTTATCGGTCAATACGGGGTGAACATGGGACCTATAGAATAGCGAGACAACGTCTTGCTCACTGCGTGTACGTCACTTGAACGATTTGAGCTCTCCGCGACCTTCCGTTCTTGAGCCCCTTCCCTCCCCACACCCACACCCACGCCCACACTGAAGGGCTTGTTAACGCGACAGAAGGTACTGGGATGGCCTGTTGATTTGCAGTTCTGTAAGAATGTAAAGAAGATATATTTGTAATGAAACTCTTGTGAACACGATATACATTGCCCTACATTTGTTTTTCAGATACCAGCCCGGAAAACTAAATATTGCGTCCGGATTAGCCAGTGGACCATTTGCCTTATTAGATCGAACAGGGAATGCTGTAATTATCTCCCCTTTCAGTGAGTTCATGTCGTCATCACTACATTATAGTGGCAGTGAAAACTCCATAAGATGGGGTCTACTGGGAGAGGTCGATACAGTTCCCGCCCTATTTTCAACTGAATATATTATATACTTTGGTTCTATGGGCATAAATCAGGTGGGTTTATTATATGTAATAAAAAAAATACTTGTACATTTTAGTTCAAAATTAAGATATTTTGTCAAACCTTTTCAGGCCCGGCTCCAGGATTTTGTGGAGGGTGGGTGGGGGGCACACATTGGAGCAAAGGGTAATATGCATATGTTACAACCTTGGATTATTTGGGTGGAGACAATGCGTAAATCATGTTTATATCATCTATTAAAGAGCAGATATGTGAACTACAACAGTAACAAACAGTAACAAACGAAAATGAAAATCAACTGTGTCACTGGGGCTGACGGGGGTGGTGGGGGTTGGGGGGGTGGGGGGGGGCTGGATCCGTGTCTGCTCTTTCAACTACCTTTTCATAAAATTTAGGAAAATATATTATTTGAGCCATATAAAAATATGAAATTTATTTTATTATAGTTGTTTGTTTGGATTGCGGATGATGTGGGGGTGGTGGATTGCTTGGCAATATTATACTATTTTGGAAATCGTTCATTTTGATGCCAGCAACACGGAAACACATGCTATGAGTAGGCTAATCACATGTTAAAATATGTCTTGTTTCATTCGGTTCGTGAATAAACGTAACCATTTTGTCCGTGTGTATCTCTCTATAGGCGTATGCCGATTGGGGGCGATTAATGAGAGAATTTTATGGTAAAACAAGTGCATATCGAGACAGCGATTTTACCATCAATTATCTAGGATATTACACAGACAACGGTAAGTATATGAAATAATACTTGTTCATCGATCATTTATGCTAGTTATGTGCATAATTGAAGTTTGTTGTCAGCACACGCGTAAGATACTGTAACCGATGACGTTTTAGGCATTCCTGCCAAATGAATCGTCCACCTTCCAAAATGTGAATATGGCTACGGTCAAACAGTACTGGTACACTAAAATGTTTCCTGATAACAATGGAAGTTATGCAGTTCATAATGTACTAAATGAATAAAAAAAAAAAGTATTGTCTTGTTCAGTTTAAAATTTATAAAACAACTAACTGCAGAGACATTTCTGTGTAACAGTACTATTGCCATACCCATATACTTACAAATCGAGAGAATGCAGAAATTGATTAAATGTAAGATGAAAATTTCACCCTAAGTGTTGTGGTAGAAATACTATTTTACGATTAAGATATTTGCATTCAAACTTGTATGGTGATGAATTTCAGTACATATGCTTTGTATTCTAGGATGTCTGATATTGACTCTTACATGGTGAACATTTCATGTTCATTATTTGCGTTTAATGCGTGTCGCTGGTTTCGTTTTGTACGATAAGTGTTCGAATAGTTCACTTTCTGAATTTTCGTGTCAAAAAATGTCCCCCATTAAATTATATAGAGAGGTTAGTTTTAGGTACAATACTACTATGCTGATTTCTTTTCAACATCCTCTCATTATGAAATTTACTAAATGATATGGGCGAGTGCAAAAAAAATATAATATTTGTAAGTTTGTACATAGGAGCGTATTACTACTACCGAACAGAAAATGCGACTATGAACTATGAACAGACATTGATTGATGTACAGAAATATGGTGAAATGCAGAAATTACCTTATAGGTTGGTAATCCTTATATCATTTAACTGATAATTTGGTAACACTTAACTTATAACTAATAGGTTGGTAATACGTATAACTTATATCTTGACACTTATTGTTCTTCATTGAATTCGTTGAATTTAAATTGCTTATTTGTTAGTAACAAGCAGCAAGAGTCCACATTTAGAGCAGGAGCCCAGGGGGTTAACCTAGCTGAAAATTGTACCAATTTTTTCGTTTATTGTATCAATGCATGTATATCTGCTATCATAAAAATGTAAGTCTGCCGGGTTTCTGGTGGTGGGTGTGGTATTCCACGCCCAAAATGCGATACCCCTCAACTAGTCTAGATTAGCTCAAAAGTGTAATGCATGAAATTCGCACAGCAGTGTGTCGTACATCTTCGTGTGATTTCCACTTGTCAGTGGTGCAGGATGGAGACAAGGACAGCTGTTTAGTCGTTCGGATTGGACGAAACGCCGAGACCCCGTGTACTCACTGGCGTGCACGCAAGAGATCCCTTGACAGTTGGAGTTCGATATAAGAGTCAGCCGTAGCGCCTCTGGCCGGGCAAAATTTCCCTCATAGCACACTATTTGGCGTATGCCCGTCCTCATTCCAATCGGAGCAGAACTGAAAGACATTAAACCCCATTTCATTTTCAAGGAATGTCTCAACTAATCCAGATGGCGATATTCGTGATAATGGCGGTGGTAATGCAGAAGCTATCAAAGATAATGCTTATAATGATGAAGATGAAGTAGTGGTGAAGTTACGGGTGATGATGGGGATATGAGATACTGTTGATAAATATGCTGGTGATGATTTAGACACTACTGTTATAGAAAAGATGCTGATGTAGTAACTCCTTATTGGATGTACTCCTTGTCAGATTAATCACATACATATTTTACAGGTATGCTCAACTGGATTCATGGTTTTACCCTAAAGACAATACTACCGAAGGTGTTATAACATGGGTTGCATTACCAGAGGTATTCCCTGATGGACTAGAGTGAGTCTTATTATATAGATATAAGAAACAAAAACTATTATTATGTTCAAACACATCTATCTATAGACAATTGAGGAGTTTTACAATAATTTAGCACATCTTTGTTAAACGTCTTCACGAAAATTACTTTAAATTATAAGATATTCGATGTTGCAGTTACATAGCTGGATTTTAGTTTTAAGATTATATCTGATAAATGTTCCTTTTTCTCTCTCTCAGGGGTTTGAACCAAAAAACTCAATGGCCATTAGTTGCACACAATAGATACTGGTAAGTTCATTTTCTTAAAAAAAAAAAACCACACTTTAACATCAAATAAAATCATTTATTGTCTAAAATGTTTAACAAAGCCATTAAGAGACCTTTTTTGTGAATATATCTTAGGTCTAATTTAACAACATATGCAAAGCAAAATGGAGGAGATTATGATTTCATTATACAGCCTCCTTTAGCAATACCAACTGAGGAGGTGAGTATTCTTAGTTCGTTACTACACCATTCTTTATCATTATTACGATCTCCGTTATCGTTATCTGACATGTTATGAATTACCAACATGTTTATCATTACCAGTATCTTAACGAGTACCAACTTCTTTATTTATTATCAATATCTTCATCTTATATATTTTTAGCGATTTTGGGATGATCTGTTCAGATATTCCAGAACATGGGGATTGACAGTCTATGAACAGGTAAATAATTTTCATTTTTATATGCCCATATTTCAGTGTATTATTCTATCAACCTGTCGTTCCGACTGTTGTAGTAAAACAGCCCGAGGGCTAATATTGTAGGGTAGATATTTCTCTTTGTAAACAGGTTTTATCAAAACTTTTGACAATAAGTGAAATGTCAAAGACTGTAGATGATCAATGTATTAGATAATTTATCTACACGGCATCTCGTTAACATAACGGCGCTGCGACGGTTTTGATGTTCAGTTCCAAATTTGTTAAAAAGCATTGGGATTTGGAGACGACGAACCCTTCCGAGGTCACGTACGCCCCCGTTGCCGAAATACCATGTCAACGTAATACAGACTTAACCTTTTGACATATTTCCTTCCGAATTGGATTTGACGGAATGGGGGGATGAAACCCCTATTCAGCGACCCGCGACATTCTGTTCCACATTGCCATAGTTTTAGAAGCTTCTTTTCTATTTCAATTTTGTTCAATATCCAAATTTTCCTTCGGATAAGCATATTTCATTTCAGAAGTGGTTAAGTACAACATACTATTTTATTCTTTTGTCTTTTTGAATTGCAATCGTTATTTTGGTATTCTTTAAGGATTGGTTGGGTAAAGAATTTGATACACTGAACGCCACCTTGACAAGTGCTCGATTGGGTAACAATTGGCTTCTACAGATGGGTCGAGCTGCCCAGAATAATGGACTGACAATACAGTATTGCATGGCTGAATCTCGCGACGTTTTGACATCATTACAAATACCAGTCGTAACCCAGGTATATTGTCCTATGTTCTTTCTACAACAGCATGTTTTTTTTTATAGAAAATACCAATCATCATTACAGCTTCACTCCTCAAGTCGCTCAATATTTTACTCTTCTATACCATCTTCTACCTCTCCTGATAGTCTGAATATTTCTAAACATATTCAGCCCAACTGTAATTATCTCTCATCTCCACAATGAACCACCAGGTTGACTAGCTAGCACCACAACCACCAAATGATATCCACGGTATCAAATAAACTTATCTTTAATTAAGTATCAGCAATAATTTGATTTCGTATTACATTCCAAGAAACAGAATCATAATGCTCCAGGACATAAGTTTCAAAGATACATGGCTAGCCTATTACAAGCCATCATGTTTAAAATCTTAATCGTTCCTGGGATTCGGGCGAGATTTATGCAATGTTGTCAACCCAAGAGTATTCATTAGCATCATTGCTTAAAACCTTTTTGAATATTAACAGGCCCGTGCCAGTAAAGATTATCATCCTGGAAATGATAACTGGAGACTGGGTGTTACATCTATATTTGCTGATAGTCTGGGTATCGCTCCTTTTAAAGATAACTTCTGGTCTACTACTTACCAACCGAGGAACAAGTATAGTGAGTAATAGTCATTAAAAGTAATAATTTAACATATACTACAAATAGACCAACTAGGATCGATGAAAACCAGTAGCAGATTTAGAAGCTGTCAATCTAAGGCACCATCCACAATCCCAACACAATGAATGTCAACAAATTACCTAAAAAATTCATAAAAACACTGAACGCCCGATAGAACATATATGGTATTGCCTGTTTAGTTGATCGTTATCTCTCCGGAAAGCAATTTTATTCCCCTTTGATTGTTTTCAGATCTGAATGAACCAAACCCTGGATTAATAGCAGCAGTAGCTACTTTAAGTACAGGCCCTGTTGGCCCTTCTGACAAAATAGGTTTTTCTGATGTTGAATTGATAATGAGGTAAGAGCACCAAGTTTACTTGAATATATAAACCATTATATTTTATTTTTTAATTCGTGGTGTGTCCTCTCTTTTACTGGGAATAAATTCGATTCTTTGTCTTTGCACTTACTTATTGCTGGAAAATTCTCTGTGCATTTTCGGCAGATTTTTAATACAAAATTGAGTCAGTTACGATCCGATATGCGCAAATATCGAAAGGAGTCAAATATCGAAAGGAGTCGATATCTTGGGATTATCAAAATGTATTTTAAGTTTCATCAAAATCGGATCAAAATTACACATGTTTCGTTTTCAGATCGTGTAACGCTGATGGTTTGATATTGAAGCCTAATAGACCGGCCATGGCTATAGATGCTCGAATCCTAGAGGTATGATATATGTTACATAGTAAAATATACATGTGTATTGAAATGAACCGACCGAAGACGGGAATCTACAATTGACCACAATGCTATGGCGGCAATGTGCCCCGTCAAGAGTTCATTTACGTACAGGTAAACGTGGACGTGGGGCCTCGATGTTCCTTCTCATTCTAACGGTTATACTCTGTTCCTTTTGTCGTGCCTTTCTTTCTGTACCACAGACTATGGAAACTACGTTGGAGAACGTTGAACCAAAATAACTGTGATTGGCATAGTAGTTGATAAATGATCTTCAATTATATTTTTATGTTTACAATCTAATTGAAATATAGATCTGTATTTCGTTTCGTTTTTTTTATACTTTCGATGGCCTACACTCATGTAGATCTAACAAGTTATAGTGGGAGCTCACGTTCTATGACGTCAGGTATCAAGCACGGAACATTTGACCCGATAACGTCAGTCATTCGATTAACCAATTAGCGACCGCCATGCTTTTTAAAATCTACTTTTGTTTTGTTTTGATTTCTATCCGCTGGTAATATTTACCCACAGTTCCACGCATGAAAAGGTCAAACGGTCGATTCGACATACCATTTGATTGGCTGACCCCTCATTTCAGGCAGAACACGACTTAAATAACAAGTCTTCTAGATCCAAGAGTAGTAAAGACAAGTAAAAACGAAATTTTGAACTATAAAAAAACGAAACGAAATTGGATCTGTGTTTTAATCAGATTGTTATGTTTACTGACCTGATTTAAAATGATAACATTAAAGATGGAACAGCACTAGAATTGGAAGATATAATAGCCTTTTAATAATATTCTTTTGACGATCCTTTTTCTTTGTGTTTTTACAGTTAGCGTTTCAGGATGGTATTGGACCAGAAGGAGAAGTTTGGTCAACATATTCAATGATCAATGATTACTACTTCCGCATTATTCTAGCAGCTGATATGAACTCGACGTTTAGTCTGCTTCCGTCGCATATTGGGTCGTTGTCAGTGAGTAGTTAGTCCCTTTTATTTACAATGACTAATGGCCCATACAAAAGGCCTGGTTGGGGTGGATCAATTATGTGCCCGGTTCTCCATTATATGGGTCCCAATGTTTTAGAGGATGGTTATACATGAAATTGTTCGCAAAAAATCACCCAGGTGATACTGTTAAGGCCATTACGAAACGCATGGAATAATCGGGCCGTGGACTGGGACTAAGTATAATATGATCCGTTTACACTTTTACTGACAGTTTGCAGGATGTTCGCCCCTCACGATCATGCCACTGGAAGGCACCAGGTTTCGTTCGTGAAATTAATTAAACTTAGCAAAATTTGTCGAAAAAAATACATCTCGATGGACATCATGTTTTTAATTTATTCGTGATGTTGGATTATGCTCGATTGATGATATTTCGTCCCTCACGATCATGCCACTGGGAGGCATCAGGTTTCGTGAGATATTTACTTATGAATGTGAAATTCTGACCTTTTAAAATTTTATTACATTTATTTTGACCTTTTAACTGAACAACATCTTAATATTCTAGACGTTCATCATGAAAAATGCTCACACTATTGTTGATGCTATTGCTCCTGTCCCATTTACGGAAGACCAGCAACTTCATCTTACCACTGCCTGTACTAAATCCAACTTCTGTTTATATCACACCAGCATGCAGTTCTCCTTATCGTGAGTATTGCTTTATATTGATTGTGTTTGGTGTAATTTGAATAATTATTGTAGCAATATTATAGCCTCGACCTAAATGTTCTGTCCAAATCGTAAACAAGAGTTATTAGGTGTCATGTGATACAATGGAAATAGATGGTATATTTACATATCAGGTTAATCAAAAACATCATATCATCTCATTTGCTATCCAATTAGCGAAAACCATTCATTCCCCTCCCCGTAAGGGTCTATTACCATGAGCTCTTGGCGTGTTCTGCACTGATCGATTAATCAATGTCTGACGTCATAGGGTCAAAAGCCTGACATGAACTCCCAGTACAACTTGTCATATCTTCATGTAGTGAAGTAAAAAATAAATGAAACGAAATAGAGATCTGTATTTTAATCAGATTGACCCATTAACGAAATTTGGGTGTATATAACAGTTTCACTTGAAAATATGTAGGGTATAAAACAGTTTCATTTGCAGATAACACTGAACCTTAAATCACTTTTTTTTTTCAGGGGCAGAAAAGTCATCATTTATGGAGAATACAGTAAATGGGTTCCGATGTCTAGAAATCGAGTAATATCTTTCACAGTAGGAAGCAATGATATACAATTAGAGTTGCAGGGTGCTTATATGGAGATAGTTACATTTTTATTCTTTGAAGATATGAATCCCGTTTATGTGAAATGCCAGATTGGAGACAGTGGGCGTGCTACTATGAGTCTGGTAGATCGAGCGTGTCAACAAGTTTGATTTGAAGTCTTGAACATATTTCTATTGTAAAATGGAAATAAAATATATTTTCTTATTTTAAACATTGAAAACACCGGCCTACATTGTCATGTGAAATCGACCCTAAAAATTATTCAAACCTGGTGCAAAATTAAAACTTTGTAACATTACAGGGGAACATACCCAAATCACAGGCACTTGAAGGGATTAAAATAAATTAAAATAAAACTTCTTACCACTGCTTAATAAATACAAGAAGGTAAGTCACTACGCCATCTTTGTTTTGACTGAGATACCATGAATCGTCTGAATTCATCTCACAATACTCACTAGTTCTAACACTTCATGTCATTTTTATTGCTAACGAGACTTTATTTGATTATTATTCACCTTCCGATGTAATTAAATTGGTCATTTAACACTGTTATTGATAACAAATCAAACTTGAACCGCTATCATTTATCCGCAATCAACTTGCCGAGACCGGAAGTATTCCGAAAATAGGTCAAAAGAAGTCTGTGTCACCCAGTTCCTTTATAAACCTATCATTACTCTATATGTGCATAGGAACTGGGTGATCGAGTTTCGCCTAACAGCGGCCTCGCTTCGTAGGCTTTATCACGTTATAGAACTTACGAAGCCAGGCCGCTGTTGATTGAGACTTGATCACCCAGTTCCTATGCACATATCGAGTTTGATTTGTTATTAATAACGCTGTAAAAGGACAAATTTAATTACATCGGAAGGTGAATAATGATCAAATAAAGTCTCGTTGGCAATAAAAATGACATGAAGTGTCAGAACTAGTGAGTATTGTGAGATGACACCAGACAATATATCATAAAAAAGTCAGAACAAAGATGGCGTCTGCCATCCCTTGATCATATAGGCTAGTTATAGTCAAGCAGTAGTAAGAAGTTTTATTTTAATCCCTTCAAGTCCCTGTGACCCAAATAGAGTGTCTTATAATAAAACCAGACACGTTCAATGACCACGAATGTCACGACTACTACCGACACTAACTGAAATTTCCCAGATACTGTACTATTTCAGTACTCACCAGCATCGCACATGTTATTATACGCCCACATTTAAGTGTGGTCGATAGAGGCAATGTTCAACGTTGTGGGACATTCCAGAAAAAAACTGCTGTGTGGGCGTATTTCCACTCTTCACGTGACTCTCTTTGTCTAAATAATTACAGACGTATTCGATCACATTGTTGAACAAGAAAGTTCATCGTGATTCCCACTTGTCAGTGGTGCATGACGGAGGGCCTGACAATGGACAACACATAGTCGTTCGGGTGTAACGAAAAAACGAGGACCCGAGTTTTCATTGGTATGCAGATTAAAGAACCCTTGGCAATTGAAATTCGGTATATTATAAATTATAGCACACAATGTTGCGAATGTCCATATGAGGACGTTAAACCGCATTTCATTTAAATTAACTCTAGATCTGGGGATGAAATTTGAATTAAAGCCGTACCGTACATTTTGATTAGAAGGTAGATTAGTTTTTATCATCACCTTGGTGTTAGCCCAGGACTGGATAAGAGTATAGTTTTTATTATGTTCAGAAGTGGCGAAGAAGACACAGCCTGGGGATTGCCTAAGGGTAGGGTCCTTGTCTTGTTAAAAAAGTGGCCGAATGGTTGGCGTGCGCACGCAGCATCATATGACCATTTAGTCAACTGGCGTGGTTTCTAATCCCCGTGGCAAGGAGTAGGGTCGACTGTCCAACCTCGTGGATTTTCTCCGCTTTCCTCCCACTGCTAGAGACCCATTAGCGCAAGCGAATTATTGAAATAAAAAATTAAACCATATGTTAGTCCCGAAATGACCTAGTTTGTGTCGAGTGGACGTTAAACCCCATTTCTCTCTCTCTCTCGTTTATCTAACTGTTCAGTGCATCAGCTGTGTAGTCCATCACATATATATGTCATTGTAAGTCAGTTTGCTGCATAGCATATTTTATTTCGGGACATTCTCGTTGGTGACAAAGACGATAATTTATTAGTTTATCAGTTCAAATATCAACCCACTAAGGTGACCCATGTGACATATTTCATATTTGGGAAATAAAAAAAAAAAACATCAATTAATTTAATTTTATTTCACAAAATAATAACATATACAATCAAAATTTATGATGATATTATTGATAAAATTATGTGTAAATATAGGCTAATATAAAAAATATTACTCACAAATATATTACTATTTACAAAAATATTATGAAAAAACTTGCATATAATATTGAATGAACAATATACTACGGTATTAAAATATAAAAGTATCTATATTCGAGGTAGCACTTTTGATAAAATACATTTTCAAAAAGGTAAAATAAAAATAATCATGTATAATTTATGAAGTGGTTGAATTTTTTTTTTTATTTAGTATTTTTTTAAAATTATTTTATTATATTTTTTCGGGGGAGGGGGGGGGGGGATTTACAATTTTTCACTTACAAATTATATAATAATAATTCTTATTAAGGACAAGTAGGCGTGGCACTTATTCTTGATTCGAAATTGACTCTTTAAAATTAGGTCATTTTTCGATAGCCTGGCTACCGGTATATGTTACATATTAAATGAATATACGATTAAGAAAGGCTTTAGTTTGATGCTTTAAAATTTAATTTTAAATAATATTCTTCCATGAAGAAAAGTGGCGTTTACAACCCAATTTTATCTAAATCTACGTTTGGATGAAATAGAGGACCTACAGAAGAGAACATGGGCGTATCTAATTCATATTTTGATGGAAGTTCGGATAAAGAAATTGTTTACTCCAAAGTAAACGCGTGAAATATTAGGCCTTACATATCAATAAAACAGGCCTACACAAAAAAAAATCAAGTATTCTCTTCTGTGGTTGATTTCATTCCAAACGACAATTTTACTAAATTTTGATTATCCACTAAGGAATAGCTATTCAAAATTAACTTTTAAATCATTTATAGACCAAACAGAATGCCTCTTACTGGTACATGTATATGCAATTATTATATAACGCTACAGGTTGTGAAGAAAAAGTCTCAAGCCTACAACACCCTAAAAAAAATTATATTTGGAAGATAGCCAAAATATCGTTGCTTCTTATTTTTCTTTTATTTTATGGATGACAGGTGTAGGAGCTGTTGTCGCTGCTTTTTATTAGCATTAAAAATCATAGCATGGATCATTTAAACTTGGATAACTATCATCTGAAGTATTACCAGATTCTTCGTCTACTTTTTTCTTGGGAGCCAGTTTTTTCTTCTGTTTTCGTGATTCCTTACAATGTTTCGATTTCTTTTGAACCCTTTCTTCCGGTGTACCTGCTTCTTTTTGTTTCGTATCTGGGGATTTTGCGGTTGAAGACCGGCTTTTTAGTTTGGATTTTTTGGGCCTGGGAGGACTCAATGGTTCCACTGAAAAAGACAAAACAATAATAAATCACACAGGCGTTAAGTACAAAGATATAACTTAAATTTCGGAAAAACAATACTAGTAATTCATCAGAGAACAATAAAAACCAATCGACAGTCACAAAAAGGCCCCTGTGTGCTAGATTGTCAAATATACATAAACTGTTCACTTACATTGTAATCTATTAGACCTCAGTGGTGATCCCTGTTTGTCATTGATTACTTGTTGTGATACACTCGCTGGTTCTGCGAACTGTTCGCTGTTAGATGGCCCTTGCGAATCATTGGTGGCTTTCCTTGATTTTAAGTATTTGGAAGTTTGGAGTTTTTCTTGTTCTGTAGCACTTTCAGTGGTGAAAGGAGGTTCCCAGTTTGCCTTTAGTGGCGCACGCCCCGAACTTGGTGGTGATAAAGGACCAAACGTTTCATCCAAAGTTAATGGTTTTACTGATTTCTGGCTGGTGGTAGGTGGTTCCCGGTTTGCCTTTAGTGGTGCACATCCAAAGTTTGGTGGTGATAAAGGGCTACACGTTTTATCCAAAGTTGATTGTTTTATTTTTATCTTACTAGAAGTAGGTGGTTCCCAATTTGCCTTTAGTGGGGCACGGCCAGAGCTTGGTGGTGATAAAGGGCCAAACGTTTCATCTAAAGATCTGTTGGTTGTATTCCCTAATGGCCAGATCTCTGGTGATGTGGCTTTATTTGTGTCTTCTGTCAGATCTAATGATAATGAAGTACATAACTGTAATTCCAATTTCTTAGGCTTTTCATTTTTTGTTTTTGAAGCGACCAGAGCATTGACTGAAAGTATAAATTATTTCATATACGTAAGAGAGTTTAGTTAATCATGAAAAACATTTTTCTATCGCCCTTAGTAATATTGCTAGACTAGAAAGGCATTTCGATTGTTTTAATGTGAATATTCGAACAGTCCCTTGTATGTTTTGTTTTTACAATATACACACGAAGTTGTTTTTATGACTTACAAAAGCTCACATAAAGGCAAAAAATAGAAATACTTACATTTGTCTTTACTGGACTTAAGATCCGGATCAGTACGTTTAGTCATCAGATGTGTAAACTTTTCATCCATAATGTTGCCATTATCTAGCTGCTGTACTCCTTTCGCTGCTTTTGGTGGTTGAAGGTTTCTTGGATGCGATCCTGGAGGAAGTTGACTAGCTCCCGGAGGCAACTGACCTGGGTAGACTGATTGAGAAGGTCCAGCTTGCCCAAAATCAATGGAGGATAACATGGAATTATCAACTGACATTTCGGACATTACTGGTGCAGTCATTTGAACAGGTTGCGTTTCTCTTGTTCGAAACAAAATTTTATTTTTGATTATTGGTTCCTGTTTTACTTTCATTTCATGAAGACCTTGCTTTGCTTTTTGCCTCAATGGAAGCTGTCGAGTTGGTCTAGGCAGATCTCGAATCTTCTCCATAGTACTTTTTTCAACTTGCAATTCCTTACGTCTCTTTATCTGACGTTCTTGAATAGACGCCATTTCTTCTTCCATCATCGCTGCTTCTTCGATGGTTAATGGTCTACCATATTCATCAAAATGGTTACATGAGGGCGACTGAGGCATTTGACTTGTGGTTTCTTCAGCTAATTGGTGTTGACAAACCTCTTGTTCTTCATAAACGCTTAATGGCCTTCCGGGTGCACCAAAGTTTTTACATGGGTGCCGATCATATAATGGCTGTGTCGGAGAATTAGTTGGCAATTCCCTCTTCTTCTGTATTTCACAGGATGCGTCGCCTTTCTTCGTATTCTTCTTTTTCTTTTTCCTGACCCTTTGACCATCTTCATCTTTTAAAGGGGCTAATGCAATTGCTTTTTTGTTACTTGATAATCCACTCAAGCCCCCTTTGCTCAATAAGGACGCAGCGCCAAAGACTTGACTATCATTACTGGAAATATGCCCTCTAGAAACATTACTGCAACTTGCGAACGCTTCTCCCGATTTTACTTTGGCAACACTTTTTGAAGGTGGTAGAACTTTGTCAACCCGATCATACTTTTGTTGTTTCAATAATTCTTCCCACTGTGATGCTACATTCTTTGATTCTTTGCTTTTCCCTTCCCCGAGATCTGGACTTTTATCTGATTTACTTTTCAATGATGTTACAGGGTTCATAACATCTAGGCTTATTTTTGATTCTTTCTTCAGCTCTGGATAAAATAAATCTTTTTTCTGCACGTCTAATATCTTTCTCCAACTTCCTCTTACATCGTTTGGATTGATGTCCATAATTTCTTCCTCTTCCTCTATAACTGGTGAATGTATCGATCGAAAAATCGTATCTTCATTTTCCTTCACGTAACCATCTTGATTTTCTTCAAATTCGACACTATCATCAATTTCAAGAGTCTTTGCGATCTGGTGATAATGGTTAAAAGAATCGACGCCGTCCGTACTATCTGTAGGGTAACTATGCTGTTGAAAATCGTCACAAGAATTAGAATCCGTTCTTCTATCTGCAGTTTCAAATTCTTGTTTACGGAAAATGAACTGCTTTCCATTCTCTGAATGATCTTCTGTGCTTTCAAAGCTGATGCTGCCCTCATCTGTATCTAGCTTGGATTCTACTTCTGTTGGTTGAGTTTCACAGGCTTCTACATTGGTAACATGCACAGAGGGCTCTGTGTTATCAAACTGTGATCCAGTATTACTTTTAGCAGGATATCCGGAAAAGCCAGTGGATTCAACATTTAGTTGAGCAGCCGATGCTAACAATCCATCCAAAATTTTATTACGAGCTGCTATTTTCTCATCTAACTCCATTTCCTCCTGTTTGCATTCTTCTTCAGTAAGATACTGGGTCTTGGTACCAAAAATTAAAGCTTTATTATTTTCACTGTCACAAGCAAACAATGTATTTACAATTTTCTTAGTTGATTCTGGAACCTTTTTATAATGCTGATCCCTGCTGCACGACTCGCTCTCTGTGGGAATAATGATCGCATCAGTATTAGACTCATATTCCGAATCAGTCTCATCCAACATGACGGTGGCTTCCATTTTATTTTTTATTTCCTTGACCTTAACCTCTGAACTAAAAGAGACATTTCTGAATTCTCCAGCTTCGGAAGCCTTTCCACTGCTTTCATCATCTACAGCGTTTTTTATTGGTGTAAAACCAGCATTGTGATCGACCATTGTTCTATTTATGTGTACCTTATCAACATTTTGATGGGGTAAAATTACAGCAGCGGTTACTGGGTGTGTATGTTGCTTTTCATTAACATCGCATACTTCGTAAGCTGGTCTTGATTGATTGTCACATATATGGTGTGCACCTTTCTTATCAGCAAGTAATTCTTTTGTTTTGGAACTTCCAATACAGCTATCATCGGAGTCACTATCCCAACTATTCTTTTCGGATTCGTCTTTTGTAGATAGTTTGTCAATTGCGTTAGCTTGGGGCTTTTCTTCATCTATTTGGCAGCTTTTCTCAGTATCACTATCCCAACTATTCTTCTCTCGTCCTTCTCCATAGACACTATCGATTTCCTTTGCTTTTGGTGACTGGGCTTGTTCGTCTTCTGTCTGACAGCTATTCTCAGTATCACTATCCCAACTATTCTTTTCTAGTCCTTCCCCATAGACGATATGGATTTCCTCTGCTTTGGGTGACTGAGCTAGTTCCTCTTCTGCCTGACAGCTTTTCTCAGTATCACTATCCCAACTATTCTTTTCTAGGCCTTCTCCATAGACGATATGGATTTCCTCTGCTTTAGGTGACTGAGCTAGTTCCTCTTCTGCCTGACAGCTTTTCTCAGTATCACTATCCCAACTATTCTTTTCTAGGCCTTCTCCATAGACAAAATTGGTTTCCTTTACTTTGGATGATTGAGCTTGTTCTTTTTCTGTCTTACAGCTTTTCTCAGTATCACTATCCCAACTATTCTTTTCGAATCCTTCTCCATAGACAATATCGATTTGCTTTGCTTTTGGTGATTGGGCTTGTTCTTTTTCTGCCTGACAGCTTTTCTCAGAATCACTATCCCAACTATTCTTTTCCAGTCCTTCCCCATGGACAACATCTAGAACCTTTTCTTTAGATAATTGAGCTGGCTCTTCGCCTGCCTGACAACTGTTCTCGGTATCACTATCCCAACTATTCTTTTCCAGGATTTCGCCATAGACAAAATTGGTTTCCTTTACTTTGGGTGGTTGAGCATGTTCCTCGTCTCTCTTACAGCTATCCTCAGTAATACTATCCCAACTATTCTTTTCTAATCCTTCTCCATAGTCAATATCAAGATCTTTTCCTTTGGATGATTGAGTGTTTACCTCGTCTGTCTGACAGCTATTCTCAGTATCACTATCCCAACTATTCTTTTCTAGTCCTTCCCCCGAGCCAATATTGGTTTCCTTTGCTTCGGATAACTGAACTTGTTCTTTTTCTGCCAGACTGCTATTCTCAGTATCACTGTCCCAACTATTCTTTTCTAATTCTTCTCCACAGACAACATCGAGATCCTTTCCTTTAGATGTTCTAGATTGCTCAACAATTTTTGTTTTCTTGTCTTCTGTTAGCTGTGATTCATCTTCACTATCACTATCCCAACTACTAACAACTTCTAGATCTGCCTTAGCGTCATTTATTTCTGATTCACTATCCCAGCTACTAACAACTTCAAGATCGGAATTAGCGGCATGTATTTCTGAATCACTATCCCAGCTAGAAACAACTTCAAGATCTTTTATTTTTTCTTCCTTCTCTTTCGTGTTTTCTTCAAACTGTTTAGCCAATTCTACTAAGTTTAACTTCTGGTTTTTATCAGCCGTATCTGCTTTCAGTGACGCTAGTAAATCTAATCCTGTTTCTTTCTCTAGACTTGGTTCACTAGTATCATCACTATCCCAATCAGCTACGACTGCTTTTCTTAATTCTTCTTTCTCTTCTTTTAATTTATTTTCTTTTTCTTTTTTCTTCTGCTCGAACTGTTTAGCCAGTTCAACTAAATTCACCTTATGGTTATTTTGGCCTATTCCAGATTTTGATGACTCAAAAAATGTGTTTCCTGTTTCCTTTTCTAGACTTAGTTCAGTATCATCATCACTACCCCAGTCAGCAACAACGGCTTTTCTTAATTCTTCTTTTTCTGCGTTAAGTCTTTCTTCATTTTCTCTTTTCTTCTCGTCAAATTTTTTAGCGAGCTCTACTAAATTTATCTTGGAATTATTTGCAGTTTTTCCATGTGTCAACGGATCCTCTGCCCTTTTTCCGAGTTTTTCTTCGGTGCTTATTGGGCTATCATCGTCGCTATTCCAATCAGCAACAACGGCTTTTCTCAATTCTTCTTTTTCTGCTTTCATTTTTTCTTCTTTTTCTTTTTTTCTTTCTTCAAATTTTTTAGCAAATTCAACTAAATTGATCTTGGCATTATTTTTGTCTGTATCAGTTTTCAACGGATCCTGTGACTGTTTCTCAACTTTTTTGTCAGTGCTTATTGGACTATCATCATCACTGTTCCAATCCGCGACAACTAATTTTCTTAATTCTTCTTTTTCTGCTTTCATTTTTTCTTCTTTTTCTTTTTTTCTTTCTTCAAATTTTTTAGCAAATTCAACTAAATTGATCTTCGCATTGTTTTTGTCTGTATCAGTTTTCAACGGATCCTGTGACTGTTTCTCAACTTTTTCGTCAGTGCTTACTGGGCTATCATCATCACTGTTCCAATCCGCGACAACTAATTTTCTTAATTCTTCTTTTTCTGTTTTCATTTTTTCTTCTTTTTCTTTTTTTCTTTCTTCAAATTTTTTAGCAAATTCAACTAAATTGATTTTAGTATTGTTTTTGTCTGTATCAGTTTTCAACGGATCCTGTGACTGTTTCTCTACTTTTTCGCCAGTGCTTACTGGGCTATCATCATCACTGTTCCAATCCGCGACAACTAATTTTCTTAATTCTTCTTTTTCTGCTTTCATTTTTTCTTCTTTTTCTTTTTTGCTTTCTTCAAATTTTTTAGCAAATTCAACTAAATTGATCTTCGCATTGTTTTTGTCTGTATCAGTTTTCAACGGATCCTGTGACTGTTTCTCAACTTTTTCGTCAGTGCTTACTGGGCTATCATCATCACTGTTCCAATCCGCGACAACTAATTTTCTTAATTCTTCTTTTTCTGTTTTCATTTTTTCTTCTTTTTCTTTTTTTCTTTCTTCAAATTTTTTAGCAAATTCAACTAAATTGATTTTAGTATTGTTTTTGTCTGTATCAGTTTTCAACGGATCCTGTGACTGTTTCTCTACTTTTTCGCCAGTGCTTACTGGGCTATCATCATCACTGTTCCAATCCGCAACAACTGATTTTCTTAATTCTTCTTTTTCTACTTTCATTTTTTTTTCTTTTTCTTGCTTTCTTTCTTCAAATTCTTTAGCCAGTTCTACTAGGTTTATCTTGGAATTGTTTTTAATTTCTTTATGCGTTAACGGACCTTGGGCCCCTTTCTCTGCCTTTTCTTCAGTGTTTATTGGGCTATCATCATCACTATTCCAATCTGCAACAACTGCTTTTCTTAATTCTTCTTTTTCTGCATTTAATTTTTCTTCTTTTTCATTTTTTCTTTCTTCAAATTTTTTAGCAAATTCAACTAAATTGATCTTAGTATCAGGTTTCAACGGACCCTGTAACCGCTTCTCAACCTTTTCTTCGGTACTTATTGGGCTATCATTGTCACTATTCCAATCGGCGACAATTGATTTTCTTAATTCTTCTTTGTCTTCTTTTAATTTTTCTTCTTTTTCTTTTTTTCTTTCATCAAATTTGTTAGCAAATTCAATTAAATTTATTTTAGTATTGTTTTCCACATTATCAGGTTTCAGTGTATCCAATAACTTTGTTCCCATTTCGTTTTCATAGCTAATATCAGTGTCACTACCCCATTCAGTAACTAAAGGTTTTCTGGATTTTTCATTTTCTTCTTTAAGCTTTTCTTCTTCTTTTTGTTTCTTCTCTTTAAATTGCTTTGCTAGTTCCACCAAGTTTATTTTACCGACTGCTTTTCTGGTTTCTAGTAGACTGGTTTCAGATGATCCTTTCTCACTGTATTTTGGAAGGCTGTTGATTGAGCTGTCACTTTCCCAATCTTGTAATGGTGTCTTACTCCCAAGTTCTGGTTTTCCTGTATCACTGTTTGAACTCATTGAAAGTGTATTGGATAGGCCTTGATCTTTTCCAAGTGGAATTTTATCGTTCGGAACATCAGGTTTTACAGCAATTGGATAAATGCCAATTATTTTTCCAGACGTCTTTGTCGAAAGTTCATGTTCAATATCATTAACGTCAAGTGTATTTTCCACTACCACGAGCCCTCTGTTTTGAACTGTATTGTCTGGAAATTCATCTGCATCATCACTAGTTGAACTAGGCCAGCTATCAATGGCTTCATCATCACTAGTTGTGTCACTACTTCCAGTGATATCTTCATTATCTGGAAACGATACCACTTCATATGCGGGATTGCGTAAATTATCTTTAGATTCACATGACATTTTCTTTTTCTTCTTTAGTTTTTTCCTCTTCAACTTTAATGGCAGAACATCGTTTTCGTCTGAAGAGCCGTCGGTAAAGTTTCCTTTCTTTGTTTTTGTGGTTACTCTTTTCCTTAAAGACTTTATTCGGGCTGACAATTCCATATTATTCTCAGTGTTTAAATTCTTTACTTTGACCACTTCCGTGTCAATAGCATTAAGTTCGTGTTGTGGTTGTTCTTTGAAATCTTGAGTTTTTTGTTCCACTTGTCCATTACAGAGCTGGCTAACGTCAGTTGCAGATTCTCCCCATACTGGGTTTTTAGAGCAAATCCCTTCGTGTGCTTTCACTATTTCTGACCCACGAGAGCAAATAATGGGTGGTTGTGTTGCCGCAGGCGGGGATATTACTTGAGGCAGTCCATCAATTGCTACGACTTCCCTTAAATCCATATCTGCCTCTGCTTTAGGAGCAATTAAAGTTGCATTACGCTTACTTTTTTCCATAGCCGGCTCTGTGTTTGTTTCCTTAATTTTTTCAACTATTTTATTGGTTTGCATTGAAAGAACAACACATTGATCTGGAGATTCAGTTAAAGCTTCATTTGTGTTAGGTACACTATATTCTGTATTAGCTGCATCTGCATTACTTTTTTCTTTGGTTGGTGATTCCAAAGAGTTTCGACTTGTCTCCTTTGTTCTGTTTAACTGTGTTGGTTTACACCTACCCAATGGCCTTGACGACGGAGACGCAGCTCTTCTTGAACCATCAGGCTTGTGTATATCCCTGCGACTTAGTCTTGGAGAAAAATGTAACTTTGATTTTTCGATATCCTCAGCAACTAAATATTTTTGGTGGCGTTGGTTTTTTGGTTTCATTTTTTCTGGAGATTCCTTTCTATGCATGTAAAGGCTGTCTTCTTGACTTTCATTTCCCGAGTCTGATGTGGGTTTAGGTTTTTGGTTCTTTTTGTCGGATTCCAAAGATTCGAAGTGCTCCTATAAATATAAAGTAATATTATGGGTATGTATTTAAATATCAGTAGCCTAAGGCAAAATATAAATTATAAAAAAAAAACCATTGAAGATTGATGAGTTAATAAGGAGGGGTAGGGGTCTTCTCCATCAAGATTTATTATATTTAATATATAAAGAGCTGGCAGTTTGTACTTTGATAGTTCTAAAATAGATTATTACCGAAACTTTCAAAGTACTTTATTCTGGGCGGAGTTGATGAGGGTATTATTATTATCAGATGTTCTAATCTATTCCATATCTGATGGTCTAGGGAGTTGATTAAGACCTTGTCAAATGAATAATTCTAATATGTATTAATAATCAATTAAAGTTGCATCTACTTACATGAAATGATGGAAAATAATATTCATCACTTCGTCTTTCAATTAAAGAAAAGTTTACCAGCCTAGGTACATCAAATTGAATAACTCCATGAATTAAATCATCAAAGAATCGTCTAAAATAAAAAAAAACCACAAAATAGTCACAAATATTTTTAAGCGTCTACAATAAATTGGGTGTAGATACAAGTCAATTGAGACAGCATTAGTTTCAGCTAAGACAGATGGGGGAGCTCGATTAAACAAATTAGTTAATGGAACTTTTTGGTATTTCAATTTACCGTTTTGATAGCGAGTATGTCCAGAAACTTCTGAGAGTATTACAAATTTAGAAAACAATAAATTACCTTGTAGCTAGTGGTGATGAATTTTCTAATTTAAAGATAAGAGATTGTGTGGCTGATCTCCATTTTCCAATAATTTCATTTTCTCTTGTTATCCAATCTTCTTCTAAATATCCTAATGACTGTAAATTATAACAGTTTTATTTATACTAAATAAACTATTTAAAGACGGGTTACGCCAACCCTTTTACTTTTAGGTAACAGCGCCCAGGTTAGGAGCAGAACAGTAGAACGTTAAACCCCATTTCATTTCTTTTATGTAACTGAACTGAATCCATCAAATTAAGATTGTTGTAAGGTATTTATTCTTTTAGCGGAGGTGGGTGGAGGTTACAAATTTCTCAAACAAAAAAAAAGATAAAATAATTCATTGCTAGATATTTCTCACCCACCCGTTCGCACAGGGTACTTCTGAGCATCACAGTTCTCATGTGTCAACAAAATGCTACCAGAGATAGGCTGGACGGAATGAGATTATACACTTACCTCTCTGAAGATCGCTCTATCAATTTCATCTTTCTCGTAAGCCTTTCTATAAGTAATATAAGATTTCTCCATCTTTTTTTTAAGGGACGCCAATCGAGATGAAAGACGGGATTTTGGCCAAAATCTATTTCTATTTTCATCTAACTTACTCCACTGGTCATAATTTTTCATATATCTCTGTAAGATAAATTAAATATAAAATGTATGCATCGTCTGAGCAATCATATTCTCTGCTTGTAACCATTCTACAAATATGTCAATAGCTTAAGTGCGTCATCCGCGGATCTTCCGAATTTATTTTTATCAGGAAAAATGAAATTATATTACAAGCCTTAACCACTGAGCTTGGTACTAGGGATAACATCAGCGCTAGTCCATTCAATCTCTTGAATGAAGACGTCTAGTTAACATCGGCAGTTTGTCAAAAAAGGGTTTCCTTGGGCTATAGTTCTAATAAATTTCCCCGGTAGTTTGAACATGTATCTGTCCCGACCGATGGTTATTAAGGATCGCGTCAGTCGAGTAAAGATATATTTAAAAACTATATTACGAGATTACATAATATGATGTGGACAATACACTCATCAGGCCATTTTAAATCTACCATACGGTAAGCTTATGACTACTGCTATAATGTTAGACGATAGAATATTTTTTGAACAACCGTATTTCCACCTGGGGCCTATTTCACGAAATTTTAACTAAGATAAGATCCCAATTTTAGTAATTTGATTGGATAATATTAGATTGATTTTAGTGCTTAGCCAATCAAAATTGAAGTATCTACTAAAATTGGATTTTATCTTAAGTTAAAATTTCGTGAAACAGGGCCCTGCTCTGCTTTCCATTTCAAACGCAAAGTGATCGTGTATGTTGACATTACGATGGAGTTGGTTATTACCTTATTAGCTTTGATTACTATGTCTTCTTGTTTATCTCTAGTGGATAATAAAGAATTAAATTGAAGTTCTAAACCAACTTCAAATTTATTATCTAATCTATAGTATAGAGAGAGAAGAAGAGAAAGAAAAAAAAGATATAGAGAGGACAACAGAAGAAATGTATA
This sequence comes from Patella depressa, assembly GCA_948474765.1. Taxonomy (NCBI): domain Eukaryota; kingdom Metazoa; phylum Mollusca; class Gastropoda; family Patellidae; genus Patella; species Patella depressa. Next base: position 72,020,329 of record OX419715.1, on the reverse strand, counting down.
AAAAGAGTGAAAATGATAAATATAATGTGTTATTAGTTAAAAAAGAAAGACGACAGAGTGCCAGAGGTGTTCAAATAAGGCAAGAGCAACAGTTTATAAGAAAGAAAAATATATTTGTATATATTTTGACTTGTATTTTAACAAATGATTTGTGGCTATTTTACGCAATATTTACGAAAACTATTATTGTTACTAGAACAAATGATAACTTTCATTTGAACTCATCGTCATATGAGAAATAACATGTTGAGTTATTTAAAAAGTTGAAGTCCGTAAAAAACATCTGCTCATTTTCTAACAAAGAAATTGTTGTGGAAGAAACACTTACTTATTAAGAAGGCTCCAATATGATCTTGGATTGTCATATCCACGCCATTGATTATCCAGATGCTCAGCATTACGCTTTATATTGGTGATAAGAAGTCTGGATATGTCACATAGAGCACGGTTTATATTATCACCTTTAAAAAAAGATGATTTAAAATATTGGGGTTTTTTCTTTATTACTTATAGTCTGTCTAGATACTGGCTCAATGTGCCTAATAATAATGTGCCTTTAATATATATAAACTGTAGATATATTGTTTATCGACAGCTCAATGTGAAGTGAACACTAGGAAATATTTACATTAATATATATAACAAATAAACTTACCTTCGTCAAGGGTACAGCTCTTATCCAGTTTAATACATTCTTCCCTCATAGTACTGGCTAACTGCATGTAAGCTTTGGACATATTTTCATATAAACTAGTCCATGCAGACAGGTGTCTGTGGCTGAAAAATATGAGAGTATTTTTATTATCATTAATGGAAATGTGGCCAGTCGTTGGTCGATACTCCGATACCAACTTTTAACATGTGGGCCTGTTCAATTGTTGCATTAAAGAAAATAACCACTTCAAATGGAAGTCTTGGCTGATTGGTAAAAGTATGTTTCGATTATACTGACTGGCATTGCATTTTCCGCGACTAACAATTTTTACTAGTGATTATTTCAGTGATATATTATATAGGCCTAGGCCTATTAATAATATTTATAGTACTTTTTAGTTGTGCTTTGGTGAAAACAAAGTCAAAGGGGGCTTTTGTTGATAGCTGTCATACCCGACGGAGACGTTCAGATACACAATGAAATATCTTCAGTAAATAATAAGTAAAAAACATCGCTTGAAAGAATAATATTTTAATATTTATCACTAAATTTATTTTAATCAATGTGACTTAGGCCTATATTATGATTATGATTATGACGTCACAATAATAATGTGGTCATCGTTGGCCGCAAAACTGTGAGTAACATCGTCCAATAGAATCGGTTTTGTTTGTTTTGTTGTTGTTTTTTATTCCACGGCTGACACATTTCTAAAACATAAAATGACCAGTACCAAAGTGTGACTTCAAAGTGGAAATCACGACACACTCTGTGACGAAAAGAAAAATGGATCGACTCGGCCATTTTTTTTATCATCAACTGCGCCTATCAGCTAGCCTAGCCTATGATTTGTTGATTAATTGACAATGAACAATAAATTTAAACAAAAATGTTGTACTCACAGACCCTCGTCGCTTCCATAATGAATAAAATTACATTTATCCATATTTAGTTTTTGAATGTGTCGAAAACTCAGCGGAAAAATACGACAGATTAAAACATAAACTCTGCCTTGAACGCTTCTTCCATTTTAATGCTAGGCAACGCTGTGGAATACACCCACGTGACAAAAGTCACGTGTTGAAATAGTTTAATCTGATTGGATGATTAAGACGTCAATATCTAATAAGGGCACAGATATTTTAATGGTTTTGAACGGAGATCAAGAAGATTCTATTTTTTTCATTATTCTAATAATAAAAGGAATTATTTTCGGTTTGGGCTTTTTACAAAAAATATGTATTTTTGTCCGTTTTCATTCTCGTCCCCCAAAAGATTTTGACAATATTTGGCAATCATGCCAGAAGCTATCTCTAACTCTAAGTTTGCGTCCTCAGCGGAAACTCTCGACCCACTGTTTGAGTGTTTCTGAGCGTAGGATCAAAAATACCAATATGTTGCGTTTATTCCGCCACATTGTCGGAAAATAGTGTGCTACGTATTTTCGGTGTTACCGACTGGGCCTCAAGATCCATGGTAAATACTTCTGACAATGTCACAAGACTTTCCCACATCCACTGTACATAGTCCAGGTGATGAAATAATTTCACAGTTTACCGGAAAAGACACGTTTTGTTTTGGGTGTTATTTTTTTTTTGGGGGGGGGGGTGACCGAGAAAGGTGAGATTAAAATTTGCACCTGGAAAGAGACTGTCCATGTTTCAAGCGGCTGCGCTAAACCCCTTACAGCTTCACAGAGCGTGGAGAAGCTCTTTTCAGTTGTGAAGACAACTGTGCACTCAAATGTCTACATGATGCTCACTCAACAATGTGGCGTGCTCATAGTAACAACGTTGAAAAAAGTGAAAATACACAGAGAGCCTGTTATTTGCAGTACTTGAGACATTTCAAAAGAGTTTATACTTTTCCATTTTCATGAAATACACTTTGTAAATATAATGTTAAGATGAATGCACCTGTACATGTATCACGAACAGGATTGATATGTCCTTGCCATTGCGATCCAGATTAAGCAAGGTCTGAAATAAATATAAAAAAAACATAGACAATTATACAAATAAAGATACGGCAACTGTTTACATTATGACTTGAAGAAAGAAAAAAACCTGTAAAATACTCTATCATGACATGAAAAAAGAAAATACCTAAAACTCTACAATTCTACATGGATTATCAACTAGAAATGTAGCGATCCAGAATCCGTTAAACCCCAACCCCAATTGAATTGAATGAAAATATGCTAATCGCAGAGATAGACTTTTCAACAATTGAAACCATCACATGTTGGAAGGGAAGTAACTCCGTTTAAATAATAAACTGAACTACCTAATTCAACAATCCTATGAATAATGTTGAGACACAACCGATTTTGTCAAAATTAAACACGCATTATGCAAGAGTAAAATCTGTCTATTGTAGGTCTTTCTTTAGACCTGAAATGTTATAAAAACTTTTAATTAGACATTAATTAACTTATTCAGACCGTAATCAGCTCTCGATGTCAAGGCTAGCCTGCGATATTTATTGGATTGTAGTCCGATTTGCTGAAAAACTTTTCTTCGTGGTTAACGATTAAATAGATCATCGAGACTATTAATTTTGTCTTACCGACTTCAGTAACGATAATCGAGGATAAGCGGAACTTTCATCCGCTTATATAAGTTTTCGGTTTATATCAATTTGACTGAAATTTTCAGCAACTTGCTTTTACATAAGGTAGTTTTAACTATTATAGTGGGAACTGCCAACTCGTTATTTAACATGCCATAATGTATCTTTATCGAAAAATTCTTGTAAAAAATATAAATACTGATATGTCACTTTTTAGAAATCGTATACCAAAATTCAAATAATCGAGCTGCTTTAATTCTTGCCCCCAAAAAGGCCAATAACCATTGTCGTAGAAAGGAGTAAAGTCGCCTGTCCAAACTATTGGGTTTTCTCCAGGTCCTCTGGTTTTGCTCACATTGATAAAGACCACTACCCGCAAACGAAACATTGAAATAAAATTGAACAATATTAGTCCCGAAATCACAGTCTGAGTCGATGTTAAACTGTTTAAAGACCCAATACCACTTATGTTGTAACTGAATAATATGTCCCGATCTTTTTTCTGGTCAACAAATTGTATTATTTTACAACATTCCAATTAATTATTGATACAAATTTCATCTTAACACACCTAATTTAAAAAATTGGAAAAATTCAACTACATGATTTGAAAAGGTTAACGTAAACCTTGTCAAATGTGACTTGGAATTTAAAATATTTTCGAACCCCCTGGGCAAGTAAAATAGGATGTAATGGATAATTTACACAACAAGTAGGACACTTAAACAAGGCTATTATTTATTTTCCTGAGCTGCCAAGCCAGCAAGAGTGTTATTGTGCCTTTAAAAGTAAAGCACATCGACAAGTGAGTCGCAGTTTCACACAACCGACACAAAACCAGAAAATGTACCCAACAATACCTCAGGCCACACAGTTTTCGACTTACATACCGCGACGATTCCATGATGAATAATAATACATTTCATTCCTTCATATGCTAATAACTATAAAATCCTCGACCTTATTTTTCTCTTGACAGCTAACATGTCCAATGCCACAGATTGTTTTGACAAGTTATTAAATCCTTTATCAAATAACACAGCCGTCAATTCTGTCATTCCTTAATGTCAATACTGTGTAATTTACATTTTCATGTGATATTATCAGACATAATAATACGATTTTGCTGTGTAATTTGTTCTGGTTGGAAGGTTAGAGAAATGAGGGTGGGGGTGTAGAACGATAAGAGCATAGTAGTGAGACCTCTAGAAAACACTGCTATGTTCAGTACAGATCCCTAGGTTGGGAGACCTCCAGTTGCGAGTAATATTTATTAGCCGGAAATCACTCAAAAAAGCGTCTCTGGCGATCTAGACCCCAAGGAGCGTCCGGGTCGTAGACGGTCCCTCGATCTTCGCCTACAGTTCTATGATCAAGAAATGCTTCAGTCAGTCCTTCTCTCTGACAAAATTGTTTTAAATGATAAAGAAGAAATCTGGACTTCTGTTATGTTAAAATCGTTTGAAGAATACACAATACAAGTATTGTCGACTTTAAATACCAAATTAAGACAACACCTGAATTGATAGTATGTAAGCAAACACCCGCTCCAACAACACGTTTTTCGCGAACCTACGAATCTGCGATTTAAAGTTTTTAGGAAAATGAGATTGAAATGTATAGCATTCCGTTGATAATGATATTTATTTGTGATTGACGATTTCATTAGGACGGGCCCGTATCTAGACACCATTAAGCGGGGTGCATTACCTTTCGGTAAGGGGCGAACATTTTGAGGAAATTTTCGGAAAGGTCATTCTAACAGACTGTTGTAATCATCATGCTATGTAGTTACCTAGGCCTCTAATAAGCATTTTAAAATAAGTATTCGAACAAATTTTTTTAGCTTTTTTAGGTTAATATAAGGAAATGATTGTTAGCAATTTCAGAGCGGGGGAGGCGAGAGGCCTGTAGATACGGGCCCGCATTAGGACACTATCATTACCTAACCAATTGATTTTTTCCCTCAGATAACTTTCACTTTGATAAAGGTCAAAAAAGTTCATCACGATTTTCCAGCGTGGTTTTGCCCTTGTCAGTGATGCAGGACGGAGGGACTGACAAGAACAGATGTCATGTCGTTCGGATGGGACGAAAAACATTGGCGTGCACGTAAAAGATCCCTTGGAAGATGGAATTCTGTATAAGAGTAGGCTGTAGCGCCGCTGGCAGGGCAAAATTTCCCTCATAGCACACTGTATGGCGGATGCCATGCTTCATTAGCCCATTTCATTTCATTTATGATAGTCACATTCGTCATTTTGTATGAAAAACTTATTGACGTCAACGACATTGTTATTGTTTTCGAAAGGTATCTTTTGCAAGCTGCCATAGTTTTGTTTATACATATTGACCGAAATTCGTCTAATGTTGTCAAAGCGGAGTCTTAATTTAAAACTATTTGTAATAATAGATACCGGTAATGAATAAACTATAAACAAATAGTAACGACTGGTATTCTCCTTTAATTATTTGAGCCACGGTGGCTAAGTGAGTAAGACGCTGGCTCGCTAGTATGGGATTTACGGATTCGATTCCTGTATTGTCCGAGAAAATTCATCTAGATTCTCAGTGATGCATTATGGAGGACCTGAGAAGGACAGCTGTGTAGTGTTGTTCGGAGGGTACGAAAAACCGAGATCCCGTGTACACATTGGCGTGCACGTAAAATATCCTCAGTTGGCAGTTGGAATTCGATACAAGAGTCGTCGGACAAAATTTGCCTCATTATCCCAGTTAGAGCAAAACAGTGCGTTTCGATAGCGTGTGGTATATATATATATATATTCACAAAGACAGCCACCTAATCTGAAACGCCTCCTAACCAGAGCAAGGACCGGTTTTTATGTATCTAAATGCCTGGATCTTCGATGCAAATGTTGTGACCATATAATACCAAATAACCATTATAAATTTCGTAACATTACGTTTAGCGTCAACGACAATATGAATTGTGACACAAAAAATCTCATATATGTCTTGACGTGTCTGGGTTGTGATTTTTTCTACATAGGCTAGACCATTCTCCATACAAGGGAAGACAACTCTGTTTGGGAGATTGAGGCTAGACATCTACTCATCTACGGGATAGAGTACGCAACCTTCAACGGGATTGCAATATTGAATGTGTACATGTTTTGTATTAGTTAACGATATGTAACCATAGACAATGGTAACTATAGCTAATTAAAACCACAGTGTTACTATGTAAATATGTATAAATATACTATAATTGTCCATCTTTATACAATGACATTATTTATGAATAGTCCGAAGACGGACGAATAGTACTTTAAAATGTTAAAATGTTATTAAGCCAGTGTTGAAATCAGTTTGTGTTGGCATACCTTTTATCTTTTTATCATTTACCGTGAAACAAAGTAGTGCAACTTTGCGGTTGTCCTAATAATTTTGGATATATATATATATTAGTGTATAATAGTGTTACACGTCGTTAAATTTGAACATATCACTGGAATATTGAGCCATTATCTTTTTTTCTGCGACATTTGAATTGCACAAAAATATCGATAAAATCATAAAATAATTAATTATCTGAATTTCCGAATGAAGGAACTTCCTTATAAGCCTAATCTACTTGGTAGACGGGTCGATGACCACTAGCCGAATCAAAAGTGCGATAAACATTATTCGCAACATAATAACATTTTCGAGGAGTTTAACAGCAAAATGTAACTTAAATCAATTTAGTCAATGTGTTGTTAATTAATTATTCTGAGGAGTTTAAAAGCTGAAGTAATCAATGAAAACCCCAAGTAGCCTTATCACGTGAAAGGGAAATTTTCATTTGGCAATAAAAACTGAAATTATCTTCCAAGGAGAATAAATGCCGAAAGGTCGTATTATTGATTATGTGTGATCTGACATTCAGAAGAAAAACCATAGTAAAAATAACACGGCATTATATTTGGTTAAATGGATTCGCATAATTTGTTTATAGCCTATAAAATATTGAGAGGCTGTAATTACGAGAGACGTGTGAATGTGGTAGAATGTATACCACAGACACTGCGGTATGGAATCATTAAAATAAATTGTTTGGTGCCAGATAATTGTTTTGCCTATTAAATCTTATTGATTGTTTGGACTAAATAGATGTTAGTGTTCCGTTATCGACCGACGGCCCAATGTTCTAATGGGCAGTTTTTAAAGGCCGTAATGGAAGTCGACAGTACATAGTAATGGTTTTTTCAAATGCATATAATTCAGTATTTTTAAGATTTGTAGTTCCCATTGTAGTTCCAGTCTTCTGAAAGTTAGATGTCATCATGGGCTAGCCGATCCTTCAGCCGATCGGCTTATTCTCATGTCCGTCCCATGTCCCCTAAATTGAACCTTGATCTATTTTTTTCTAAATTTAATCATGCCATTTTTACATACCCTCTAGGTTTTTACATACCCTCTGTAATATACAACTAGAAACCGGGATCTTTCTTTTTCAATTTAGTCATGTTATTCCTACGCGCAACAACAATAGTAATATGTCCATTCATATAGTGTCAAATCCACAAATCGTGATCATGGCGCATACAACAACTATACAAAAGTCTTTTGGATCTAAATTTTTTTGTCAATTTTTGTAGTGAATTTCTAAAAGATGAGTCTTTAATCGAAATTTGAAGATTGACAAAAAAGTCACAACATGGAATGAAGTCTATCTTCCAGTGGCAGCAACGGCAAACGCTCTTTGTCCAAAGATCGCAAGTGAATTCATCCCGCGGTTTTAATTGGTCCGATACTAGTAGTAATTTTGTGATCTGATCTAGGAGTAAACGAATCTAAAAGGAGGGCATCGTCAACTTACAGAATTTTGATTTAGAACATCTTCAAGCTGCTTTGTATACATGGGTAAGTAAAACAGGTCCTAAAACCTCGACGAACACCACACAATAGAGGAACACATTCTGATTTGTCTGAGTTGACAATCATAGATTGATTGCGAGATGATAGATAAGATCTAAACCATCCCAAAACCCCGCCATTAAGACAAAAGTCTTTCTGAAGATGGAACGACGGGTTTTGATGGTCCTTTGTGTCAAAAGCTTTGGAAAGATCTAAAAATATCACCTCTTATCGACACACATCTTAAAGTCGTCTACTTTTTAAAGGCTCTTTCAGTTCGATGATGGTGTCTATAAGCTGACAGAAATTCACAAAACAAGTCGTATTTCTTCAGGATGATCAAGTAACTGTGTTTTGTTTGCTTTTCCCATAAGCTTGGACAAAAACGACAGATTGAAATAACCGGCCTGTAATTTTTAAGAATATTTGGTTCGATAGATGGTTTCTTAAGTAAAGGTGTGACCACATCGGATTTGAAGAACGCCGGAACAGTACCAGTCACAAGGCTGTTATTGATAATGATGACTGGCAGTAGAATGTCCAGGTGTGTTAAAACGCTAGTCGGAATCGAATCAAACTCTTAAATGGTGTTAAAGCTCCCAGTAAAGTACCGGAAAAAACAGGACTGTAAAAGGCAAGGCTAGTGTAATCGTGTTGATTTATGGACTGCTGGGTTGTGACAATCTTATCATGGACAAAGTTACTGAATTTGGTTGCAAACTATTCAGTATCATTATCAACAACAGGGAGCTTCCCTTCATCACGCTTGTCCATTAAAGAAACAAATAAAGGGCTTTAGAATTGCCAGTGTCCATTCAGCGGCAAAATAGAATTAGTGTGAAGCCCAAGTATTGTAATATTTAATCATGGAAGTCCTGTTTTGAACCGTCGAATACTACATTGGTATTAAATATTCAAATATTGGTCGGATATTCAAATATTTGGTATAAATTAGATGCGATCTTTCTCAGCTACATTCTTATATGAATGGCTATTTTATCCACGTCAGTACCCCGTCAGACAATCAGCAGCACTGTATTCATAGTGTTAACTGGAAATCAAATGAACATCGATTTCTAGAAGTTGCTAATTAAGCTAGGCAACTTTTATCTTGAGGGAGGGGGGGTATCGAAATGTTTAACCGTGACATGAAAGAAGAAAAGGACCCACCTAAAATCAGGGAATTGTGGTAATATGTTACACTTTCGAAATTAAATGACTGTCAAGATGCCTTTCCCGGAAAATAGAAACATCCAACCGTAGTAGAATATACTTGATTCCATGAAAACACCAATGGGGCGTACAAGAAGTGACAACATGTCGGCTTGTTATCTACAACACAACACATAGTATTTTTCCGACGTGGTTCGGATGTGACCAAATAACGAGGTCCCGTGTATACATTGGCCTGCACGTAAAAGATCTCTTGGCAGTTGGTATCCAATAAAAGAGTAAGCCATAATGTCGCTGCCCGGGCACATTTTCCCTCATAGCACACTGTGTAGCATATGTCCGGTTTCTTAGCATAGTGTATGCGCAAAACAGTAGGACGTTAAACCCCATTTCATTTCATTCCAAACAGAGTTACAGTTATTGCTGTTCGGAGTTTCGACATTATTTATTATTTACATGTAAAAAATGGAACATCCTTGTTGAAACGTTACTCAGTAATAGTTAGGAATTATGTACCATGAATTGTATTATGTTTATTTCCAATTTTAAGATTAGTATATCACATTAAAACAAGGAAAGATTCAGATGGTTAGAGGCCTACTTACATACACGAGGGGTGGTCAACACTTATATTGTACTTGCAAATGAAATGCTGGATAATTTATGACAAATGGTTAATATCGTGTCGCATGACAACTGAAATATGGAACCTTTTCAATATCATATGAGGGTATACATACTGTTGGCATTATGGAGCAAGGGACAGTGTCTAATCATTCGGGTGGTATAAAAACATTCGCGTAAAGGAATCATAAAATCGTATGTGGAGAATGATTCTGTCAATCTGAAATTGGATATAACACCTTGAAGGTTATGTTGAGAATGATGTATGTTGTAGAAATGTTAAACTGACAATGTGTGTAATAGTGTCTGTACTGTATATAACACGGTAAACTTTATTTAAAGGGGCAGTCTTTTGAAAATGACACGATACAAATTTCAATTGGGTGACATATTGCATCAGGGCTCTGAAAAGTCCCGGTCATCTTTTTCTATAATGTGATGATCATATCTTAATTCCCTAATCGACAGGCATATTCGGAAAATGACGAAGATTGTATCAAATGATGCTATAAAAGCGTTAAATGTTAGACGCAGAGAATGGTTCCCGTTAATGACTTCACTGTATTTTACTACTGTATTCGAATATCCTATTTGAAAGTTCAATTCTGTTAAACTGGCATCAGTGAATTGAATCTGTTCCTTTGTCAGAATCTATGTGCGTAAAATTTCAAATCGTATATACAGCAATGTAGTTGATCAATGAACAATTCATCCAAATTTAACGTGATCCCACGGAGATAATTCTTTTTTATTTAATCTATAACATCCACAGCGACATATCGTGGATTCTATTGAATTTATTTCACTGTCAATAAATCATGGTGCAGTGGTTTAGACAATATTGAACAAGAAGTTGAATCTAGTTTGTTAATAATTGATGGAATCGTCCAACTCGCCCAAACTAACAAACATATCGACAATCTCAACCCGTACAGTGTTGAGGACAGCGAAGCTACTATAACGTAGTATAGTGTAGACTCTAAGCTATTTATATGTACGCTATTCGGTTTGTCGCATGGTTTGGCTTCGTATTTCACTTGTGTTTGTGATAGGATATAATTACTTCAATACGTACAATCATACTAGAAGAATACTGTTCCATGCCACCTGGTACAATTACTCTAATGGCTGATATTAAGGAACTCACAGTGAAAGTCTAGTAGGAAGTAGTCAAGGTTGACATCAGTTCTTATATGCAGGTGAGTTGAATTTTGAATTTACGTAACGACAAAGCACTGATCTAATAAATCATAAGACATCAATTCACAGATCAAGTTATGTAGCAACGATAAGGATTAAATCGTATGGATGAAAGACTCTCGGTTGCATTGTTACCTGCTAATTTTGGTAAAAATCAAACAAAACTTCCTGCCTATAGACAATGCCAGGGGACAAACGGCCAGGGGACTATTCATTTCATTTGTTTCGTTGTACGATTTCTTTTATCTGTACGTGTCATACTCCTCGCAGTGCTCCGTTTGATTAGAGCTAATCCCACTAGAGAGGGATTTCTTTGACCATTGCTTCAGGAATATGGTACTTGTAGACTAAGACATTTATTTATGTTGTGTCATAATTTGATCTCAATCCCCATGTTGTGTTAATCTAAACTACAAATTCAAGCATGTTTCTTGTTTAACTAATCTGAGCAGAAAAAATACACCGGCACACGACTTACTGTGATTCGGGTTACAAAAAAATATGTCTAAGGATTATTAAATTAAAAAGCTTAAAAAATTACGGCTATGGCAATTTGAAATGCATTTTGTCGGCGTAAACTGGTATCAATATGTTCATTGGTAAAGGTGAATACCGGATTTTGCGCACATCAACCGTGAGAGACTTAAATTTTGGTTGATATAAAAAGGGTTCCGCTTTGCAAATATGTGGCAGTTTATTATATGCGTAAAGAAATGACTACATATCCACCGAGCACCGATCTTTGAAATTACTTGAATCGACCATACACTTGTTGACGAGAACTTTACATAACTTACGCAAAGCTCATTGTAATCTTTTATTTAAACCAAAGGTTTGTGACTGTGAAAGATCCGAAATTATCCCAAATTGCAACAGACTTTTTAAGGACCATACTAACACACACGCATGTTTTTGTTTAACCACAGATATGTGACTCCATTATTGGGTTAGCCTTTTCATCTGAATTCCAGCTGATCTTTGGACCCAAGAATTTTTTACTCCAGTCGCATGGAAAACTGAAATCCTAACTATTGATTCATGCTCTGGGAATGTGTTTCTGATTATGAAAAGTTTTTGCCTATGTGTTTCAGCCTAGCCCAGCCCCCCCCCCCCCCACACACACACACACACTGTCTATTAAGGTTTCAGTCTAGCCCCCCCCCCCCCCACACACACACACTGTCTATTAGTTGTGCATACGGGCAGACTAACCATACATTGATACTTTTTCTCATTTGAAAAGCTCATATAACGATTGAACCGCTTAAAACCCAGAAAACAAACAGGAGAATGTCATGGTTAATAACCATTTCATTTACATAGTTATAACAGCAATTAAAATAAAATAACAGGAATATCAAGTTGCATACAGAATGGCCGAGTTATAAAGGTGGAATTCCCCTGGGCGCTGTGAAACGGGATTTTTCTCGGGCCACTATTCCGGTAATAAACAAATACCCGGGATTTTTTATTCCAGAAAAGCGATATATTCACGTAGCGACATCAATCAAAATTAATGTTGATTCTAAATGAAATTCAAAGATAGTTTGATTACATATTGTTTCTGCATTTACACTCGTGACAAATTTATCTACAAGGTCTGAACAGTAGGGCGTCGAGCCCTGGTTCATGTCGTTTCACCTAGAAGCTCAAATAACAATTTTCGTTATTCTTTAGCATGGCGATCGAGTTGGCGTTAAAAATTACTTCTCTTTCATTACACCATATGACGGCAACAATTCTACGCAATGACCCTTAATTAAAGACGTTACAAGATATCATCTTCAAGTCAATCATATTTATGAAGATATCTAACATGACTAGACATCTATTAATCTATCTTCATTATCTTCACTGGCTGGGATGTATGTAGACACATATAGTAAATTCTTAACTTTACTTTAGCATCTATCTGACATATAGACGAAGCAATCGAAATTTATCGAGAGAAAAACCCCAACCCTTTTTACAAGTGCAAGTTTCAATCTTAAAACGACCTTGATCGACTACGACAGTGTAGACAAAACAATCTCAAATCTCCTTGAAAAAACGTCAATCCTTTTACAAGTGCAAGTTTCAATCTTAATCCAACCTTGGGCGACTTCGACAGTGTAGACAAAACAATGGTAATGTGTCATACAAATATCAACTTCCTTTAGTTCTTGACACATAGTCTAAACAGGCATAGGTTAAAACCTTTAGATGGACGGACTTTTCGGGTATTTTAAACCCCTTTAGAAGCATGGGAGCCGCGGTCGCTCAGTGCGGAAAATGTTGGCGAACTGAGCCTGAGCTCGTCGGGGGTTTCCGGCGCAGTCCAGAGTTCCACATGGTGAAGGACAGAGGGCCGCATGGTCTTTCGGTTGGGACAAAATCCCACGTAACAGATTCAGGCAAAATGTCCCTTATAGCACACTGTACGACGTATGCCTTTATTCATTGGCCCAGTTTGGAAAGAATAGTAGGATGTTAAACCAAATATCATTTTAGAAGCTCAGTTTAAAATCCACCAAATTCAATCTAACACACATGTTTAGTTGATAGCAAATGGACAAAAATAGTCGAATATCTCAATTTCAAAGTTCTGAAAACACATCCGGCTCTTCGGATTTCGCTAACTTTTTTTTTCCAAGATACTACAGATTTTATAAGATGGTTAGCTCTAGCCAAAATCTGTTATGAAGTCGTTCGTATCTTTATAGTATGTCTGACAATGCATACCACTGCCTGAGTCGAGTGCATTATAATAGAGCTAAATCTGCCTATTATAGGTATTAATTATAACTTCAAATGTTATATGAATTATTATTTAGACATGTATTCGTATGACGAGCATATAATCAACTCTCTAGAGCATCGGATGGTGGAGATTTAAAACTCTGTAAACTTTTGTTATAGTTAGTCTTTGTAAGAAGCTTACTGAAAAGTGACCACATTAGAACTGTCACCTCCAGAGACTGATTACACACCCTCGCGCGGTAGAATTATTAATTTCTTGTCTGGAAATACAGTAATGGATATCGAGTTGTGGACGAAATAATGATTCCTGGTATAAGGTAACACTTACTTATTGCGCAATTAGTTCTAGACCATTCCTAATCTCATTAACGTCTATTGGAGTGTAATAACGCTTTGTCTTATGATATACTACAAATTGATAAAACAATTAGGACGAGAATCAAAATACTAGGGGCCTGTTTGATGTCATTTTGACTAAGGTAAAACTCAAATTTTAGTAATTTGACGGGACAATATAAGATTGATTTTAGTGCTTCATTGAAGTATCTACTAAAATTTGGATTTTTATCTTTAGTTAAGATTTCGAGAAGCAAGGCCCAGAACTGATGAATAAGTATTGCGTGTCATTATAATTTTCTAAATTATGCACTAACATGGCACTTCTGTGAATCTCAGTGACTAGAAATCGCATTATATCTCATAAGTGAACCATAATTGATCAAAAAATCAAAAGTTGACATTTAATTATCAATTTTGGCTTTCACCAAAGAATTGTTAATTCCAGAAAATCACAATGGCTGCTTTTAAGTCAACGATAATCCTTTTAGAGCCCCTGACTCAGCTGATGCCGTAAAACCTTATAGCGGCTACCGGGAATTCCCGAGATTTGTATGTTCAGTTTCTGGAAATCATAGGCATTATACAGTCTTAGTTGCCCCAAATAACTTTGTTACCGGTGAAATTTATATTGTTTGTACATACCGTTGTTCGTGCTGTATTTATGAACTGTTATTTTTAAAAGGGATTTCTGTCTTGTCATTGGTTGTAGTATGTATGGACCTGTTTGCTCGTTTATGTCACATTCCAGGGGTAATAAATTTATTTCTCTAATGAGATCCACGAAACTAGTATTTGAATCTTCGATCAACCAGTAGAAGATTTATTGCTATACCACAAGTCGAAATCAAATAATGCTGCTGCTAATGGCACGAATGCTATTCATTTGAAATGTCAATAACATCTCGTGGTTGAAGGATGTTTAGTTCATGTGTGGTGGTTTGATTTTATATCAGGGATGTACTGCGAATAAATATGATACGCCGTACGTACGAGGACGGTTAGGGGCGGGGGCGACATCCCTTTAAAGTGGAGGTCTCTAATGATACCGGACTGTCCCCAGTCCGCCCCTGCTCTGTACCTGACTTGGTTGTTTACTTTATTTGCTGTATGGGTAACGGGTTGGCCGTACTTAATATTCAATACAGTATAGATCACAGTTGGCCGTACATTATATTCAATACAGTATAGATCCCAGTTGGCGGTACATTATATTCAATACAGTACAGATCCCAGTTGGCCGTACGTTATATCCAATACAGTATAGATCCCAGTTGGCCGTACATTATATTCAATACAGTATAGATCCCAGTTGGCGGTACATTATATTCAATACAGTACAGATCCCAGTTGGCCGTACGTTATATCCAATACAGTACAGATCCCAGTTGGTCGTACATTATATATCCAATACAGTATAGATCCCAGTTGGCCGTACTTAATGTTCAATACAGTATAGATCCCAGTTGGCCGTTCATAATATTCAATACAGTACATACCCCAGTTAACATAATATTTAAAAAAGCATATACATGTATGTAAATGATAAGTAAAACAACACTAATGAAAAAAGGATAAAAACAGTTGGGTTGTTGAAAAACACTGGAACAGTTGTTTCTTAAAGATAGTGAAAAGGGTAAAGCAATGTTTTTAAAAATGGGAAAACAAATTGATACGTACAAGGAACTGAATCAAATCAGATACCGAGTCAATCTGCGAGAACGGTCCACAGATGTTTCGGTGAAAGGATTTCCTTTTAATTGTACGCCTCTTGTGGTATGTCGGTCTAATTAGTAGGCCCTTTGCGTTTATTTTCGTTTCACTTGTCGCGCGTGTGTGTGCGACTGTTTTATTGTCCATTTTTCTAATAAAGAGTGTATCTGATAATGTTGTGTATGCTTTGATTATGTAATGTTTGTCGTATCGGTTATGTTATTCACTTCTCCTGTGCTGCACATGGTCAATGCACCCAAGAGTACAAGTAAGACGCGGATAACCTGGGTTTAAATCTGAACCTTTTAACCCCAAGCTGCCCGACAGCCATAAACGACAATCCTTACAGTCCCATGTGGTACAGATCCATATAGCATACAATGTCACTATTTCGGGATTTATGGAGGATAGCCGAATTATTGGCGTGCATCATAATGTCTTTCAATCATTGAGTCAACAGGTTAGGTTTTGGTTCCCCGGTTGTACGTGACAAGGAGTAGGGTCGCCTTCCAACCTCGTGGGTTTTCTCCGGGTCCTCCAGTTTCCTCCCACTGCTAAAGACCCCTACATATTAGCCCATAATCCCGTTTTGTCTGTTTGTCAACTTGGTATGGTATCTCCGTTATTTGAATAGTCTGGAATTTTAACCTGGTTAGTTTTGCTCCAAGAGCATTTCTAAAAGAGCCTTTTAATTACCACGCTTCTGGTTAAAACGAAAAATAAAAACAAATTACTTCGGGTGATATATAAAAGTAAATATCAGACTTCATGGAGATGTTTAATATGGGGCTACGTTTCACTCGACTTTACTTAGTTTGGTTGGAGGCACAAATTACAAGGGTTTGAGTCTTGGTTATTTCATACGATTGCTGGCATTTACGTGATTGCTAAAAGACTGATATATGAAATAAAAGGTTGGCAAGTTGGCGTGTACGACTATTTTCCACTTGAGTTGGTTTGTTATTTACGTTCATTGAGGAAATAAATCGATAGAAAGAGTACTGAAGAGCCACGAGTTATTATAGAGAAAGAAAGAACTACATCATTACGCGTCAACTTCGGCACGTGACAATATGGCCTACAGCTAACGTAATATAAAACCTTATATTATCAAGTTTATTTTTATCTTTTTATGCCCCGTTCCCTAAAACAGTTCTTGCAATATAAAATCTTGTTTATATCAGACCTAGTATTCATTATAGAGACAGTCCGCTGATCCGGAACAACTGGCAATCGATCTGGTAGTACGAGGTAATTTTGTGATTTCATTGTCTTTCACACACTGCAGTTCGATTAAAACTGCATTATTCGTTTATTTCGATAAATTATTTGTCTACTCTACATAAGATTTCACCATACCTTTTGGGAGCCACGGTAAGACAATATCTTGCTCTCCTGGAGGTCATGAATTCGATTTCGATGTTGGTCTAGTAAGTTCATTGGGATTTTCCCTTTTGTGTGTGGTACAAGGCGGAGGTCCTGACAAGGACAGGTTATCTAGTCGTTCGAATATTACGAAAAACCAAGGTCCCGTGTACATATTAGCGTGCGCGGAAAAAATCCCTTAGCAGTTGGAAATCGATAGAAGAGAGGACCTCAACGCCGATGTCTGGACAAAATGTACATTATAGCTCACCCCTTTACCAGTTATCTGTTCTCTTTCAGCTCTGATTTAAGAGACTGAAAATAATTATTGTCATAGAAAAGACATCTTTTCATTGGCTAAATGCGTAGTGAAGTCAAGTGAACTCAACATCACCTTCTTGATGATGTATGGGGGCTTTACTGCTATATAATTGTATATACAAAGCAATGAAAATGGAATCTAATTTAAAAAAGACTGTTCTCGCCCTGTAACATTAACCTGTGTCTCGATAGGACATGCACGTTGTGTATTTTTTCTGAATAGATGAACTATGAATTAACTACGGACTTCTACACTGTGTGTAAAAATTAAATGATCAGTTAACTCCGGAATACTATGTTGTTAGAACTATGTGTATATATATCTTTATAATGTAAATAATACATAGGCTATATACGGGAATCTACACACACAGCTGTGACATTTAATTTAAACTAAAGTGTATATGGTGATTATCCTTCGGCCTCAAGGTCGAGGAGGCTAAAGTACCACTTCAATATATTAAACAGGGCACCTTTCATAGAACTAAAAAAACCCAATAGTATTACAGCCCGTTTGATTGTCAGGTATGTGTGTAATGTGATCCTCCTTGCTCATACGTTTCAAACCAAAATTTCTGGAATAAATTTAGAGATAACAATTATATTCTGATCTGCATGTTCCGGTTTAAATTTATTTTGACTCTACGACTACTACATGAAGTTTTAATTGTGTCTTTATCAATTCACATCTCTCTTTAAAGTTTAGGCTAGACGCTGTGATTCGTTTAAACAATTCTTGTCCAAGACAAAACGTCTCTTCAATTGCAAGACAAAGGGTCAAGCTCTAGGTCATTTGGACCCAGATGTCTTAATCAAGTTGTTAGACCTTACTCTAATTTTAATTAGATGGAAATAATAAACATGACTGTCATGGTGGGCTTCCAGATCATCAAAGCCATTGTGGATAATGAAACTGAAATGCAATGTTGGAAATCAAATACAACTTTGATTTGCAAATTGAGTGAAACACTCGGAATAAATAGCTTGGATTAAATAATGCTAAATGCTGTCTAGAATCGGTAAATAAATCTGATGTATAAATATAGACAGCTGAGCCTCTGTCTACGGTCGAGTTTACGGCACATCCAATCTAATCGCGGATTCAATGCTATTTTCATTCAACTAAAACTCCTTTGAGTTTCGACATAAGTGTTCTATTGATTTTAAAGCTCTGGGGAGTTCGACTTCCAGCCAACAATTTTAGCCACATTATTGGCTGATAACTTGGTCTTTTATTTCTACACAAACCTGATGTGAGCTGAATAATTTTTATTATGTGCGATCTCTTTCCGATGAAATGTCCCCAAAGCAAAAGTCAATCTGACTAAAAGTGAATTGTTATCAAGAAATAAATGGAGTTTAACGTCTCGTCATCAAAATTCTTTGGTACTTTTGAGTCTGTTAAACATGAATTTTGTTTCCTTTATGTAATTTAGTGGAAGACAATTTTGCCAAGACAGCGGCAACTACACAATCTTACACTAAACCCAAGATTCATACCGGAAGATTCTAATGCATATTTTGTTGGAATGGGCTTTTTTGTACCTAGACAAGGCTTGAAATGAAATTAAATGTGATTAGTTCTCTAGACCAACCGGACTTATGAAGAAGTAGTACCTATGGTGGACATTTTGCCGAAACAGCCGACACTTATTTGTATTTCCAACTGTCCGGGGATATTCAACATACTGCTAATGGTATATATGGGACCTTGGTTTTCGTCCAATGCTATTGTCTTCCGGGAAGGACAGTTGAGTTTCCGCCCACTCTTCATCAACTTCCAACACCAAGGGTTCTTTTACGTGCATAACAACGTGTATATGGTCTTAGGTCTTTCGTGCCACCCGAACGTCTAGACGTTGTTCTTTGCCAGACCACCAAGGGGAACTTTATCGACCGACACTGGGATCCATCGCCTTATTCTAATTGAAAAAAATAAACATTTGCGCAGGTGAGTTTCGATCGGAATAATAAAATAAGACCACAAATGACGATAGTTTAATTAAGCCTTGATTCGGAAATGTTTCTTCAATGCAATCTGCTACCGACGTGATAGCGTTTCATGCCCCATAAACTATTTTACATTGACTTGATCTAAAGTAGGAAAATGATATAATAATTTATGTCGTGCTTTTATTGGGGCATAGAACAATCTTTGCCTCCATGGAAAACTACACGCTTTATACACATCGGCAATATCTGACAATATTTTATGGTCATGAAATATTCTCATAAGCAATATAATACTGCAATTTATGTCCAAGTTTGTATTTAATGATTGGGAAATTAATCTTAAGGGGGATTAGCCCAGTACTGCGTGGGTGTTGAGGCTGTGTTGAACACTTATCTTAAATTATGTTCTAAAGCTGTATGGCATATTTCTGTGTTTGGTGTTGTTATTTCGTGTGAAAATATGGAAGTCACGATATGCTTCTGGTTGGTTGGTGCCAGTTTGGGAGGCGCAGTTTATTTCTTGTTGTTTGATGTGAATATGCCTCAGATTATTGGTTATTATGAATATGGGAGGCGCAATATGTTTCTGGTTGTTGGTCAGTATGAATATGGGAGGCGCAATCTGCTTCTGGTTGTTGGTTAGTATAAGTATGGATGCGCAATATGTTTCTTATGATTATTGCTGGCTTTTTTTGGATAGGGGAGCCATGTTTGGCCAAACAGAACCCTAGATTTCCTTTATCTTGTCGAGGTGGTGCATCTTTTTTGTTTTTTGTTTTGCTTGTCCCAGTAGTGTGTTATAATTTTCTATTTGCGATCATTGTCATCTACATCACCTTACTGACAATATTAATGGTATTACAGGGGAATTATCAAAAAGACGACATGTCATAGGACCCTTCTGCTTTGTCATAGCACCCTTGTATTTCACGCCGTTCGCTGTGGCTTGCAAAGGGAAACAATAGAGCTCATATAATCATATTCTTGATACTTCACCACATGATCTGTTGCCAGCTAGAAGGTATGTGTCACTCCTAGGATACGGATGCCACATCGTTGAGCAGTTATTTGTCAAAAGTTATGTCATACCCCTTTTAGAAAATATGCTATTACATCGTTGAGCAGCTTTTTGGTCAAAAGTTAAGTCATACCCCGTTTTAGAAAATCTGCTATTACATGTTGTTGGTTTTGTGAAGCTACACTATCCGTGTGTTTGTAATCTTTTCTAGGGAGAGTCTGTGTATGGCACTGGCTCACTAACTAGAAGGTCCAGGTCTTCGCAAAGAAAGATCCTCGGGATTTTCTGGCCTCGTTTCCTCTTTGTCAGCGGTACAGGGACCATGGCAGGGAAGGAAAGTGCGTCTAGTGCACCTGTTGATGCTGACTATTGGAAATACCTGATGCGTATAAACTAAGATGTTAAACCCCATTTCGTTTCTTCCCGGTTCTGTGTTTTGCTCTGGGGTGTATTTTTCTTTATATGGCGATGACAGGGCATAATATACGTTAAGCCCATACTTCAACCTGCTAATATTTCACCTTCACATTCGAATTAATCTTTGACACATAGGAGCTTAGTGTATTATCTCATTTTATGTCGTTGTGAATGATTTTCCCATTCATGGACCAATGAAAGTTCCCTGTGTTGTGTACCATTGACTGTTCCTCTTCAGTTGGTCTGCACAGACTATTGGAGGTCATTTCCCTTCTACAATGTCGCCCCTATTTTCCGTGCTATAGTAATCCGATTATAGGGAATACACTGGTGAAAAACTCCGAAAGGATTTAAATACCATAAATCCCGAATTGCATGGAGATTACGTAAAAGACAATTAAATGAATTTTCTTAGATTTAAAGAATGTGGTTCCACCGCATGCATTTCTGTCTCATCTACAAGTGTCTGTCTTAATCAGAAATCATGACGAGTGTATAAAACTACGATATGCTGTTTATTTGTGTGTACCATGGGTTACGTTTTTGTGTTGTTACGTGTGTATTGATTTATTATGTGTCAATATACCACCTCATTAAACAAATTTACGATAAAACGAAATTAGCTTTTGTATGTGATGCATCTTCTTTTTAATCCTATTCAAGTTATTGATTTTTACAGGTGAATTCGAGAGAGAGAGAGAGAGAGAGAGAGAGAGAGAGAGAGAGAGATAGAGTAGCGTGCACTCAGCTAAGCAATTTCTATAGTATCCCGTGATATCTTAATAAATCCAAATCGTGCAGGGTAAGCATCGATTAGGCATTCTAAAGTATTGATCAAATCGGGCGCGTTAGTCCATCATGAAGTTTTCCAAAACTTTCCATCGACCAGTATTCGGATATTTTATTCTTAACTAAATGTAGTCAATTTTATAGAATGTTATATAACAGGTTTAAAAACCATTGTGTCAATTGGTGTGGTTTCGATTCCCCGGTTGTACGTGAAAAGGAGTAGGGTCGCCTGTCCAACCTCGTGGGTTTTCTCCTGGTCCTCCGGTTTCCTCCCCACTGCTAAAGACCACTATGCGCAAGCGAATTATTGAAATAAAATAGAACCATGTGTAAGTCCCGAAATGGCCTAGTTTGTGTGGAGTGAACGTTACACTCCCTCTCTCTCTCTCTCTCTCCCTCTCTCTCTCTCTCTCTCTATGCGCCTATAAGATCAATTTCGCCAGTGCTTATCACACTACTGTCTAATATGTCACTTTAAATTCAATCGTGTGTTTTCTTGACAGTCGGTAGAACGTCTAAAATGCAAACGACAGCCACATTAAGACTTCCAGTTTTGTTGATTAAAGCCAAAACGGGCGAAGTTCATATTTTCGTGCTTTCTTTTAATGGAGGGTTGTCTAAATTCTTTCAAAAGAACACATGCGTGAAATAATACATCAAAATGGCATGTGTTTAGATCTGTTTTCATGCCAACAACAACGCACAACAAATGTTATACTGAACTCTAAAATTGATTTGTTCCAATGATGCAATTCCAGATTTCACTTACGATGATAATAGTGGGTTAAAGTAACTCCAAACTCTATTAAAACTATCTTTTTATCGAGTAGCCGATTCAGGGATAACCCGGATTTTAAGATGGAAATAAAACGCTTAAGGGACGAAATATTGAGCCCTGAATTATGCAACAAATAACAGGATTCCCCTCTGTCTTTTCATATGACGTCATAATGCGACTATTTGTTACATAGAGAAATCCAACATTTCAGTTAGCCTGTTACATAAAACTTATCTCTTCCCATTGCTAAGGACACCTACGCGCAAGTGGATCATTGTAATGAAATTGTACCACATGCTAGTCCCGAAATGACCTAGTTTGTGTCGAGATGATGTTAAACCATATTTCTCGTTCTCTCTCACATTAACCGGGTATTTAAGCACTCGGGATATTGTGAGGATTACCCTTCTTGTCTATATGTATATCTCATAATGCGGCTATTATATAAAAAGCACTGTGATATGGTTTTAAAGAAATGTCAATTTTCCAGTGGAGCTTCTGTACTTCCAATCAAACAGTCCAGATGTGTTTTGGGGCGAAGACCACCTTTAATTCCCTTAGTTTTTTTTTTATCCCAGTTCCCTTTTTTGAATGAAGATTTTTGTTGACTTTCTGGAGTAGAATCGAAGAAAATGGTTCAAATTTACAGTTCCAATCAGGTTTCGGTGAATATTTACGACTTCCAGGCGGAAGAATAACAAAGTTAAGATGTTGGTATCGCTCAAATGCTGGGTGGAAAGTTATGTTTAATTCTACAAGTATACTGCATATATAGTTTATGTATATCAATATTTCCATGGTGAACTTCGCACATGCTTTTTTAACCAACACATGTTACTACATCTATGGTAGAAATCGTTGAACTGAAATAAAATTGAGAAAATGTCAGAACCGTTTAAAGAGGCAATCGAGACTTAATTTTAAAACCAATGGGAAAATAAATGGTCACCTAGATCGATTTATAAACTCTGCATGGTTGGCCCTTATCCAGTCTCTTAGTAAAACAAATTCAGGCGAACACCCTAGAACAGTTTGTGGACCTTATAAACTGGTTTGGTAGTCATTTCTGAGCTGAAACCTCCAGACTAGGCATAGGCTATTTTAATTAATCATATCTGCATACGTAAGCGATTTTTTTTCGGGGGACACCTTGAAAGTATAGACTTTTCTTTTACATATTTTAGAAACGAATCCTAAATCTGTCTTTCTATACCCTTGAACAAACGCATGCGTGTACAAATACATACCACAGCCAACTCGTGTTTTAAATAATTCAGTATTGATTAATTACATGATAAGGGCGTGCGGATTTATTCATTAAATTCGTTACCATCTGATTTGAAAAAAACAACATTTCAATGATTTATTCATTTGCCTGATTAGAATCTGGTCTGAATAAAAAGCATTGCATGAGCAAAATGTTGCGGTTATTTTTTCTATTCCAGTCCTATTGAAATGCCATTAACTTGATTATAATGGAAAAGACCAATGAATTCAGATGTAGTGTGTCCTCTGGGTGTACTTGTTTTGTCTGATTCGGCCACTCTCTTTGACAGACCACGGGTTGTTTTAGAATAAAAGTGGGTGCGTGTCAGTTTATCTTAGTGATTTAATTGCTGTGATTTCTTGCAGTCGAGCAACGAATATTTTATACTTTTGTTTTTGTCTACCATTGCTTTATGAATACAAAAGTTCATTCGTGCCTTAGGGACACAAGGCCGGTGTGCCTAATCGTTCGGGTGGACTTGAAACCCGACTTCCAACAGAAAACACATTAATGTTCACGTAAAATAAATCTTAGCCTTTGGATTTCGTATAAGAGTAGGTTAAAGTACTTATATACATGTATGTTAGATTCAATACGACCGATGTATTGTGTTGAAGTCAATTTAAACCCCTTTCATCAATTGGAAGGCTGTACTTGCCTGGTACACCAGAAAGATTAAATGCACATCTTGAACAAAAGCGTTTTATAGCTGAGGCACTGACTACACCAGCCTCCTCGCGACAAAAATCAAAGAAGTTGAAAAAATAAAAAGTGAGAAAATGCTAAACCGATGAGAAAAATGAAAATGTACGCTAGTTAGGGAGGGCCTTAAAGGCAGACAAAAGGATCCTACGTCTGACAAGCGGGCCCTTCTAGCAAAGGGAAATGGTTCCCAAGTCCAATTCAATCGTTTTCTATACACTGTATTGTCGAATCCACTACTGAATGAGAATACCGTCATTGCATTGGCATGAAAATCATCAATCCAGAAATCACCTTTTCTGAAAACCTACTAATAAGCTATTCAGGAAAGAGGTGATGAGGCCGCCCCGCGAAAGAGGGCCCTTAATGTAGTATAGCCTCCGCCATGATAAACCTTAAAACGCCCCTGAACTTGAATTACACAGGACTTCTGGAGTTAGTTATTAGACGAATATGGCTACCAATTAAAATGATGTCTTTGATTAATATTATAACACACCAAGGATAGTTTAAGTTTATAGTATTCACCTAGAGAATCCCAACGCTACAGTCTGCATAGAATAGACATAATGTGCGGCTTTGTTCCTAAGGGCTTATGTTTCATTGTCCATCAATTTCAAAAAGTGGAAGGGTTTTCTTTTTCTCTTTAAATCGTTCACACGGATTCCTTCAACGAATGTCGCTATACACGTATTTTTCGAATTCTTAACTATTCAACTTTACAAAAGTACATACCAGAATTCTCTAAGGAATCTGTGTACAGTACCATTCCACCAAATCACATGTCACCACCAGCATAACCCCAGTCTCGTGATTTATCGTTCACATAATGCAGCATAGGCAAGTAACTGTTAGACAGTTAGCTACTGTGCATGGCATCGACAAAACATCAATGGAACGAATAATCCACGGATATTTGCACATGGACAAGATGTCTGCCCATTGAGTGCATGCCCAAAACGTTTAAACATGGTTTTCCAGTAGCAAAGCCATGCGTTACATCATAATTAGTGCATATTGTGCAGTGGAACTGAGCAGGTTGCGTGATCAAATCAAAAAAAGGCGCCGAGGTAAACTTCCCCGAGGTGTCTGACTGCCCAAGAATAATGCTCCATTTTATACCACACAGGCAGCGGTGTCCACTGCACATGGCTGTGTCTTTAGAGTTCTCTGGGCCATTTTCCAGATCTCGCTCACTCTAAATTCCCTCTATTTTGCTACCGCTGGGGGACAGATTTCAGACCGATGATGAGCTCATGACTGCCGTGGATGAATTGTGGGGTCACTTGACTAAAAGCGGTTTTCCGGCTGATTATAAATATGATGGACAAAAGGTGGAACGATTGGATTGATGTCCAAGAGAAATCTGTTGAAAAATAAGAATAATAATGTTCACATATGTCGCATATTGCTAAGGGATGTCGGAAACGTTTGGGACAGCCCTCGTTGAGAGAGGGCATCACATTTGTGTTTTGACAAACAGTTACCGGGTTCTTTGTGTTAACCTGGAGACTTTTGCGGCTAAATTGTATAAGAAATCGTTTCACCTATAATTATTTCTTCTCACTATACAGACGTTAATGTTTTAAGACAGACAGGCAATCATGGTGAAACGTTTTGGATAGAATCAATCCCTCCATATTTCCTGGTTATTAACTAAGGTTAGAGTTCGGGTCAAATACAGCTGCCAGAGAAAAAAAAACCGTGGACATATTCTGACATCGTTCTACCCTTTCAATTTCATGACATTTCAATTGCGTATGTCAAAATCGGTGAACGCTTTGGTTTGATCAAATATGAAACAAAGACTGAAGCAAATGTTTCCTAGAGTTGGATAGCGTGATATTTTGATATTATCGAAATGGAGGCTAATCACGTTCGTCTCGTCTCTTGGTATCAGGTTAATTACCACTGACAATCATCTCCAAATCTCGTGTACCATCAGATTGGGCTCTCGATAAGCCCCCGATAATCACAACAACCAATATACACATTTTACAACCAATCAGAATTGACTACAAGAAAAGCTCTCATGCCTATGCCAATCAGAACAGGGCATTACGTTTAATCCGCCTTCATTCCACTATCTTTGATATAAAATCGAGTCTGGTCATTAGAAGACTATGCTTGTCTTTCACAACAATCCGTATTTTACTCGCAAATAATGAAAATGGATCCTTCTTAGCATTACCTTTGGGTTAAAAGTTAAACATTTCCCCAAAGATTACAATTATTTTGTCCTGAGTGGAATGATATCTACATGTACCACAATAAAACCAGGGGGTCTTTCGTAACGATGGCATCTACAAGTATCTTCAAATGAGCTCTTTTATAGTCCAATTTCGTATTATAATTTGTCTATGACTTTTTATCCAGTGGCTTATTACAATATCCGAATTTCACACTATATTGTTCCCAAACGATTACGATTAAGGAATAAGTAACAGGTAATGAGGTCGCAAATAGCCGATAATAATCCGTCAAGTGATTAATCAGCGCTAGTAAAGTTTTCTTTTGTGTATTCCATACGTGGCATTTAGAGAATTCCACACAGATTACAAGACACGCTACTATGGGTTCACACTGCATTAAACTGCATGCTTTCCAGCCGTGTGACTATATTGATACAAATTCGTAAAAATGATATTAAATACATTTTGAAACATCAAAGATATTAGAAACGAAATGAACTACAAAATAAAATATATTAATAATAAGCAGACTATGGAGCGAGTCTGCTTTTGGATTAATTCAAAGCGGTGTTTCGACGATGATTCTGTTGACTTTCGTAGAATAAATGATTCAAGTTCCTTCATTACAACGACAGAATCATCGTCAAAACGAATACTAGTCACGAACCTCCCCATGGCTATTACTACCTTCGAGATTCTAACAGACTGCGACAATCTTGATAATTGTATGGTCATTGTCCGTAAGCCACTGGTGGACTGCCCCGGGTCACTGGAAATACGTTGATATTGACGTTGTCCTTTCGTCCCCAATGAATGATATTACATTTACCCTAAACACTGTTCCTACAAATGGGAATCCAGGTTGTAAAATCCAAGTGAACTTTCTTCAACAATGGCATTGAATCTCTATACATATTCAGGCCCGGATCCAGGATTTTGTCGAGGGTGGGGTGGGGGGCACACATTGGAGAAAAGGGTAATATGTTACAAAGTTGGATTGTTTGGGCGGAGACAATGCTAAAAACATGTTTATATCATCTATTAAAGAGCAGATATGTAAACTACAACAGTAACAAAGCAAACGAAAATGAAAATTAAGTATGTCACTGGGCACAGCCACCTGCCCCCCCCCCCGGTTCCGCGCCTGATATTTTAGCTAGTATATTGCGTGTATCATAATTAATAACTTATATAATCTGAATAACGCTGAATCAGAATGTCACTTCCCTATAACAGCACAAAGAGCGGATATTAGAACCTTTTAGCAACATAATAATGTATAAGGCTCTAGATCTTAAGCCATAATGTCTGTAATGCATTTGGCTTTACCCTTCTTTTTCTTCTCTTAGTTAAACGGAACTCGTCATCTATGTGATGAAACTGATATTCACCAACTTTATTACTGAGTGACAATCACTGAACGGACATTATTATGTAAGAGCAAAATCTACTTATTGCAGGTCTTTCTTTGGGTCTTAAATGTTTTATAAATTATCAATTAGACATTGATTGACATGCCAAGACCATAATCAACTCTTGATGCTATCGGGTAGCTCTGATTTTAAGCAGATTAGAACGCTTCAGTTATCTAATTTTTTAAGTTAAAAAAGCGAAGCGATGCTAAGGCTCGTATGACCAGTACCGTGGTTACGATCAATGCACATATCTTGTCAAAAACTATTGATAAATTTGCGCAAAATAAATTAATTTAAATGAAATTTTGAATATATTCATTTTGAATTATCTATTTTTGAAATATTATCACAAGAGCGACCAGTTCCTTAACTACACATTTTCCCATTAACAACATATAATAGGGAAAAAAATTTATACATAATATAGATGCAGGTGATTATTATAAGAAGTCTTATATTACTACCTCATAATACGACGAGATATTGACGTGCAGGCCTGAAAATAACGGTTTTAGATGTACCAGACAAATTATCGGGCACTAATTAAATACTACCAGGCATTTTCAACTTGGTGCCGGACATGCATTAATAACATCATTTAAAAAGACAAATCAGTGCCGGATAAAATGACAGGCACCAGA
The DNA here is from genome assembly GCA_948474765.1 of Patella depressa. Taxonomy (NCBI): domain Eukaryota; kingdom Metazoa; phylum Mollusca; class Gastropoda; family Patellidae; genus Patella; species Patella depressa. The sequence goes on along the minus strand of OX419715.1, from coordinate 71,991,597 downwards.
GGTTTAGTGCCTGACCGAGCCTGAATCTGTGCCTGACATTGTCAGTGACAGGTGCCTTATTTCCAGACTTGTTGACGTGATATCTCATTTCTAACTAAATTAATTAATCCACGTGTCACAGATTAAAGATTTTAGGATTAATTGAAGATTAATCTAACGAACGGGTACAGGCCTACATTAAAGCTAGTTAATATGTCTTATGATATGCGTGCCGTGAAACGACGAATTATTAAACTAATTGCTAGCTTATATACCCAAGTATGAAAAGCATATTTTGGTAAAGAGGATTATTCTGAAAGCTTTAAAGAGCTTAGCTGAATGGATTAGAGATGTTTGGGAATGGCGTCTTAAATCCTATTTTAACTCAGTCATAAATGTAATAGTGCCACGCTTTAATATTCAGCATGTACGGTAAATATTTTTATTTTGTTTCAGTTATCGTTATGACAGAAGAGCAAAGTGAACTATGGGGTCAAGGCCGTTACTCTCAGCAACAATTTTGGTCGCCATGACACTATCTGGCTGTTCCGGTTAGTATAATTTAAGATTAGTTAACTCAGCGCGTTTTCGTTCGATCGATGGGGTTACCTGTATGGAAATGAACGCAATTAGCAGACGCAGTTAACGACATTCGCGGTCGTTGGAACATATTTTGAAAGCTATATGGATAAGCAATATATGTTATTGATTACACGAATCTTAGGTTCTGGAACATAAAGGTTCCGGGGAGTATGTCTCGTCTCCGGGCTCGAAAAAATATTTGGCAAAACTTAGTTGAGTTTTAGGATTTGGACGCTTTGTGTTACAAGTGTGATATTTATCTAAATATGCACACTCCTCACAGTGTTTCGTTTGATTATACTTAATCCCTTAAAGCACTGCTTTAACGAAAGCAAATTTTTGTCCTAAATTATGACTGGTCAATGGTCCTATAAACAACCATTACGCTTTAAACGGAGTCCCTAATTGGACCAAATATGTTTACATAACGTGACGACCCAGTGAGGGTCGAGATTAAACGAAGGGCTGTCATGTTGTTGTACCTGGGGTAGATTTGATTGAACGCGGGAAGAATAGACGCGCTCGCTCAAAAGCTCTGCAGGTATCAGAAGCCAATCAACCCACGGCTAACGGACCATTGCTTCAGTAATATGCTAAATATGATACTTACCATCTCTCAAATACCAAAAAAGCGAATGAATTTCATTTTATTGTTATGGCCCAACTGCTTCTTGATCTTCTGTCAGCAGCAGGACATTTGTCCCATTACTTACTGTGCTTAAATTGCCCCGATTGGTAATTAGCAACAAAATACCAGTAGTGTACATGTTATAAGATTATACCAAATGGTACCTGGATAAAGGGGACTTACTGTCGTCACAGTTGGTACACTATTCAAGTATCAAAATACTCTGAAACCTGATAAGCTCAGTTCTAGATGTATGAATGAAAACCAAATTGCATGAAGTTTCATAAAGACATATTGAATGGTTTATCTTCCTCATCTTGTCCCATACATAATAGGTCAATGAGATTAATGCTCCATTATAAAATCGAGACGGCAGGACGGACGAGCGGGGTCCATTTCAGTTTATCGCCATAACTTCATAAGTAAAAGCTGTATCTAAGAATTTTAATTGTCGATGAATTATTCTGCTCCTATGCTCCACGTTTATCGGTTCAATTCAAATCGACATTTAACCACCATTCATGAGATTTTATACGAGACCATGACAGTTTGGACAACAGGCGTTGACACAACATTTCATAATAAGGTGTGTTTTTTGTACGAAACCATGACTGTTTGGACAGCAGGGTGTAAGTTATGTTTAGGACAATTCCCGCTTCTCATAGATGAAGTGAGACTAACACTTTAAAACAGAAATTCTTTATTTAACTAATATTTGTACGAAACCATGACTGCTTGAACAACAGATTGTAAGTTATGTTTCTGGGCCCTGTTTCACGAAATTTTAACTAAAGATAAAATCCAAATTTTAGCGGATACTTCAGTTTTGATTGGCTAAGAACTAAAATCAATCTAATATTGTATAATCAAATAACTAAAATTCAGATCTTATCTTTGTTAAAATTTTGTGAAATAGGCCCCTGGCCAATTCACGTTTGATATGAAATGAAATAAAATGGAGTTTAACCCTGGCTCTTAATTTGGGCTAATGAGTGCTATGATGGAAATTTTTCCCAGACGTCGCCGCTGCTGCCTACTTTTATATCGAATTCCAACTGCAAAGGGAGAGAGAGAAATGTGGTTTAACGTCCACTCGACACAAAATGGGTCATTTTTGGACTAACATATGGTTTTAATTTTATTTCAATAATTCGCTTGCGCGTAAGGGTCTTTAGCAGTTGGAGGAAACCGGAGTGCCCAGAGGAAACCCACGAGGTTGAGAAGGTGCCCCTATCTCCATGGCTCACAACAGGGGTCGAAACCACAGCCGCAAGCCAGAGGTGACCGACCAGCCAACTGCAAAGGGATCGTTTACGTGCACTCCAATGCGTACACTACTGGACCTCGGTTTTTCGTCCCATCCGAACGACTAGACAACTGTTTTTGTCAGGCCCTCCGTCCTGCATCACTGATAAAGGGAAACCACGCCGGAAAATCAGGATGAACTTTCTCGGCCAATGCAGGGATCGAACACCCGATCTCCAGGCTAGCGAGCCAGTGTCTTACCTACTTAGCCACCGTGACCCACAATTCACGTTTGTCATAGATGATGTAGAACTAACACTTTAAAACAACAATTCTTCATTAATTTTGGATTCTGGATCAACCGTTTGTGAAACTGTCCGAAAGAAGGGTTTAATATAGGCTATGCCTGTTCCCCAATCCCTATTCAGATAGAAATCTGAATAAAAATATTGCTTATAAAAAAAAAAAAACTGTCCGAAACGAGCGCTGTGATCAACAAAACCTTAAAAATGATATATGGCATGGGTCATTTCGCCAATAAAGTTTGTCAAGGTCAATTTCAGGCCATTTTTGGGCGCCATCTTGGATTATTGGACCTGGGGATGTGCCCTAACCGTGAGTCACTGTGACTACAAAAATGTGAATAAGGCAATAAAACGACCATTTTAAAGACTTGCTAAATCACTTCTATTCCCAACTGAAGAGATTTTCACAATTAATTCTGACGATGCTAATTATATCGTCGCTCTAGGAGAAAAGCTGAGCCGAGTGCTGAAAAAATTAGCTAAATAATAAGATAACAAAATAACACACTTAGGAATAAGGTTTTTCGCTATGGCTGTGAAACAGGAAGCATTTGATATTAGCCAATGACAAAAATGGGTTATTTTAGTGTATCAGCCAGGTCGTCAAACTTTGAAAAGTAAATCGTACAATTTTCAGCAAGACAATTTGTGAATTTAAAATTGAAGCGAGATATAAAAAAACAAAAAAACTCTCCCCTAAAAGATTTTGTATTTAAACCACAGGCTCAATCCATCACACCCCCCCCCTCCCTTTTCAGATCGTTCAGCATTTGAAAATAGCATTGTGATCATTGATACAGGAGGCCATCTTCTACGCTTACATATTTTGATTGTACTTTTTTTTTCTATGGTCGACAAAAGTTCTTCGGGGTTTTCTGGCACGATTTCTCCATGTAATTGGTGCATGAAGAAGGTCCTGACAGGGAAAGTGTCCAGTCGTTCGGATTGTACAAAAACCTGAGGTTCAGTGTACACATTGGCACGCACGTAAAAGAACACTGGACGGGTGGAATTCGAAGTGAAATACTAGTAGGCTGACAGTGGCACACTAGCCCATAGCACACTCTATGGCGTAAGCCAATCTTCATAAGCCCAGTCGGTACAGAAAAATAGGAAGTTAAACGCGATTTCCTTTTGGAAGATTAAAATAAACGGATAATTGAAATGGTACTAATAACGACTAATGAATTTTAGTTGCAACCTTAAACTATAGCCGGAGCCGGAACAGATTCTTTTAATTTCCTTATTTGTGTCTTTTATTACTCGGTAACCAAGGGGATGATAAAGTACACAGGAAATCTAACGACCATTGAAGAACAAAGTAATGTATTTTACATGCTATTAATTTAAGATGTTTGTTCGAATTCTTTTTCCGCGTTGTAGTGTTGCAGCCATCTTAAAATCAATTCCATCATGTTCTTTGGCGAGAGGGTTCCCCTTGTTTCGTTTCCGTTGCCATGGTGATATTCGTGCCTATATTTTACAGGATGTTAATCTTAATGTAAAGATACGCTAAACAGATATAAGAGCTAAAATAGAAATGTAGCTGAATTAGTTTAGTTGCTGTGCATTTTCATAAACATTCCAGTTATTTGTAAAATTTCATTCCACTCACTTTAATCATTTTACGTTAGGCTATGTCATCGCATAAACTCGGTTTTGCAATAATGACAAACAGAAAAAAATCCAAATTCTATTAAATCAATTGATTTCCTTATCACGGCATGCGTTTACATGCATCCAGTCGTCAATTTTCAATACATTCTAAATATGGTCATATTGATTTCTGCTTGCCAGACGTCGTGAAGAATCATTATCCCCCTTCGTGAATAAAGTAAGGCTGAATTCCGAACCGGTTTCCGTTTGTTTTGTTACGCGCCCGTATTCCAATATCCGGTCCGCAGTTAAAGAGTTGGCAGTTTCCGATTAGCCAGAATTGAAGCGGTTCATAAACACGATTGTAAAAGATTTATGGTAAATATATAATCAACTTGACTGCAATAAACAAAGGTCACATTATTTAATCAAAATAACAGTGTATTTGTTATAAGCTACAAATTTTTTGCTGTGTATACGGCCAGTACCGCATTACGGTATATGAGAGCTGTGGTGGCTCAGTGGGTAAGACGCTGGCTCACTAACCAAGGTTCTCGGGTTCGTTCTCAGTGTTGGACGGGAGAGTGCCTCGCGATTTTCCTTGTCAGTGATGCAGGATGGAAGGCATAGCAAGGACGATGTCTAGTCGTCCAGATGGGACGAAAGGACCGTTGACAGTTATTTGAAATAAGAGCAGACTGTAGCGCCGCTCTCCGGGCAGAATTTCCCTCGTAAGCCCTCTTTATTACCCAGTCGGTGCAAAAAAAAGTAGGACGGTGTTGAAAAGCAGGACGTTAAACCTCATTTCATTCTCGGAATTATAAAAGCTAAAATACACATCTGAAAGAGAGAGCGAGTTGGGGGGGGGGGGGGGGGGTCCTTCTCCGTATTTTCTATTTGAATTTACTCATTATAATGTATTTTTGGAATTTCGAGGATTCTAAGCTTCTGCTTTTGGTTTGTTAATAATGTATTAGGTTCCATTGATGTACAGTGAGTTAGTCCGACAGTTTATCGACAAGACATAAAAAATCGCCAGTCTGTGTTGTTCTTAACCGGTTTGTGTCATTCACCTACTTTTGTCATTCATCTGTATCAAAGGTTCTGCCTTATATTTCCAACCTCTTTAAATTACGTACAATCTTATTAAAGATACATTATAGGAGATTAGATAAAGAGTTAGCAGTTCTCACTATAATAATTAAAAACTAGATAATGTAAAGATATTTTGCTGAAATTTTAGTCAGATTGATCCACTATGAACCGAAAATAAAATGTTTGAAATTTCCACCTGACCTCGATCATCATTACTCAAGTCATAGTATCGATTATCCATTTTTTGATTTAATTATCAATCAGCGTTAAGCAACATATATGATTATAATCGAGTCAATATTGAAGGTCGTTATGGTCTGGATAAGTTAATTAATGTCTAATTACTAATTTAGATAAAATTCCAGGCCTTAAGAAAGGTCTGTAATGGGAAGATGCATGTTTAAGATTTCATCAAATTTGATACACGAACCTCTAGAATGTGTAAGCATGCCTTACCTGTGAAAGATACACGTCAATACTTGAGTAATCGATTGGACTAGAAGTCAATCATAAAATAAGATGTTATAGTAATATGGTCTATTAATTCTGTTTTTTGTTTAAAAAATGCTTTATATATTCTATATTTAGCCTAATTTAGGCTTAGAAAGTGAAGTGATGATAATGCGATGTCTGGAAGGGAAGTTTAAAATCAATTTGGTCATTATATCTATTTCTGTGACGATAATCAATCAGTGAGCGAGATTGTGAATCCATAATTAGTATCTCATATAATCATCTTATCACTGTCATTTACTAGACATACTTTCTGGCCGTTGCCATTTACGACTCCATTCAATTGATTTCATATTTCTTATATATTGCTTCCGTCTTCATTAGCGCGTTCGGTGCTGATAAACTAGGAAGGTGAATCCCATTCCATTTTACTTCTCTTATGGCTTATATTACGTCTCCATTAGACCAGTTGGTGCAGAAAAGTAGGACGTTAAACCCCATTTCATTTTATTTATCTTATGGCTTTATCTTAAACACAGACAAAACTGAATTTTTGACTCTTGGTACAAAGAAGGAGCTTTCATCACTACAAAACACCACACTTATGGTTGGAAATGATAATATAACATCTTCAGATTCTGCTAGAAACCTTGGTGTAATCTTCAACAACACTATGGACATGACACAGCATATTTCTTCAATCTGCAAATCTTCCTTCTATCATCTCTACAAAATCAACAGAATCCGTAAATACCTAGATACAGAAACAACTAAAACCATAGTAAATGCTCTGATCACACCTCGTCTGGACTATTGCAATTCTTTACTATTTGGCATCCCTGCATCAACTCTACAACGTCTTCAAAAAATCCAAAATATTGCTGCCCGTATTATAACCAGAACGAAACCATTTGAACACATCACACCCGTACTGAAAGATTTACACTGGCTTCCTATAAATCAGCGTATTAATTACAAAATACTTTTATTAACCTACAAATGTCTACAGCCAAACACCACCTCCCCTACCTACCTCCAGGATCTACTTCGCATAAAGTCATCACAAAGGGAGACACGTTCGTCAAACAAAATTCAATTAGTAATTCCAAGATCAAACTTTGTGAAATGTGGAGACAGAAGCTTCTCTGTTGCTGCTCCTAAACTGTGGAACAGACTACCATCACATATTAAGGATGCAAAATCACTGAGTACATTCAAATCACAGGCACTTGAAGGGATTAAAATAAATTAAAATAAAACTTCTTACCACTGCTTAATAAATACAAGAAGGTAAGTCACTACGCCATCTTTGTTTTGACTGAGATACCATGAATCGTCTGAATTCATCTCACAATACTCACTAGTTCTAACACTTCATGTCATTTTTATTGCTAACGAGACTTTATTTGATTATTATTCAACCTCCGATGTAATTAAATTGGTCATTTAACACTGTTATTGATAACAAATCAAACTTGAACCGCTATCATTTATCCGCAATCAACTTGCCGAGACCGGAAGTATTCCGAAAATAGGTCAAAAGAAGTCTGTGTCACCCAGTTCCTTTATAAACCTATCATTACTCTATATGTGCATAGGAACTGGGTGAGTATTGTGAGATGACACCAGACAATATATCATAAAAAAGTCAGAACAAAGATGGCGTCTGCCATCCCTTGATCATATAGGCTAGTTATAGTCAAGCAGTAGTAAGAAGTTTTATTTTAATCCCTTCAAGTCCCTGTGATTCAAATCCTTGCTAAAAACACAATTTTTCAATGCAGATGATGGGAAACTGTCGTAAATGTGACAGACTAACTCAGCGCCAGTGAGCAAACTTTTTGGATACGAGGCGCTATAGAAATGCATTATTATTATTATTATTATTACGCGAAGAAAAGTGATACATTAAACCGAACTTATTTTATTTCATTTCTGTTATGGCTTACATTAGCCATATTTTTTCTTATTCGCTCGTCGTGAGTATTGTAGTTCAGCATATTGGTTAGTTCCTTTAAGAACTGTCTTTGAGCGAACGATATTCGCTGACAGTTCCTATCCGTCCTTCTATAACTGCAGTATGAAGATATGGTAAAATACTGCTATCCCCCATCCCTGTTCTCGGGCTGTTTTAGAACCCTTACCGTCTATTTGTCACCACAATTCTTTATTTTCCACCAAAAGGAATCATTTCTCACTATATTTGACACAAATTTATAATAATTCATCTCCATTTTCAAGTAGAATTTAGTGATAAAATAAACATGCAGTTTGCGCATGTCCGGGTCACGTAATGGCTCTTCAGTTTAAACGTATGTGGTGTATGTTTTTAATCTACTTGAAAATAGTGTTGAATCTTTATAAATGTGTGCCAGCTGTGGCAAGAAATGATTCCTTTGGCGAATAAAGTAGAATTAAGGGTAAGGATGCCAAAATAGCCTTATAACAGAGGTGGGGAAGAACGGTATTTTCATACTGCAGTTATAGAAGGCCGGATAGGAACTCTCAGGGAATATCGTTCGCTCAAGGACAGTTCCAAAAAGGAACTACATATTGGTATGTTTATGGTATTCGCTTGTGGTGTGTACACATCTCTAGCAATGAAAGAACCCCGAAGACCCCAAAGAAAACGCACGGGGTTCGTCAGGCGATCGACTCCTTGTAATGTTGACTTCCATATCGTTGAAGAGCTTCGGCCACCTAACCCTACGTGTAATGTGGTCCTCCTTAAATGACATGTATCACACAAGAACATTCAATACCACTCTCACCATGCAGTTTATATCTGGGAAGATCGCACAGGTGTGTGAAGCAACTGGTGGTGGGTCATCCTCACTTTTAAAGCACAATAGATGTCTCTTGTTATACAACCATTTGGAGAGATCCTCTGGTTATAAACCTGTCCTGTATATTTGTGTCACTCGGACCACAAGGAACTTTAAACGTCCTTCCACTGAATTTTAGTACTTTTTTTTCAAATCACCTCGCACTGTCAAAATACGATGAGGTGTGCTCACAAGTTCGCGGGTTCACTAGTCCGTGAGTGCTTAGTCCACCGATTTCTGTTTATATCTTTAGGTTTTGGTTACGGTTAAAGTTCATCAATCCACCGATATCAATTATTACGGTTTGGGTTGGGTTAGGGTTAGTTTAGTGATACCCATATTTATAGTATTTATTATAGCAACGGACTAGTGCAACCGCAGACTAATGTACCTCTCTCAGTACGACAAATACAGCGTTTCACGTAATGTAAAACGTCATTCCATTACTGTCTAACAAAAGTGATTTGATTTCTTGATTTCACTTAACACCAACACCAACACCCGCCATCGGTAGCATTAAATATTTAATCGTTTGTCTTAATGTAGCACAGCTTGTGGCTGTCCTAATGGCTACATTTGCGCCCTTTTCCATTACCACTAGCAGACAACTGTCTAATATAATAAGACCTCAACTATGACAGTTAAAAGGGAAAAGAATAGGCGATGGTTTTATGGTTCATCCGCTATATACGTAAATGGTTTTTATTTGAAATCTGATTATTGCTTCCTTTTATACAGTAGAGATATAGTTGACTCCAATGGTGGAAATGAAAAAAAAACATTTATCATTTCATGTTTACTTATAGAAAGTAAACCGATTTCAGAGAGAGAGAGGGAGAGAGAGAGAGAAAAAATTTCCGGGCTCACTGTATAACTGTATCACTTCAATAATTCGCATTAACGTAAGATCGGGGGGGGGGGGGAAACCATTTAGGGGCTAACGTATGGTATAACTATTACTTCAATAATTCTCTTGAGCGTAAGATGGGTGGGGGGGCACACGAGGTTAGGCGTACGATTCTACTCCTTATCACATACACGCTTTGAATCGAAACAATGCCACCTGATCTAAAAAAAAACTACAATAAGTTGATCAAACCTACGACACTTGCATAAATAACACTTTTTTTAATATCCAAAATGTCAGAGATATCCAAAATTTATTATGGGATGTCATTTTCCAATTTCCCAGCTATAGCGACCTATCTTCTGTGTCAAATTATAACGGGTTGGAGTTGAGGTTTTTTCGCGATGGATATATTGCAATCCATGTGGACTTATGTTTTGGCACCTTGTTCAACTGAACGATAACGTTAACTAGATTATGGCGTACTCTGCGTCGACATGTAAAGCTTCGGAACAAAACATAAAACGTCATTTTCTCGCCTATAGCGTTGGCAATTGTCGATAGCCAATAATTGCGTAAAGCAAATCGAAATCTATTTTCGGTGAATGTGGAAGTCGGTAACATTATTACGGCATTTCTGTGGTAAACTGCCATTATAGATATTATAATCACAAAGCGGGTTAAGCATGGGTTAATCTGTATATCTCAGACTGTGTCAGTTTCATTTAATGTCAATGACGTGTCTATAGAATCTGGCTGTCGTTATTTATAATGTAGTCCAATATTTGAAATGGTTATCCCTAGGTTTATTCAAGTTTGTATGAGCTTACGTGTGATTATATTGTCTCGTGTGGTCTGGAGACGTGGGATTTTCAAATCTGGGAGTTATCTATCTAAATAGTATTATTTGTATGGAATATTAGCAGACGGAAAGAAGCGAGGTTTAACGCCCGCTCGGTAACACATAGTATAGGTCATGTGGGATTAACGCGTGGCATATTTATATTTCAATCAATTGCGTGCATACGTGGGTCTTTAGAAGTCTGAAGAAAGTGGGGGACCCGGAGAGAATGTGGGACTCGACCTAGGAAAAGAAATATTATATTAACGACTTGATAATAGCCCTTAGTTGATATTCGAAAATAGTAGACTGGACGAAACACCACTGTACGGGTAACGTTCGCCATCCTAGCACGTGACCATATAACAAAAAATAATCGTGTATTAGTCTCAAAATGATCAAGTTATGGCGTTGGCAAGACGTTAAACTCCATTCTTATCCTTTCTATCAACCCTTTATCAACTATATCGGTAACTACTCCTTTATCATTGTGTCTAACCACTGAACTGAGATTCTGAACTTGCCATGTCTTTAACTCAATATCACCCACAGTCTTCGACATTGTAAACATGGCAATCTGATTAACATACACATATTATATACTTCGTTCTTTTTTTATTGTATACTTTCGATGGCCTAGACGACATGAAAATCTGACCAGTTGTACTCACTCGGCAATCCTCGACAGATTTCGGGACCTACATCTAGTCTCGGCTGTATGACAGTAAGTGATATGTACCTACGCCCATACATTTGCGATGCGGCTACTTGACGCTATTACAAACAAACAAGACACCATGGGCGCAGCCATGTTTCATCCAAGACCTTTAAAGTAGTTTCAAGACACCATGGGCGCAGCCGTGTTTCATCCGGGACCTTTAAAGTAGTTCCAATATGGCGGAATTCGTCATACAACCGAGACTAGATGTAGGTTCCGAAATCTGTCGAGATTTGCCGAGTACAGTTGTACTAGGAAGTCGTGTCAGGGGTCATACGAACGAGCGACTGTTGACCTATGACGTCAGAATTGATTAATTAATCAGCGTACTGGAACACCTGTTATATAATAACTACTCATCCAGATCCTAGTGCTGTGAAGACAAGTAAAACGAAATTTTTAACTATAAAAAAACGAAACGAAATAGGATCTGTGTTTTGATAAGATTGCAAACAATTATTGGTCATTTTAATTCAACATTGATGATGTTATCTTACCATGAAAAGTTGGGCTTCTGATATCCAATATTTAAGACAGAATGAAAATTTTAAAATTGGCAGAATGCTTTCGAGCTCCGTTATATGAAGCCACTCGATAAACAAGGCTAAACATATCCCAGGTAGGAAAATACTACCGGTGTAGACTGGAATAACCAGACGCCAAAGACTATCATGCACTTTCGACTCCCCTTCGTATTTCGCCAAAAATAACTAATTAGAACTGGTGTAGAAACAGAAACGATTGAATGTAAATCAGTTGATATACATTATCATATGGGTTGCGACCCATTTGTGTCAATTTCTATAGCTACAAATGAATAGCGATTTAGCTCCTTTAAACAAATAAATAGGATATGAGAATGGAATTGAAATTATCATTGAAATTATTAATCGAAGAGTTGCTGGCGTGAAACGAATAAAATCTGTTCATCTCCTGGCTTTGTTTCGATATAAATAATATAATACATCTTAATGCACCAGAATGAAACAAAACATACGTTTACTGAACTGAAACTTTGTACTTGTAGACAAAGGCGAATTGAAATGGGGTAGAACGTCCTGACCCGATGGAGCTAATGAAGACCCGAATACGACATACAATGTGCTATGAGGAATGTTTGCCAGAACAGCGGCGTTTCCGGCGAATCCGAAGTATGAGTACACAAGTGGGCCTCAAATATTAGCCCTGCCGTTCCTTCCAGACTCCTGTTAAAGGCAAACTAGGCTAGGAAATCCCGAGGTATTTTCTTGGCCAACACAGGGGTCGTACCTGGGACAATCTGGATCGTGAACTTAGTATTGGTCTTAACAGATTGCATTTAACCAACTGTAAAGAAATATGCTAATTCCTTGTTAAATAAATTTTTGTACACGGTATTCTGGCCTAGTGATAAGTTTAATGAGTGACCTGATAAACGCGATATCGTCCAGGCGCGGATCCAGGATTTTTTGCAGGGGGGGGGGGGGGGGTCTAGGTTTGATAATTGCTTAACTAATTGCGGTGGGCCTAGATTCAATTTGGTGCATTCTGACGTATTTCCGGAAGGTAAATTCCAAAATTACAGGTCTAAAAATCCCCAATAAACTCGCATAAAATGTCCTTAAAATGTTGATGGGGAATGCTCCCTTCACAGGTGAGGAACAAAATATCTTCAGATACCATATTAGGGTTGTTCTTAACAAGCTTTATTGGCAGTTTTAATTTACTATTAGACCATAAATGACCAGGGTTTTTTTCTTATCAACGCCGCCGATAAAATTAAAAAGCAAACACAACAATATTCAACGTCAACAGGTGAACAGCCAACAGCGTTAATAAAACTTATATTTTCATACAGTACGGTATTAAAAAAATTACCGTTGTCAATAGGCGATTTGCGTGGGGTCAATTCGTCCCGACGGCGATTTATGCTGTCGACGTTTTTGGCTAATTGCCAGAGCTGTATGTGACTATTTGTGGGTTTTTTTTGCCCACAATGGAATGAAAGTCATGACTCAAATCAATGTATACAAACTCGCAATTTTTGGGTCAGACTCAGGCTTTTAGATTTAAGTTTCAAATTTTCAAGCCTGAGCAGGGGGGGGGGGGGGGGCGGACCCCCTGGACCCCCCCCCCCCCCCTGGATCCGCGCCTGATCGTCTACGTCGCAAGCTTGTAGACATGCTTATTTAGACACCAGAGATAGTTACACAGAAAACACTTCTAAAATTCTTTCACGCAGACTCAACCAGTTCCATTTACGAGATTGTGTCTTCCACTGATATTATGATTTTTTTTTTTCTCTTTTCAGCGTTTCTGTGTAAATGGTCTAATGAAGGTTGTGATAGGAATGATGAGTGCTGCAGTGGTTCGTGCCAACAACTACATCCGGGTATGAACGCGAGATGTACAAAAAGTGTGCTCCATAATCCTTGTATATTTACTCACCATTGTCAAGATAGACTCCACTGTGGTGCCGATAATACGTGCTGTTCTAAATATTGGGGAACGTGTCGTCGCCAAATAGATTGTTGCAACAAGAACTATATTTGTATCGACGTAAAAGGATTCCATTATAGACGTTGTTTGCCAGCGCCAGTCGACGGCGTAGGAAAAAAACAGAACGTCACCGCAATACTCACTATGTTTTCAACATTTTTCATTCTGTTTTTAAATCAATTTTAACTTCTTTATAATGTACCAATAAAAATTTTTTTTTTTCATTAGGTGTCAAATTATTTTGGGAAACTAGTGATGGACATAACAGTTATTTTTGCCACGAGTATCGCTCAGTGCCCTCTAAATAATTAACATATCACTGATTCTAAATGGAGAAGTGATATCGGGTGTTCTTTTATGTAATTATACCCTCAAAGCAAAACAGGCTTCAGATTAATATTGTATAGTGGGAAATTATTGCTTATATTTTATTTATGGCTGAATTGTCACTCTAGTGCTGTAATAATTTGAACAAACATTGGCGAATTACAAAGCCTGGTCAACTGAAGGGTGGTAAGAGTATATGATAACAGCTATCTGTGATGTCATAAATGGGAATTAAGCACACTGTTATTGTGTCTCCTGTTGAATGAGGAAGTTCATCGGGGTTTACCGGAGTGCCCCCCTTCCCCGTCAGTGGGCCTGGTAAGGGACAACGTATAGTCGTTCGGATGGTACGAAAAACTAAAGTCTCTTGAACACATTGGCATGCACGTATAATAATCCTTGACATAAGCCTCTAACGCCGTTGCCCAGACAAATATTTCCCTCGTAGCACATTACATGGCGTATGTCTGTCTTCATTCGCCCAGTCGGTGCAAAACAGTAGGACCTCAAATCCCATTTCATTCCCTTATTAATAGTTCGTTTTTCTATAGTTCAGAATTTCGTTTTACCAATCTTTACTACACTAGGATCTGGAAGAGTTTTTATATCACCCGCATTCTGGTTGATGTAAGGGACTAGCCAATGAAACGTTCTGTTACGGTGGAGTTTTTGTTCTGCAGTACCGGTAACTGTGGGTATGGCAGTAAAACATCAACACAATGTCAAAAGCCGCTCGTATGACCTCTGACGCAACCTCCTACTCCAGCTGGTCAGATCTCCATGTAGTAATTTAATGAAATTGGGTGCGATAATACCGGCGTCGATGATGATGTCGATAGTGTATTACGATAGGACAACACAATGGCACTAGAGTAATAGTTCCTGGATGCCGATGATAGATGATGAGGTTAAAAAATGTTAAACCAATATGGCTGCAAAACCACATAATTAAATGAAAGATATCCAAAGCCAAAAAGTCTCACGTCACGTACTTATCAGCAAAAAGACAAACACAATGGACACAAACAAATAGAAAGGTTATCAAATGTCATTATAAAAATGTATAATAAATAAACTTGCACGTAATGAAGGGATGACAATATTCCTTGAAAGGTCAAAAGTTGTGTAAAACGGCGAAACAGAGAAGACCTGACAGATCGTAAGAAAGTCAATATTTTCTAATAGTTTTTTATCAGAACTTCAGACATTTGACATTTCATGCTGTTCAACATAACATGCTGTTCAATTTTGAAGAATGTATACAAATCCGACAGTGGTCGTTGTGGCTGTTTGACGCGAAAAACACATGCGGCTGTAGAAGAGAGAGAAAATTCTATTAACTTTGTATCCACACAACTAGGGCATTCCGGATGAATGGAGAATCTGGAGAATACCTCAAACCATTCGACCACACAGCCCGTGCAGAGGCACACTGCCATTAAATTCCAACGATTAATTTTATACAAAGTTTTCTCTGAATTTGGACATAATCGCCAGACTGCTGTGTTTGTCCATTACCAGAACAGCAATGCAGATTATTTGTGGAATTTTGGTCTGGAGTCAAAAAAGAACGTGGATTATCATGATTTTGGTCAAGAATCGAAGACGAATATTGGCCTTAAAATTTTCTGCTAGGGTTTATAGTATGTATGATTTTGGAAATAAATGTGACATGCTATGCTCTTTGTGATTAAAAAAGTTCAAAGCACCATTTGTAAAATGTTACAACACAAAAATAGCATGGCTTCAACATGACTCTTTGGTGTTCTGCACATTATAGTTACTTCCCCTTAGTAAGATACACTGGACGGCTAAAAGAATGATCGCACCATCGGCATGCCTTGATTTATTCCGACGCGTTTTTGGGAGAGAAGAAGAGAAATAGGGTTTAACGTCCGGTCGACACAAACTAGGTGATTTCGGGACCATCACATGATTCAATTTGATTTCAATAATTCGCTTGCAGGGGTGGATATAGGAATTTTGAAAGGGGGGGGGGGGCGCAAGAATGAGGGCACTTACTGCGGAGACGGGGTACGTCGCTGCGAGGGGTTTGAGAGGAGGGGGTCCCCAAGACAATTATCCGTCATTTCTTTGCATCTGTAGACAATCCAAGAGCTATTTGGCTGATATTTTCGTCTAAGTAAACGTTTGGAGAGGACATATTTGGGTCTGAAAATAGGCACTTTCAGCAGCAAAAAGGCATTTTCAGCAGTAAAAAAGGGCACTGTCGAAAATTAGGGGGGGGGGGGGGCGCCCCCACTGGATCCGCCTCTGGACTTGAAGAAACCCATGAGGTTGGACAGACGACCCAACTCCTTGTCAAGTACAGCAGGGGAATCGAAACCACACCAGTTGACCTTATGATACAGCGCGCACGCGCTAGCCATTCGGCCTTTCCCCGTTAGTTCTGAATACTATAGTGATTATAGTGATTTTTAATGTGCTAGAAATTTACAAAATTAAAAATCATTCTAAAAAATTATAATGTACAAATTTAAAAATCATGCTAAAAAATTAAAGTTGAATTGACAAAATTAAAGTTGAATTTAGAAAATCAAAGTTGAATTTACAATTTACTACAAAATTGAAAATTAAAGGTTGAAATTATTTTTCAAAATTAAAAATAGGAAATAAAAAAAAAGAATAGTTCGTATTTGAGCTTCCGTAATAAACAGTGAATTATTATAAAATTTTAGTAACGAACGGAAATTAAATGGCTCTCTGCAGGTCGTTTAGACTAGCTCCTCGGTTCAAAATTAATGATGACAAGTGACATTCATATATCACATGTATAGTCAGTAGTTGGAATTGGATTTTATAAAAAGACGGTGACACAAGATTTACCGTTATAATGTAATATGTCATGATGTCAAAAAAGGCTCAATTTTTAATATTATATTAGTGAAGACTATGTAGTGATCGTATGAAATAATATTTATAAAACAATTTCAATAATGACTATCACTGAACTTGCGGGCATTGGGGACAGCGAATGAATGATCAAAAAGAACGAGTGATACGTATATCGAAAGCTTCGAATAAAACGATATGTCATTACCACAAAGAGTGTCGCGTTTGTGATCTAGCTGGCTGGTCACCGCAGGCTGGCGGCCATGGTTTCAATCCCTGTTGAGAGCGTGGAGATATGGGTGCCATCCGGGTACTCCGATTTCCCCCAGCAGCTAAGCAGGTGCGGATCCAGGAACTTTTGCAGGAGGGGGTTTGCCAGGTTTCTGTTACGGAAATCTGCCATCATCGTCTCTAAATTACATAGCCATACATACAAATTGAGCTTTTTAAACAGAGAAATCATTTTTATACTGATGTAGGATCACTTTGTGATGTAATTTCATTGATGCAAGGCATTATTTTTTTTTTATGTAGCTGAGCAGGGGGGGGACCCTCCCCCCCGCCCTGGATCCGCGCCTGCTAAGATCCCTATAGACGGCCTAACATACTAAAAATAAGACAACGTGTTTACAACAACAACAATCCCAAATTCATAAGATTATTGTATAATTTCTAAAGGGATACTATTTATAGATAAAACTCTATAGAGCATTCAGTGCGGTGATAATATCAACTCTATGCACCTTTATACACATATTGCAAGTTTTACTTTACTATAGGTAGTGAGTTAAGGTGTGGTGTATAAGCTCTGTGGTTTAAATGCTACTAACATCATGTTGCAAATATTTGTGACGTTTTCCAAGGGTGTATATTATCCCGGTCAGTTGATAGAGGGTCGGGTTATACTAGAAGTTAAGAAGGAAACGACAATTCGTGGTAAGTGAAACATGGATTGACATTATTCAATAGTAATAAGCCAGTTCAAAAAATGTTAAGTCCGGGAAATGTCCTCGAAAGAATTACATGTCTAGAGTTAATCCGCACAGGTTCTTTTAGTGACAGTTTGGTTGGTTTCATGGCAGGTGAAACTATTGGGTACTATATCATTCATTATGTAATTATTTCCCCCAAAATGACTATTAATATATAACTAAATGATACACGTGACACCATGAGTGAGCTGATTCGTGCTTAGAAAGGTTTGTTGCCATATTTAGCTATTTAAATTAAAGATACAGAGAGAGAGAGAAATGGGGTTTAACGTCCACTCAACACAAACTAGGTCATTTCGGGACTAACATATGGTGTTCATTTTATTTCAATAATTCGCTTGCGCGTAGGGGTCTTCAGCAGTTGGAGGAAACCGGAGTGCCCGGAGGAAACCCACGAGGTTGAGAAGGCGCCCCTATCTCCATGCCATATACGCTCACGCCAGGGCTCGAAACCACAGCCGCAAGCCAGAGGTGACAGGCCAGCTAGAGGTCGAAGCGCGGCACTCTAGACCACTAGGCCATCCCAACCCCCCATTAAAGACACATGTACTTATGTAGATATCTATCTGCTCAAAATATAGCAAACTTGTATGTCCCGTCTTGAAATTCTACTATTTTTTATAACGACGTTTAGACTTCATCCCGCATCTTAGATTTTAGAAAATTTTAAACAATTAGCCGCACTAGTGGGGCAAAGGATTACTAGTACTTAGCAATGGTACTAGTAGATGCAGCCGCAGCAGTGGTGGTAGAATAGTAGTACTTATCAGCAACAGCAGAAGCAGTGCATATCGGCAACAGTAGTAGCAGTACTTATCAGCAACAGTAGTAGCAGTAGGAGTAGTAGTAGTTGTAGTAGTATTTGTAGTAGTTTTCTACACAGTGTTTATTACTTTCAGGTATCGATCTATATTTCAACGGAGCTGCCAATGTCAGTTTGGCGGAGACAAAAACACTGGAAATTAAACAATGTACAAAAACTACAAATTACTTTTCAAAACATATTTCCTTGCTTAAAGGTAAAATACATTTTGTGTTAAGTCTGCTTCTATTAGTTCTTAAGATTTAGAACGGGTATATGCCCTTCCCTTTCCGCCACATCCTTAATTGTAATTACCGAAAATAAGTTTTTTATAACGGATTTATATGTCTCCACTTTATCATTGTCATAGACATTATGCGATAAAATATTAGCGCAACCTTTCCCTAATAGATACAATAAATGTTTAATCGGGTGCACACCCCTTTAATTCTCGCTCTTTTTGTTTATACAACTCTAATTTAGTAGTACTATTCCAGGGATTAACGTCCACTCCCATAATCAAGCATCACTCTCGCAAAAAAATTTATAAAGGTGAGTAATTCGATGAATAACATACTCCACAGAAACCGAGGTACCGTGTACACATTGGAGTGCACCTAAAAGATTCCTTGGCAGTTGGAATGCGATGTAAGAGTAGGCCGTATTGTCGCTGTCCGGGCAAAATTTCCCTCATAGCACACTGTATGGTGTATGCTCGTCTTCATTAGCCCAGTTCGGAGCAGAGAACAGTGGGACGTTAAACCCCATTTCATTTCATGTAACAATATAGAGACGTCTTCATTAAAGCCCCAATAACACTCTTGTTGTAACTGAAAAATATGTCCCAATCTTCATTCTGGTCAACAAATCGTGTTATGTTAGAATATTCCAATTAAATGATGATATAAATTTCATCTTAACACACCTAATTTAAAAAATTGGAAAAATGCAACCAATTGATTTGAAAAGTCTAACGTAAACCTTTTCAAATGTGACTTGGATTTTAAAATATTTTCGAACTCTCTGGACAAATAAAATAGGTTGTAATAGATAATTTACAGAACAGGTAGGACATTTAAACATCTAGTACTTAGAATACGGGTATTATTTATTTTCTGGAGCTACCAAGCCAGCAAGAATGTTATTGTCCCTTTAAATGGAATATACTATTCTAAAAAAGTAGGGGATATTTGATTTTTAAGTGTTATTAAAGTGTTATTAAAGTGTTGACGATCCCTACACCAACGACGTCTTGCCTGAATGTGATGATCTCTCAAACAAGGGATCACGCGAGGACGTCGGGCGCGAAGGTGACCCCTATGCAGTCGATTCCGAATCGTCTGGCCACTCACTCTCACACCAGTGTCTTTTGAAGACGAGCGCTGATCTGATTTGCAATGATGACACGATTTCTCAAGGCCAAGGTACGGATAAATCGATCCTGGGCTTGAGTTGTCGCCCTTGGTCGACCTGAGCGTGGTTTGTCCTGTACAGATTGTGTATCACGGTATCTGGACCATAGCCTGCTTATGACAGACTGAGAAACATTCATCGTCCGCGCCACAACCGCCTGTGTTGTGCCGATCTGTAGCATGTCAAGGGCACGTAACCTTTCATTTTGGGTAAGCCGACGCATATCAAAATTTGTTTTCTGGTCACTTAAACAATTAAACTGATGTTTCCACCCTGGAATTCAATGCCACAATGAGTGTAACATTCAAAGTCAGAGTCGTGCAAATCTTGGGTTGGACCCCCATGATGATCCCAAGCATCACCTGCATTCCATGCTGTAGCTATTGGTGCGCTTGGGCGTCACATGTAACTGGAAATGTTTCTTCTGTTAGGTTCTATAGTGACTTTTTTCGTAGTCATTTGCATATTTTAGTATTATGCCCCCAAAATCAAATATCCCCTACTTTTTTTGAATAGTATATTAATGTTACAGGAAATCAGACGTTATCGGCCGGCAGAAGTGTATACCCATTTCAATACCAATTACCTGACGGGATACCGTCGTCATTCCACGGACAATATGGCGGAGTTGAATATCGTTTAAAGTGTGTTGTTGACTCTCCATTTAAACAAGTTAAGATTATTGCAGACAAGAAGATAACTGTTATCCATGATTTGGATCTCAACACAGAACCCCAAGCCTGGGTAATCTACATTCTATTCATTTTTTTTTTGTTTTGTTTTTTTTTATTCACGGTGGCTAAGTGGGTAAGACGCTGGCTTGCTAGATCCCTGCAATGGCCGATAAAGTTCATCCAGATTTCAGGCGTGGTTGCCCCTTGTCGGAACAGCTGCCTGGTCGTTTAGATGGGACGAAATGCAAACTGAGGTCTCGTGCACACATTGGCGTGCACGTAAAAGATCCCCTGTCAGTTGGAATTCGATATAGGAGTATAGGCCGTAGTGCCGCTGTCGGGGGAAAATTTCACCTATAGCACACTGTGTGGCGTATGTCCGTCTTCATTAGCACAGAGGACGTTAAACCCCCTTTTTTTTATTTCACTTCATTTCCTATTCTTTTTAATGAGTTGGTTGTGTTTGTACAAACCATTAACCCAAACATAGGTCAAAGGTTAAGGCAATTTACTGATTTAACAAAAACAGGACAGAAAGTTCTACTTTGGATATTGATTTATATTGATTTGGGTGGTTAAATCAAAACATCTAGTTTAGATACAAATCTTGGTCTCTATGATCGTCGATGAGAAATGAATGAAGTTTTGAAATTAGCTTTAAATGGCCATTGAGTTATTGATCGATTTTAGTTTTAGTATTTTTGTTAAACACTCGGAAACGTGTTTACAAATATTTGCCCTCATGTTTACAAACCTTTGTCCCAGTCATGCATCTAAAAATAAAACTGCTATTTTATTTATTTCCATATTAGGAAAGTCCATTATTAGAAAAACAGATGACTTTAAGTGGCCTGTATCGAACTCCTGGGCGAATAGATGTTACATTCAAACTAGACCGATGTGGTTATGTACCCGGCCAATCAATTCCCATCCATGCCACGGTAGAAAATGAAAGTAGTAAAACATTAAAAGGTTCAAGCGTTTGTCTTAAACAAGTAAGTAGTTATTATTTAGAGATCAATGACTGAAAACACTCTACAGGCTAGAATTGTGTGTCTGTGCATGGTTTTGAGATTATTTAGCTAGTGGTAGGTATAGGAGCTGTTTAAACGCTCTACAGATCTGGGATTGGTTCTGCTAATCATAATTTGTTATCTAATGAAACATTTCGGGATTGTTCAACAGCCTTTGTTTGTCACGTTTCGTTTTATTTATGATGTTGTATTTTTGACATATTCCTTTCTGATTGGTGAACGTGCTGGTCTGGTTAATGAAATTACCAGTACAGTACTGATTTTCCGGGCTTTGTTTTTTGGTGAATTATTGAAATTTTAAACCCCAAGGGCACATCCGGCGCATAGGTATATAATCCAACTCAGTTATATATATATGCTCCCCCCCCCATCTAATTTTCAACAGTGCCCTTTTTTAATGCTGAAAGTGCCTTTTCTCACACCCAAATATGTCTGTTCTGAACGTTTACTTAGACGAAAATATCACCAAATAGCTCTTGGAATGGATACAGATGCATGGAAATCACGGATAATAATCTTGGGGGACACCCCCCCCCCCTCCCCTCTCAGCGACGTGCCCCGTCTCCGTGGTCAGTGCCCTCATTTAGCGGCGCCCCTCTCCCCTTTCAAAATTCCTAGACCGGCCCCTGCATTTTTACACCCCAGCAACACAGTACAATATGTTTGCTATCTATTATTTCCTAGGTTGTTAAATACTATGCAGAAAATAAAACAAAAGTAGCATGCGAAGTGATTACAAGACTTTCACGTGGACGAATACGACCGGGTGATAAAGAAGTATGGGAAAGGGAATCATTGTTGGTACCCGACGTACCATTTTCCAGATTGCCAGCCTGTCCTTTTATTGAAATATGTTATGTAATTACGGTAAGGTGGTAATTTCTCATCCTATCAGAGATAATAACATTCAACTATATATAACATATTATACTTTGCCTGTCCATCCTCGTGGGTATTTTGCTCCCACTCGGTTTGCTCTGACTGGCTAAAGACCACTAAGCTCACGCGAATTATTGAAATAGAATTAAAAACCATATGCTAGTCTCGAAATAACCTAATTTGCGTAGCGTGAACGTTAAACCCTATAACATATACTAATAATTCTTATTGATTAATTTTGGCGATATTTTGAAGTGCAGTACAATCACATAAACTTAATCGGATTGTCGGAGAAAAATACTGCTTGGTGTGTACAGACCTTCAGTGAATGTTATCTTAAAATATGTAGCGACTTAGAAAACAAAACCCTCAATATAATCATCAAAAAGTTAAAGGAAGGAGTCAGAAACTACTATATGGAAGATATCATATTTTTAGCATAGTTAAATGCCTGTTTTACAGTTTGTAGTCGATGTGGGTTTTCGTAATCCGTGTGTGGAACTGAGTAAGGATATTTTAATTGGGTCTGTACCACTACGCATCTGTGATGGACAAAGAGAATATGACCAAAAAGGCCAGCTTTCTGGTACAAAAGATGGTATCATGCAAACAAAACCAGGGAAATTAGAAATAACACCCACTACTTCATTCCGTCCTGTTACCCGTGAGTAGACGTTGTGTTATATATTAAACGAATTGCATATGGAATTTCTTTTTATGGTAGTTGTCGGGCGCGTAGCCAGTTCATAAAATTCGGTGAGGCTACGGAATTATTTGAATGGGCTGAGGATGTGGCCGACTAAGAACACTCCTAAGAAATCATAATTGTTGGCGAAACGGGCCCGTATCTACAGGGGGGCGCGGGGGCATGGCCCTCCCGCGTGAAATGCTCGCCCCCCCCCCCGCTCAGAAATTGCTAACAATCATTAAAGTATACACAGTACCTTATATTAACCTAAAAAAGCTATTTTTTTTTTGTTTGAATACTTATTTTAAAATGCTTATTAGACGCCTAGGTAACTACATAGCATGATGATTACAACAGTCTGTTAGAATGACCTTTCCGAAAATTTCCTCAAAATGTTCGCCCCCCCCCTACCGAAAGGTAACCCCCCCCCCCCCCCACGCTTAATGGTGTCTAGATACGGGCCTGTGGCGAAATATTGGGTGGGGCGGTAGTTGTTGAGTGCATATGTAAAACTTTCTATATATCAAAAGTGTGCGTATAAGGCTAGGATTCCAGTCTAAAACTGCTCGCGCGTATCCGTCAAAATCTTGGGTGGCAAGGACTTATTTCATCGGAAAACCACATGGATGCAACTAGTTGGTTGGGTCATATGGTTGAGTTTTTCATGGTGCGACACTTGCGTGATATTCCCTACCACTCAAAACAGGACGTTTCACACAGGGGATCACTCCAGTCTGTTTTCGGTTGATTTGGTCGATACTCAACCCTCGAACTGACTGCGAACATCAGGAATTCTATCTTAAGAGGTTATTTGATACAGAAAAATAGGTACGGTAGTTAAGCCTCGTTTTATTTTATTTCTTGCTGTACGGCACGGACACTTGTCACATGTGGCAAACAGGGGCGGATCCCGGAATTTTTGCAGGAGGGGGGTTTGCCAGGTTTCTGTTACGGAAATCTGCCATAATCGTCTCTAAATTACATAGGCATACATACAAATTGAGCTTTTTAAACAGAGGAATCATTTTTATACTGATGTAGGGTCACTTTGTGATGTAATTTCATTGATGCAAGGCATTATTTTTTTTTCATGTAGCTGAGCACGGACCCCCCCCCCCCCCCTGGATCCGCCCCTGGGCAAATAGTCTCTCCGAATTGTCATGCATGCCACATCTCAACCTATTTCATTTCTTGAATTAAATTCGCTCTCACCGCTCCAACTCCCGCGGGGTCTCATGTTAATTCGATAAAAACTCTCACTCTTGTGATAAATGATAAATTGTCGTAATTTTTATCTTATTTTTTAGCACCACCCTCATCCTACCGCCAGGATGTATTATGATATCCCCATAATTACCAGTACATATTGAAATGCGGTCGTCACCTAGGGCCGTCCGTCATCCACAATTGCTTATGGGCGCTCTAGAGACTAAAGTTAATATTAAATGTTAATTTTTTCTGATAATAACTTTTAGTGTAATGGTCTTGTTACCCTTGTGGGCCTGTGGGCGACAACCCTTGTGATCTTTTTGCTCGTCGTCTTAGATCTGCTGTTGGCGTATATAGTAATATGTTTGGTTGCTGGCTTACAACCTATCTTTATCTTTTAGCACCACCATCTTATCGTGAGGTTGTATTATCTGAAAAGCACAAGCTGAACAAGCCGTATACTAACAATTAAAAGAATCAGAACGGAGGATGTGATTGATATCAGTTTCTACCTCAGAGCCTTTGTGCCTAGTTTAGCTTGGTGTCCCGTTTGGTTCCGTACCTTATACTTTTTTTTATCTTATTTTTGATATTTTTGTCAAACGATTTTAGACATATTGTACAATACACTAAAATAATTATAATACCATTAGTATTGTTACAACTAATATCACTATTATAATATCACTAATTTTGTTACAACTAATAGCACCATTATAATGCCATTGGTATAGTAATATCACTATCATAATATCATTAATATTGCGCTAATCCATTATGATTAAAACACCATGAATATTGTTCATACCGATATCTACCACAATTAATATTGTTCTAACTAATAACAGTATTGTTAATATTGTTGCAACTAATATCACCATTTTAATTAATATACTGTTGATATTGTTCCAACTAATATTACCATTATAACACCATTAATTTTGTGCTAACTAATATCAACACTGCAATACCCTTATTATTATTCTAACTAAAATCGCCATTATAACACCCATTAATATTTTTCTAACTACATGTAATATCACCACTATTATACAGTTAAAATTGTTACAATTAATATCACCATTATAAAAGTCTTAAAAATTGTTGCCTTCGACAACCCGACAAAATACAATTATTTCGACTTGTTGTGTCGCCACTCGTCGTCTTCACAACCCGACAAGTCGAGAATGTAGAATGGCCGCTAACAGCCACCACAAAAACTCATGGTACAATATTTATTTGTGGCTTGAAAATAGATTTGTTTCCCTTTAATGAGTTTACGTTCGTAGTAATAACAACGATGTTGTCTTTAGAATCAGATTAGCTGGATTATGCCCCCCCCCCCCCCGAGAAAAAAAAATCAGCCTGATCGATACCAAAATGCCGTGGCTTGGTTGAAATAACATTATTATGAGTTAAATTGATTGGAGATCTTAGAAACACAAAAATATGAAAAGAAAAATGTTTAACTCGGTTGAAAAATTGTATCAGATGTTAGTATTATATATTGTTGTAAACGAAAACATTTCAGTACACAGTTTATTTCCGTTCGAATAAAAAAATACAGGCATGGTATGTGCAAACAAATTATTTTTAGTATCTTTAGAAGGGTAAAAAGATTTTTAAATTTAAAGTATAGTCACCAGTATGATCCATTGGCAGTTAAAATTCGAAGACTGATGTTGTAAACAAGGCAGATATACGGTAACATGTAAATAACTACCGCCCGAATTGACCGACTCTTCTTCTAACCAATGTTGTTCTAATTATGTTCTTTCACATTGTGATGCGGAGTCACGGTAGCAAAGTCACAAAGTGAGTAACACGCTGGCTCTGTTTGTCTAGTCTGAAGGTCGAGTGTTCGAAACCTGCATTGTCGGAGAAAGTTCATTGGGAGTTTCCGACGTGATTTCCTCATGTCAGTGATGCATGGCGGAGGAACTGGCAAGAACAGCTGACAAGTCGTTCGGATGGGACGAAAATCCGAGGTCCCGTGTAAAAGATCCCTTGGCAGTTGGAATAAGAGTAGGTCGCAAAATTTCCCTCATAGCACACTGTATGGCGTATGCCCGTCATCATTAGCCCAGTTCGGAGCAGAACAGTAGGACGTTAATCCCCATATCATTTCACATGGTGATGTTTGGTTACTAGAGCATGATAATTAGTGTCAGTGAAAATTCTGACGTTTGGCAATAAAGGAACCACGCGCGTGTTAGGCCAGAAAAAAAAAGTCCTTGAAAAATCGTACAAAACATTTACCATATTAGTCTCAAAATGTTCAAGGTATTGTGTTGAAAAGATTTTAACCTTAATTTCATTAATTTATAGTTTTGTTGGGCCAGTTATGAATATGACCATTTATTTGTTATTGCGGTGGGTTGTTTTATTTGCTCTTTTTGTATTGTGTGTGTGTTTGTGTGTGTGTGTGGTGGGGGGGGGGGTATTTGCGCTTAATTCGCTTTAAAAATTTATTTTAGACTATTTCTTGAATTCACAATCCTTGACTGTTTTAACAAGAACCATTTTCTTGGTCGAAATGAAAAAGTTGGTTTATATACATTAAAACTATATTATCGTCTCGTAGACAAATAGAAACTTAATGATCCCTATTGATAATCGTCAGAATAAACAAGTATTAATTACTTTAACCGTTGATTTTACCGTTAGCCAAGACCGTGACCAAGTTGTTTACACGTGTCGTTGTCAGGGCGACCGGCTTCGTCACGTGACAGCAACGAAAGGTAACGGTGATTAGTTTCGGTAGTAAAAAGGACTGGCGCGTGCTGTAATAGCTACTTAGTATTGAGTTGCTTTTCGGGGGATTCAAGAACTAGAAATTAACTACCAGAATGCATAGATCTTATAATTCAATTCTCCCGACATCGAATCGACTTTTACAACAAAAATGGGATGATACTTATTACAACGAACATAGACGAAAGGTAAGACATTTTAATAACAATGAGATTGACTTGCCGTATATATCTATACCAGTAGACTTGTATACCTTGTCTATTAATGTAGGTGTCACGGTTGAATTGTCACATTAGTAAATCAATCAGTGGATACAATTTCCCCTTGTACACCTTTTATGATCTCGATATATGGAAAACTCAATTTCAACCACAGGAAACAGCTCTTTGGTCAGCTTTGATGAGACCAATTTCTTTATTGAATATCTAAAATCTAATTCTAGAAATTTACATATTTTGGTAGCTGATATCAGAGGATTTTAATAACTGTCGTCAATCCAATTTTTGTAACCATAACAGAAACTATAACCCTAACCCTTGTTAAGCACCAAACTGATATTTCGAAACCTTGTTAACCACAGAATAATATTATAACCCATGAGATATCATCTATGGAATATATATTATATATCAACTGTTCAATATAATCTCTGGGATATTTAATATAATTCTCTAGTCTCCAAAAAATCAAATATGGAATATCATATATATATGGAATATATGATCAATATATTTTCAAGGATAGTTCATGAATATAATGTGTGGAATATTATCTATGGAATATAACATTGGAATATAATCCATGAAATATCAACTTTGGAATATAATCTATAGATATCCAACATTGAATATAATTCATAGAATATCAACTATGGAATATAATCCATGGAATATTAACTATGGAATATAATCGATAGAATAAAAACCTTACCAAATATTAATGTTGATGTCCATGAATATATGTACCATCTAAATACATGTACTATAAATTACTGATTACGAACACTGTGACTCGAAAACCTATCTCAAAGAAATTTGATCGCCTGCTAATATAAAACCAGACATAAAACTCAGTCCATTATAGGTATAAGAGTCCCTAGTGTGTTATCTTACAAAGTTATGCTCCATTTGATAATGTCTAAACCACTGTCCAGACAAAATTCCCCTACAACCTGTAAAGAAATAAAATTACCATAACGTGTTTGTTTCAGAATGACCATAAGTATTGTATTATATTTGAATTGACAAATGATTTGTGTTTTCACCATGTAAGGCTTTGGTTTGATATTGAGTTAGAGACTTAACTACTTTAAGCCATGCCACTGATGTATTGTCTTGTAATATTGCCAGGAAATATTGTTGCTAGATCAACACATTATTGATGTTGAACCGTTAACTTGTTACTTACGTATATTGATCTTAAGATCCATTTACCGTATAATTATCGATATTCATTATGGTACCGTACATTATTCCTTTTGTTCGACGTCTTTTATTCTATTGGGCTTTATTCTCAGTGACTACTATTGTATTGTTTATGATTCTTTAATTCCCTCCAGCATTTTATAGTTTGACGCTACCTTGAGCAATCTATTTCATGATCTGTCTTCATAGGAGCAGAAGTACAGTTTGATGTTAAACTCCATTTTATTTTTATTTCAAAATAATCCTAGGTACCATCCATATTACCAGATTATTTAACGTGATGCCTTTAGTTCCATAAATAAATCTTTATTTTATTATTGAGTCAAAATAACTGTTAATTGTATTTGTACCCTTTCCAATTGACAATTTTCAGTTCTATTAATTTTTTTTAAATTTTAGAAGATACTGTACTAAAGTATGGTATGTCCCATGGGAAGAAGTTTTGTATCTCAATTAAAGTTCACATACTTTTCAGTGCAGGACACCCATCACTACTTTTGGAACTAATTGTACCATGGACTTCGATTTCAGAAGTCAAAGTCACATTTAATGAGCATGAAAGTATTCTTAGATAATGGGCACCAGCAGAAATACTGAAATAAGGATTGTTCCCCAATAAATTATCAGTTGTTTTAAAAAAGTAGGCTTTCAGTGCCTCATGCATGATTTCAAATATACCTATAATTAAAGATTGTACCTTTAAAATCACCTTTAAGGTCACCTTTATAACAGCGTACTATGTTTTTTTCCCCCACAAATTTGAGTCTTATATATTTGTGAGCTCAGCAGGAGAGCTGTTGGATAATAAACTATAAAAGACAGGTAAAGGAGATTAATCAAACAATAAATGTCTGGTGGACCTTTACAAACATTCTGTCTCATACTGTCCAGGAGACTTAACAATTTTTTTAGATGTATGGTATAATACAATAATATGAACACTTGTATAGCACTAATTCTACACCTAAAATATGCTATATATGCTTTTACAGACAATTTTAAATTAAATATAACACTTAAATATCAATCTCATTAAAAAAACATGTCCTACTTTGTTTCGTTTATTTTTAGTTCAAAATTTTGTTTTACTTATCTTATCTTTACTACACTACACTATCTTTACTACACTTGTTATCATTGACATGTTCAGGATAATTTTAGGGATTGGCCAAGGAAATGAACTGTTACAGCAAGTTTTTGGCATGAGGTGCGTGGAACTGTTGGTAATCCACTAGAAACATCAATGCTGATTGGTTAATCAAATCTCTGATGTCATAGGGTCAAAAGCCAATCGTATGACCTCTGACGCAACCTCCAAAAACAACTGGTCAGATCTTCATATAGTGTAGGCATTTGAAAGTATAATAGACAAAAAGCCTGGATTTAAACATGTAAATTGTATTAAAAGATATTACACATTTAATTTTTGGTAGGCATAACACTCTGTAGATTTAAATCTTAGACAATTTGATGTTTCATAAAAATAATCCTACAAATTTGCTAGACATCAAAAGAGGTGTCAAAGTATCTACATGTAAGGTGTTGGACTGTGAATCAGGGTTCTGTTATATATTGAAGCAATGTGTTTGAACCTATGTATAAACATTATAACCTTTCACTCGTTCTCTTGTTTGTGCTCCCACTTTCTCCTCCACAATGATTTGGAACTCTTGTATGTACCTTTCACTAGATTTTCTAGCTTTCAAATGGTTAGCGTGTGCGATCTGTATCATAAAGTCTGTTGTGGGTGAACTTACGTGGTTTTGATTCCCATGTTATACATGATAAGGCGTAGGGTCGTCTGTCCAACCTTTTGGGTTTTCTGTGGGTCCTCAGGTTTCCTTGCACTGACGAATTATTGAAATAAAATTGAACCATAAGTTAGACCCAAAATGACCTAGTTTGTGTCGAGTGGACATTAAACCACATTTCTCTTTTTCTCTCTTTAATCTCTGGCCACTGATGGTATTTATTATAGAACATTTAGAGAAGAGTTTTACAGTGTTAAATATTAAATGAGATAACATGAAGAACAATGTCTTTCTATTGATTGCTAACTGACATAAAGCATGTGAATCACGCAACACCATTTTATACTGTGAAAAACTAACCTGTTTAATTAGGATCTTCAAGGATGGCCATTGCTTTATTGATCTTAAAGCGGGTAATCATATTAATCAAAATTCTGCCTTTGGCTTAATGTCGGTTTGTCTGCCTGTCTTTTAATCATTATTAAAGTTGTGTAATCATCTCATTTCGCAATTTGAATCAGTTATTGACAGCACGTATTAGCATGGATTAAGCTTTGAGGAATTTTATATTTTAGTGACTAATGCCAATGGAGCATTGTTACTTCAAAGATGCATTATGTTACATTATGTAAGATTGAGATAATGAAAAAGGAATTCATTGAAAATCCCAGTCATATTGTTTTATTCCTAGCAAAGTGTAAATAGTCTTGATTATCAAGTACCATTGCTACGAAAATAAATACATGTACAAAAATAAACAGCATCTCAATTTGAGATTTTAACGAAGATATGATAGACATTGTCTAATTCACATAATATCTCAGCCATTGACTATATTGGCTTGTCATGTGATTAAAGGTCTAAATGATAATTTATAAATAACATCAGGGGCCTGAAAAAAAACGACCTTCGGTAGGTAGATTTAGGTCTTACGTAATGTATCTTTAATGTGAGATAATTGTATTGATTTCCATGTGTGTGATCTACTGATGATATAATGAAGATCTAAAGCTTGAATCTATACTGGTATCAATCATATAAAATACTGGTACATTTCCATTGTGTCAAACAAAATGTAGATAACTCAAACTATAATTTCATTTCTTTGAAGAAGATTATCTTTTGATCAACTGAAATTCAATTGACATATAGAGCTGTTTTATAAGGAACATCATGCTTGAATTCTATAGTCGTTTCAGATGTCTAAATATATTGAGAGCACTTAATCAAATACGCAACTTGAGTGGTGATCAAATAAGAATCAGTCAAATGAGTAGCATACTGTTCAATGGAAGACATGTTTCATTTGATTGATACCAGTTAGAATAAATGTAAAAGATAAAGTAAATTAGGATGACTTGACATAGATGGAATCAAAATCACTTATAAGAGCGTTAAAAGTGTGGCCAGATTATTTAATTACTTTTTTTATGTTCTTATATTTTTAACATCATTATTATGATTTTTCATCATGTTAAAGGTTTATTCTGTTTACAATGTGGTAGGAAGGTGTCACCTGTACTCGTCTAATTTATAGGATATGTTATTACTATTCTGGCTAATAACACCTGCACTTATTCTGGGGGTAAAGTTTATTAATTGACATCAAATAGCAATACATTAATATTTCCAAGCAGGTTTGGGTGCTTGGTAGTCTGTACCAGTATCTCACAAATAAGTATCGCACCAAAAAATAAATCTAATTAATTTTAAGTAAATGTCATTGTCTAAAGGTGTTTGTTAAACTCCTTTAATACCACAAGTTTACTCTACTCATTCATACAGGGGGATTAGATGGCCGAATGTTTAGCATGTGCACTCTGTATCATAAAACCTGTCTAACCTCGGGAGTTTTCTCCAGGCGCTCCATTTTCCTCCGACTGCTAAAGACACCTACGCGCTAGCGAATTATTGAAATAAAATTAAACCATATGTTAGTCCAGAAATGACCTAATTTGTGTTGAGTGGATGTTAAACCACATTTATCTAATTTGAACATCACCGTATAATTATGTAATCAAATCAAGTCCAATTGGAAATTATTTTTTTTACTGTGCCTCGTTATTTATTATCGACATGTACATGTAACACTGGGTAAAGTGTCACATCACCTAATAGCTGATGAAGACACTTTAATTTTAGGCCCACATTTAACCTGGTCAAATTTTACTTAGTTATGAACCATAAAATATGCCTTAAAAACCCGTCTTCATTAGCCATGTTTGGAGCAGAAGAGTAGGACATTAAACCCCATTTCATTTCATTTCATGTCTCAAAAACTTACCTTTAGACGTTAAATGACAGGTATATAAGTAAGAAAGTAATTTATCTTTGTATTATCGTAGGCCTAACCACTTAAAATAATTTTGGTAGATATTGTATGATAATTGTATGACTGGTTTAAATGGCTTTCAATTGTTAGAAATGTTTTTTATTATGAACACAATAGGATTATATGAAATAGCTTGTTATATACATGTAAGCTAAAAGGGGGTTAAACTTGCCTTTCTTGTAAAACAAATCAAAACTTACATAAATGGCTTTCATACGTTAGATATATTTGATTATTAACACAATACGATTGTGCGAAATGACTTATTATGTAAGTGATAATGGCACTGCTAAAACTTTCGAAGCATAGTAATAATGGCACAGCTAAAAAGGTTTAGACTATTCTTTTTTATCTGAACCCTTTATTTTCGTTCGTTCGTTCATTGACTTTTACGAATACTTGTCCCAAGGGTGATATTGTAGACAAATTCTAAATCATTTTTTCAATGCCATTATATATACCTGTGCCAAGTATTCCACCAGCAGGTTCACTTTAAAAAAAAAAATCAATTTAAAAACAAGCAATTCCACACAAAATCTGTGCTTTTCATCTCCCATTTATTTTAGGAAAACTATAATAATTATGTTAAATCAATACTGAAATCTTCAAATGTCAATGTTGTGTTTTGGTAGTTAAGTGACTTGTCTAGTAATATTTATCTTACTGTTGAAAATGTCTATCGGTGTACTGGCTCGTAAAAAGGTCCATATAACTGTTGTATGTTTACACAGCATATATATTTTAAAGAGAAACAGAGATGTTATCTTTGTTAAATAAACATTATTTGTATAGGGGATTTTCTATAAGTATTGTATATAGATCAATGGGTTTCTAAATTAAGAAAAATCAATCACTAGCTTTATTAATGCTATGGTTGTTTAAAGGGAGGGGACAGGGCTCTGACTAGAATAACTCGGGTTGAAATACTAAGCAATAGCCTTCCAGATTCTTTTGGCATAGTTTCTGACATAGACTGCAAACTGACATAGCAAGTGTCACTAACATAGGAAGAAAAATGGGGGCGCCTGTGCAAGTCCATCCGCAATGATAGCATTTTCAATTTAAAATCTTTGCTAAAGGCAATGGCCAACAGATCCTGTATGTTACACCATGGTCAAATTTGTGAAATGAAAAAAGAAATGTTATGGCAGTTCTCTATAATTTTTCTATAATGTTTAATTTGTTTCCAAGTACCCACATATTTAAATGAGTGAAAGAAAAGCCTTGTAGTATGGTCAGACCGTATATTGATCGTAAAGGAAGTTTTGAGATCTGATTGAAACATTACCCAGAAGCCTACAGAAGATATTTAACCTTTGTTTAAACTTTATTTACAGGTGAAAGATGTCCAGTCTATTGTTGATACAAAAGCTCCACCAACCTACATGCATCTTCATCTTAAACTTAAAAAATTCCAGGTAAATTTCATTATCATCTTTCAATAAAGTATCCCTGCTTAGCTTGAAAAGGATGGTGATTTAGTAAACTTTTGTTTTCTTTATCAAAATCATCTGTTAGTCCTGTTTCAGTCCTTTCCAATATTGCCCACTGTTAGTTTTAGTTCCACTACCAGTCCCTAACGTTTATAAAATAGTGCAGGAGCCATAAAAATCTCCTGCCAATTTCAAAAATGAGAAAAAAGCTCCCGTAGAAAAACTCTTCTTAATCATATAGCAAGAGTAATGCTACATTCTCTAATTAATGACAGCCAAATTGTATTTAAACTTTAGTCTTGTTTAATATTTGGTGAATAATATGTTTGGTTAATATGGTAGCTTCAGCATTATCAACATGATTGGATGTATGCAGTTTAAAAATAAACAAAAACTGAAAGTAGTTTATTAATCTCAATATTTAGGAGAACGATTTAGCTGATTTGCAGGAGTCTTTAATGACTCCCGCAAAGGAAAGTCGAGGTGCATTGAGAGGAGCAGGAGCGAAAGCTCCCCTTAAACGCGAAGGACTGCACTACTGGCTTCACAAATCTTACTGTGGTGTTTACATGAAGACATTTGAACATTTAAATAGATGATTCTGGTAGCTGTCATCATTATTTATCTATTGTTACAATATAAATATATAGGTGGAGGTTTTTGGTTAAGATTCTGCGCATTTGAAGAACACTTATAACCTTCAAACCATTTCACTCAATGAAATACCCATCATTCTCTATTGGTCCATCCTTTGGAATGTTCCATCATATTTAGGTCTGGCTTTTCATTGACATTCTGCTGTAATTTGGATTTAAAGCACCTTTTAAACCAATACTAAGGAAAAATATTCAGTAAAGTCGTTTAGGATCATTTAGCAAGCTGTTCAAGTAGAACACAAAATAATTTTCATGTATTTAATTTTCAGTTGGAAGAAGAGAGGTTAACAACGATAGAAAGAGATAATCGTATCTTGTTGGAAAAAATGGCATATATCATGAGAACACGAGGACGTGTTGATAATAAAAATAATTACGAATATCAAAGGTTAGTATTTGAGTGTGAAAAACAATTATTTCTCAAGTTTTTTGTCCGAGAAATATGATATTGATTACTGAGAATTATTGATGATCAATGTTAATTACCAACCTTATATATAATCATCTCGTTTATTGTTTTTGCTGTATATTGACTAGACTCTTCATAATATTTGTGGTTTAGCCACATGAACAAACATCCTTGAAGTTTTGTCTCAATGTCTTATTTTTGTTTGTTGAGGTCCTAGTGTTTTTCAGCTGATTAAATCTATCTGATGAGACACACTACTAAGTATTGCGTCGTCATATAAACAGAACACCCATTGACTTTGTGACAAGGCTTGATTTTAACAGCCGAATTATTTGATTGATTATGATGAATACATTCTACAGTATATTTTATTGTAATTTATTTTTTTAGTTTAAATCGTGAAAAACGTCAAAGAGAATTATTACGAGTAGCAAAGGACAACCAGGAGATCTTACGCAGAATAACGTCACGACAACCAGAATACAGCGCTAAAAAATGGGATGAGGACTGGAAGAAAAATCAAGCTTTTATGAATAATATTTCAAGTTTCCCAGAAGAATGGTGGGTTAAGGTAAGAGATCTGTGGGGCTTTTAATTTCCCTCATTGGCAGTTGGTTGAATGCTTTAATGCATCAATGTTAGATCATAAGGCCTGTCATTGAGCCATAGACATGGTTTTAGCTCCCTGCTTGTACATGACAAGCAGTAGGGTCCCCTGTCCAATCTGGATTGCACAAAGATAACTGAGCTATAATCAGCATCAAAGACAGCATTGTGTCACCTGAAAATTAAAGTAGATACGGTCACACTCTTTTTGTGTTGATAGTACTGTACCTCGACCAGAAGTCTTGGCAGGACGAATTGCCGGATGGGACGAAATACCGAGGTCCTGTGTATCAATATAAGAGTAGGTTATAGCACTGCTGCCTGGGCAAAATTTCCTCCATAGCACCCTGAATGGCGCATGTCCGTCTTCATGAGCCCAGTTTACGAGCAGAACAGTAGGACGTTAAACTCCATTTCATTTTATTTCATTTCTTGTATTTCAGAATAACAAAAAAAGCAACAGGGCTAAGAGTCGACAATCCATTCGCAGTCGAAAATCAACAAGATCTAACCAATCAGTGAGCGAAAGTCCAAGTGAATCAAAACAAGACAAAAATACAAAAACATCTAGTGAAGAAAAATCAACTAATGAAAAAAAGCCAGATGACAAGAAAGAAACAGATGAAGAAACAAAATAAACGTCATTCATTTTGTATTGAAATTCATTAATTAATTATTAACATAACTTATTGATCATCAAAAGCACAATTAGTATTAACGAGTTACCATGTAAATAATGGCTATTGTTAATTTACCATGTAATAATATTTAACTTACATGTAAGTGACATGGCTCCATAATGTGCCTGACTCCATTGCATACCATATCCACCAATACTTAAAGTTACAAAGTTACCATATTCGAGGTTATAAATCACCTACTGCAATAAGCACCTACCTGATTGTATTTCTTGGAACCTTTATAAGCACACCCTACCTCTTTTTTCACTTAAAATTATATTTGGAACTGTAATAAGCTGTATCTAAAGGTAATTTCTGGAACCATAAGCATCACCTACCTTTTTTGACCTAAAACAATTATTGAATGATAATTTTCAGGTTATTGAGTAAGTCATTGTGTTTATACTAACAAAAACTCTGGTTGATTTTAAAGTTGAACATGATAATGCTCCTAATTACCATGTAGAAAAAACATGGTCATTCTAAAAGATGGACACTCCAGACATTTACTAAATTCACAGAAAGATTTGTGAGTTCAATGTTTAAATATTATATAACACGACTGTGCTTTAATGTATGGAAAATTTGTGATTACATATGCCATGTTTACTCATCCTCCTGGTTTCGAATTCTTTAAAAAATTTCGTTGGGAGATGAAGTAAGTATGAAACAGTGAAGCTTGACAGATACAAATTTCGAAGCAGACTTCAGTTATAGAGTTTTCAGGAAAGATGGTGTGGGGTCAAATCGTAGAACAAACCTGGCAATTGATACAAGATGGCAGCTACTTGTGTACCTTTGACATCCCAGGATTTAAAATGAAATGACATAAGGACCATATTTTAGCATATGAGAAAATATTGAGTCGATTTGTCATGTTTAAAGAACAGATATTGGAATAAAACATCAAATGAAATGTGCTGAAAATTATGAACGTAATTCTATAATACTTAAGAGTTAAAGTTGATTTAATCAGAAAGCTGTATTTTTTATTTATTTATTGGAAACATATAGAGTTTAGTTTTATCATTACAATGTTGTATTTATTTATTTATTTAATTGAAATGTATAATATCCCTGTGTTGCAGATAGTTGTATGAGTACATAGAGCTATATTGTTAACTAGATCAGATCAGTATTAATTATACAAATTATTCCATTTCATTGCATTTCTTATTAATTGGATGCCATGTCAATCAAACAAGAAACTTTATTTGACCCCAAAGTGAGTGGATGGTAATTGTAGCCAGTCAGACATCAGGTTTGTCATCCCAAATAGTATTGATTTGAACGTCAATCAGTCGGACAGTAACGTCATTCCGATGGACAAGATTGGATTGGATGTCATGCGTAAAGACCGAGTATTACTTAATTACAATAAGGACAGTTACATGATTTGAGAGCATCAATCAAAGAGGCTGTTTAATGATACTTCAAAGAGTGCTGTGTAGCCATATTTATTGTGAACCCATGGGTGGATCCAGGGATTTTTGCAGGAGATGGTTTGCCAGGTTCCTGTTAAGAAAATCGGTCATCATCGTCTCTAAATTACATAGGCATACATACAAATTGAGCTTTTCAAAGAGAAAAATCATTTTTATACGCCCACATTTTCATGTGGACGTATTATGTCGTCGCCCCTGTCCGTCCGGACGTCCGTCCGTCCGGACGTCCGTCCGTCCGTCCGTCCGTCCGTCCGTCCGTCCGTCCACAATTTGTTTGTGGACTCTCTACAGGTCACAATTCTTATCCGATTTTGACGAAACTTGAAATATAGGTTTATCCCCAAAAGTTCTCGGCTGCTTTCGATATTGGCATGTATCGGATCAAAACTTCATGGATTATGGCCCCTGATTGTACGAAAAATCACGTTTTTAGCTTGTGGACCCTATAGAGGTCACAATTTTGAACCGATTTTGATGAAACTTGACATGCTGGTTTGTAACCCAAAGATCTTGGTTCCTTTCGATATTTGGGGCTTGCGGAATGTAATTTCCTGAATTATGGCCCCTGATTGTCCGAAAAATCACCCTTTTTAGCTTGTGGTCCCTCTGGAGGTCACAATTATTATTCGATTTAAAAAACCGTTTGATTATATCACCGTTACACCCTAAGGAAGGTTGAGTTCGAATTTCGGGAAAATCGGACGAAAATTGCCATACAAAATGGCTGCCGTTTGTACGCGAATACTGTTAAAAAATGGTATATTAAGGTTGTGGACCCTGTGGAGGTCACAATTTTGATTCGATTTTGATGAAACTTGAAATTCATGGTTATAACCCAAAGATCTTGCTTCCTTTCGATATTTGCGCATATCGGATTGTAACTTCCTGAATTATGGCCCCTGATTATACGCAAAATCGCCTTTTTTTTAGCTTGGAGGTCACAATTATTATTCGATTTAAAAAACCGTTTGATTATATTACCGTCACACCCTAAAGAAGGTTGAGTTCGAATTTCGGGAAAATCGGACGAAAATTGCCATACAAAATGGCCGCCGTTTGTACGCGAATACTGTTAAAAAATGGTATATCAAGGTTGTGGACCCTGTGGAGGTCACAATTTTGATTCGATTTTGATGAAATTTGAAATTCATGGTTATAACCCAAAGATCTTGCTTCCTTTCGATATTTGCGCATATCGGATCGTAACTTCCTGAATTATGGCCCCTGATTATACGCAAAATCGCCTTTTTTTTAGCTTGGAGGTCACAATTATTATCCGATTTAAAAAAACGTTTGATTATATTACCGTTACACCGTAAGGAAGGTTGAGTTCGAATTTCGGGAAAATCAGACCAAAATTGTCATACAAAATGGCTGCCGTTTGTACACGAATACTGTTAAAAAATGGTATATCAAGGTTGTGGACCCTGTAAAGGTCACAATTTTAATTCGATTTTGATGAAACTTGAAATTCATGGTTATAACCCAAAGATCTTGGTTCTTTTCAATATTTGCGCATATCGGATCGTAACTTCCTGAATTATGGCCCCTGGTTATACGCAAAATCCCCCTTTCTTTAGCTTGTGGTCCCTCTGGAGGTCACAATTATTATCCAATTTAAAAAAACGTTTGATTATATCACCGTTGCACTGTAAGGAAGGTTGAGTTTGAATTTCAGGAAAATCGGACCAAAATTGACAGACAAAATGGCCGCCGTTTGTACGCGAATACTGTTAAAAAAATGATATATCATGGTTGTGGACCCTGTATAGGTCACAATTTTAATTCGATTTTGATGAGGAAGGTTGAGTTCTAATTTCGTGAAAATCGTACCAAAATTGCCGGACGAAATGGTCGCCGTTTATACGCGAATAGTGTAAAAATATGGTATATCATGGTTGTGGACTCGCTACAGGTCACAATTCTTATCCGATTTTGATGAAAAGTCACATTTCTAGGTTGTGTACCGTCACACCATAATCATTGTCGGTTTCGAGTTTCATTAATATCAGACTGGAACTGACCAACTAAATGGCTGCTCCCAATACAGTATGAAATACAGGACGTAAAGATGTAGGAAAAATCGCTTTCGGTATTGCTTGTTCTCTGTCCATCTCTCGAAAATGTGGGCGTATCCTGCCTGGCAGTGCCAGCCTATCTTTGTAATAATGATGTAGGATCGCATTGTGATTTAATTTCATTGATGCAAGGCATTCAATTTTTTTTTCTCCCCCTCCACCCCTGGAACCTCCAGATATTTTATCTGTCTGACATGCGATATCCGTTTTAGTTTATGCCATGCAATTAAGTGGAATATTCTGTACTTTCTCTTTTTGTCCACCTATGTATATATATTTTTATATAAGCCTTTATATCACTGTCAATAAATTATAATTTTTCATGCATTATTCTTTTCTTGACTTCACTTTAAAGTAGATATGTAACAGCACTACTGAGTTGTGGGGATTTTCAATGTGTTGGCTTGTATTTTAAATCTTATTATGACTTTACAGTCTGGAAAAATTGGATTTTTGGTTCGAGGTGGTTGGAATTTCAAAGTGTCTAATAATTAAATATTAGTTCTCAGACAAGTTTTGATATTGTATTCTTTCAAATCGTGTTAATGTTTTTTGTAGAAAATGATGTCTGCGTATATTCAGTTACCATGTGAATTAAATTAAAACATTACCGATTGTGAAATTTCTTGGATTTTTTCAGAATATTGTAAATCATTTAAGGTAATGATTTGGCTCTTTAAAATCATTAGATGTTTTTTTGTTAAGCGAACTGTGATACTAGAACAAAATATAGCTATATTTCAATCATTGAATGTGATAAAGTTGTCTGATATTATTTCATTAATAAAAGTCTATAATTTATTCATATAGAAATTTAATATAGTTTTCAATGTGGAAGCTTTATATTCATATATGTCAGCCTAAATGTACATTGTATTTTTTGGAGGTGGGGGGAGGGAGATGGCGATTGTGTGGTTAGGATACAGAATTCACACCTCTGTTTGAATTGAGGATTTTCAAAACCAGGACCCACGATGTCAGTGGAGGCTGCCGCACAGCTGAGAAATAAGAATGATACAGATGATACATACAAATGAGTGTTGTATGTAAAATATTCCTTAGCAGTTGCACCCCCCCCCACTCATCTCTTCATTTGCATTGGACACCTGAAAATTTAAAATACCATACGTCAAACATAAAATGAAGTAAAATATAAATGAGATATAAAGCCCATTCAATTCCCCATCTTTGATGCGTGCACTTTAGATCATAAGGTCTGCCATAGAGTCTTGGGGGTGGGTATTGAGTAGATCGTCTGGGTTTTTTTCTCAAGTTCCCTCCCACTGCTATATTAAACCACAATGTACAATCAAATTAAAATATAATGGTATTATGTAAATCCCAAAATAACCTATTTTGGGTTGAATGTCTGGTAAACCCCATTTTTCTCTTCTTGTCATTGATCCTTTTCAGGGCTTAAGTGAGAGGGGCACAATGACGAGCTTTCATCATGGTTTTGAGTTTTTGCACCCATGTTGAGTTATTGTGCAACCCCTACCCACAAATGGCAAAAAACATGCGTTTCAATGGGGTTTTTAACATTATAATCATTCATACTGTAGGTCTGATATGCTACAAAGTGACTCTAGCATGTTCCACACAGCCCAAGATTACCTGGTTGCACCGGGAGGGAATGCCACCCAATTCATCCTCCCCCTCCCCCATTACACACACATAAAAATATCATTTTTTGAAGAACCTACAGGATTTTGATCCTCATACAAAATCATGGGTCACCATGTCCCCAATCTATTTATAGTGAACAAACAAAACTCTACCTTGTGTCTAGTCTCGGTCACCCAGAACCCCCTAGTCTTCAATTCGTAGAATATTTGTGAGGATGATGGAGACTACCTTGTGTCAAACTCTATGTCAAAAAATCATTCAAAGTCCTTCTAT
The DNA here is from genome assembly GCA_948474765.1 of Patella depressa. NCBI lineage: Eukaryota > Metazoa > Mollusca > Gastropoda > Patellidae > Patella > Patella depressa. The sequence continues at coordinate 71,949,667 of OX419715.1, read as the reverse complement.
GTACCCAATTCAACCTGGCCCCATGTTCACGAAGCATTCTCAGACTTACATTGAGAATTTGGTCAACTTCCAATCGACGTTTATGAAATATGTGTTATGCAGAAACACAAAACTTTGCACATAGTTTATTATTGATGTATTTGATACATTAAAACAACAAAAGTTTTATAAAGGGCTATATTTTAGTTAAAATAAGGCGAACAAGTTTGAGTAAATTTTCAACTGACTAAGAATGCTTTGTGAACTTGGGGCCAGATCTTGTGGCAATATCTGTGTTTCAAGTATATATTACGTAATATTATGTACCCTGAAGTTATTTAATAACAGGATTATATATATACAGTTTACACTAATTACTTTTTACATGAACTGAACTCAATTAAATACATCAGCAGTTGTCCCATACTTATTATTGATTATTACGTACAATACTGACTTTGCTGGGTTAATCAACCAGTAATATATCTTTTTATGCTGTTAACGTTGACATTCTCAAATGTCTGTTTTATTCTGTGTTTTTGCTTGGCAATTAGTGCTTGCTGCATAGTCTTTAGTTATATCAATTCAGCTAAATCAATATCTGAACTAAATAATAAGAGAGAGAGAAACAGTGTGTAACATCCACTCAACACAAACTAGGTAATTTCAATAATTTGTTGTGCATAGGGGTTTTCCCCCCCCCCCCCCCCATCTTAAGAATGTGTTCAGTTTAATTCAGTGAAACAATAGTATTAGTTACTGATATGAAGCCACGGTGGGTAAGATGACAGTTCTCTAGCCTGGAGTTTGTGTGTTCGATCCCTGCATTGTCCGAGAAAGTTCATCAGGATTTTCAGACTTGGTTTCCTCTTGTCAGTGGTGCAGGATGCAAGGCCTGACAAGGATAGCTGTCTAGTCATTTGGATGGTACAAAAAAGGGAGGACCCATATATAAACTGGCGTGCACATTAAAGATCCCTAAGCAGTTGGAATTCGATATATGAGTATGCCATAGTGCCACTGCCTGGGAAAAATTTTCTTCATAGTACACTGTATGGCGTATTCCCATCTTCATTAGCCCAGCATAGGAACAGAACAATACAACGTTAAACCCCATTTAATTTCATATACTGATATCTCCAACAGTATTCAATATGGGAAAAACGAACTCAGGACCTCTTGGTCATAAAATACCAGAAAATATATCAGTGACAATAATATGAATTCATTAAAAAATATAAAATCTACAAAACCTGGTTCAGTTAATAAATTATATATTTTATTTACATATAAAACGGCAGTTACACAGAATGATCCCCATATAAGAATTCACGAAGCTTGAATAAAATTTAATATATAAATCTTGGTTAATTCAATAAGTTACGTATAAGCATAAAAGAAAAAAAGAAAACAAAAATAATTGATCCAGAATGATAAATATCTTTGAGGCTTGTTTTATAAAATGTAGACACATATAATATAAAAGCTTTCTCTAATGAAATATGAATAAGTTATTCAACAGCAGAATTAGGCTGCTAATTTTACATTTATAAAAATAATCCAGTGTGACATTATCAAAATCAATATTAATAATTCGTTACAAGAATTTAATAGACTGGTGTTAATTGTACATCCAAAATAATCAAACATTTCTCCAACATATTACTAATGACTTTCTTCACTTTTAAAATTCTGTTAAAACAAGTCATAAAACTTAAAGGGGCAGTCCCACATGTCAATCAATGACAGAACACCTATATCAATCACAGGTCAGATATATAGCCTCTTTAACATGTGTGAAAATTTCTAATCAAAATATTGGGGAATTCATAAATGATCAAAGGTTTTAAGAGGTTTATGTCCATGATTTAAGGAATTTTATTCTTTGATTGTATGATTTGATAATAACAAAGATCATTTAACATCAACAAGTATATAGACAGTAGACAGGCATGTACACAGTATCAAGTTTGGCCAAACCCCACATGGAAAGCCAAAGTTTCAACTTCTCAAAAAAAAGGTTAAAATTTCATATAGATCAAAGATCAAGTTTTTCAATTGTCTTTAATACCTGGGCCCTGTTTCTCGAAATCTTAACTAAAGGTAAAATCCAAATTTTAGTAGATACTTTAATTTTGATTGGCTAAGCACTAAAATGAATCTAATATTATCCTATCAAATTACTAAAATTTGGATTTTAACTTAGTTAAAATTTCATGAAACAGGCCCTTGAATTTTAACATTTTACACCCTAAAATGTAACTGGGATTTCTTCTCTAATAATTTAATAGTACACCTGTACCTAAATTTTTCCCTGGTATTTTTATCAATTGAAATACAAAAGGAAAAACAGTAATTCTGCTTAAATAATAATTGACGAATCAGTGTGGTTTTTTTTTTTTTGGTTTCCACCTTTTGCTCAGAACACTACAGTTGTCATCATCATCACTTTATTTTCAATAATATCTTTCAGCCATTTCTCTCTGAACCTTGATTGTCCTGGTCTGAAACAAAATATTTATAATAATAATATTAGATATCATCATTCTTTAATCCTTATTTCAAAAGCTTTTATGACAATTATTGATTATTAAACTCAGATAAAAGTCAATGGTAACTGTAGGCTGTTGCCTTATAGTTAAAAAAAAATAAATTGTTTGTTTGTTAATAAAAATAAAATGTGTGATAAATATCATCCATATGCAGAAAGACTTTATAAAAAAAGCCTGGAAAGTTTGCTGACACAATACGGATAAATAGCAGGCGGACACCACATAATCTATCAAAAACTGTTATTTTGTATTTTTTTATTATTGTTTTAAAGGATCTTTTTTTTTAACTTATTTATTTAACAACGTGCTATAATGTTCTATTTAATTTTGTTTTTAAATCTGTTAATACAAGAAAAAAAAAAAGACTTTACAGTTTACAGCCAATTATTTATCTTTTATTCTGGCATGTTGGGGCTTTAATTAAAGATGGTTGTGTTATTAGCACATAAAGTACTTTACAATTCATGTAAGCCTAGTAGTAGACTGTCTATACTAATATAATGGATAGTGTAAGGTACAATGTGCCTTTTATCAGTCAAACATTATGTATATCTCAGCCCCCTTGTACTCTATTCAAATCAAATCCTGATAAGCAAGACATTAAGTCTTCGTAAACAAGAATTTAATACACAGTTCATATTTCTAGCTAATATTTACCTATGAATTAAACTCATAGTAGATTTTATTTATCTAGTAGTTAGGTAAGTATTAAATCCCTAATAAACATACCGTAAATATCTCAAATAATAATCAGATGTAATAAAACACTAATAGTAATACTCATACCGTAAACATCTTAAATAATAACTTTATCATACACTCCTTATAAATATACCGTAAACATCCAGATAAATAACCAAATTTAATAAAAGCATAATAGTAATACACATACTGTAAACATCTTAATAATAATCTTTGATTTATTCTATTAATAAATGTATACCATAAACATTCTAATTATCAACCATATTTAATAAAACCTAATTAATACTCTTTACTGTTGGGTCATAAATACCACCAACTTCAATGCTTAATAAATAAATACCACCAACTGCAATTCACCTTTAATCCAATTTTAATAATTCCTGAATCTATAGCAGACAGTAAATATTTAAAAAAATAAACTTTAATTTAATTCATGGAGTTCAAAATGTATGGTAATTAGAATAATCCTCTGAAGTATTCCAAAAATATTAACAGTATCATTATTATAAAGAAGGGCCATATTTGTTTCGCCCTTTAAATTTTCTGATTGACATTTTTAATAAATTCTGAGGGAGTACATATTATAAGAATTATCAATGAAACGCGAACTGAAAATAAATGTGTGTATTGATACATCCATTTTCAATGACAACAAAAAACTAATATATCAACTAATTGCTGGGCCAAATACTATGTCTGCTCAAAATCGAAAAATATCATCAATTAAACATCTATCACTTTCGGGGGGGGGGGGGGAGTGTTAAGATCATCAATTAAATATCTATCAATTTCTAACTGTAACAAAAAAGTTTGTGTTTTATCTCTTTCCAATTGAAAAGCTATATGTACTTCTGGCTTAGAACTTTGATAACCGGTAAGTAAACTGTTTGAATGGCATTTAGTACTTGAACACATTAAAATAAACACAACTGTTTGGTGGTGAAACTGACAACGGGTGAACTGTGGTCAGTCAAAATTTAATATCAATTTAAACCACTGAATTACCAGAATTGGCTCACATTCGCACAAATTTAACCTACATGGATTCAAAATCTGTGGTCAAAATGTTTTCACATCCAATATATGGTACATGAAATATTCTTATAAATACATTTTAAAATCATTAGTTAGGAACTCAGATGTTAGACAATTAATAGTGGATCTGAATAAACAATATCTACCTGTGAACAAGTCTGTTTGTTTCAAAGACATAAAACACATCTACAGAATGATCCTGAAAGTTGTAAAAAAAAAAATGTTTTTAATATTTCCTAAATTCTGAGTTTATGCTCTGGTTTGGTTTTACTTAACAGTAGTAAAAGAAAACCAATGAATCCCTTATTTTAAATTTCAACAAATATTGTTCTATCTCCCATTACCTGTAATGGGAGATAGAACAATATGGTTTTCAGGCGACGAAATGTATGCATGTGTGAAATATTCTATCCATGACCATCAGAAACATGCATGACTGTTTGTAAATATGAACAAGTTAGAATTACATGTATATTATTTGATATATGGTAATATTTAAGGTATTTCAATCTGCTGCTCAGCTTCATACTAAAATAAAATTTGACTACAATAAACTATCATTTTATCCTTTTACGATTACAAAAGTGCATACCGGTAAAAGCTTCAACCTGACAATCAGAGGGCATACTTATAAATTATTTTTTTTCCAGACCAGATTTATTATGTTATTAACACCAAAGATTGGAGAGAAAGAGGTTTCCAAATGAGATTAATTTATTACACTGAATAAATAACACTATAAATGCAGTATAAGCAGAATAATCAAAATTGTCTGTGATATCACTTTGGTGAAAGTGAACATGAAAGCTATTTCACAGACAACAGTCAAACATGGATTGTCTCCCTTGACACATTATTGCAGTAGTTTTACATTATGGGAGAATAGATAACAAGTTGGAAGTTCTCACTATAATAGTTAAAACCTATCTAATGTAAAGGCAATTTGCAGAAAATTTCAGTCAAATTGATCCACTATGAACTGAAAACTAAGCGAATGAAAGTTACGCTTAGCCTCAGTCATCATTACGGTAAGACAAAACTAGTAGTCTTGGGTATCCATTTAATTGATTAATCACAAAGGAAAATTTTGAAGCTAATCGAACTACAATCCAACACAAATCGCAGGCTGTCCTTGACATCGAGAGTTGATTATGGCCTGGATAAGTTAATTAATGTCTAATTAATAGTTTTTATAACATATCAGACCTAAAGAAAGACCTACAAAAGGAAGATTTTGCTCTTGCATAATGTTTGTTTAAATGGGGTTTTATTTTGTAAAGAATTTTGTTATAAATGAGGGCACCCCAAGTTGTATAGTAAAGTCTTACTTGTACTGTATACAAAAGGAACATTTTTGGTTTATTACCTCAGGGTTATTACCGTATTTTTCGTTGTATAAGGCGCATGCGTAGATAAGGCGCAGGGCGACTTTGGCAGAGGTGTTTCAGGAAAAAAAAAATATGCGTGGTTTAGGCGCACCCCTTTCTCAACGCCTCGTGAAACTTATGCCATACTATACGTGACTCAAATCCACCTGCGATCTCCAGTAATTTAACCAAACTCTATTGTTTACAGTTATAATAATTACCGATATTTAGCCGTATATCTAGGTAAATATATATATATTTCTTTATGAAATAAATTGCTTTTGTTACATTTGTTTCTATTAATTATAACATACAATTGATTATTTTAGCGGTACTTTTGTTACTCGTACGGTAGTGGAATTGACATTCAAGTCCCGCCCACAACAAACATGGCCGTCTATTACATCGTGTTAAATTCACGAGTAATTGGCTGTGATAAATGTTTTGATGATAAACAAATTAAATATTAACTGTAGAAATAATTTCTCATGATCAGCTACTCACGACTTAAATTTTGACTACCGGTAAAAGAGAAACAACAATTCAAAGAACTGACAAACAATCGATAGCGTCCGTTGCCTCGCGCACTAAACGCGTGATGACAATACCCAGATTGTAACCATTTAGATCTATCAGTAAAATAATACAATAGCATTTTAATACCAATCAAGGAAACAATGATTTCGTTAACTACAAACAACTTCATAAAGAAAACGGTAACAACTCACTGGTTGATAATTAACTATACCGGTAATTTATAACAATGGGTCAATCACTGAATCCATGTTGAATGAAAACTGTCGGTAACTTAAAATGGTTATATGTTTAAATTGTAAGACAGTATTGCTCACCTATGGTACCGGTATACTGAGCGTGTGCTCAATGGATGTTATCTTTCTAAAAGTCAATGAAATGTCTTGTCTGTCGTAAGCCCCGCCTTTTCGTCAACTGACTGACAGCACCGCCATTGACTAGACGTTTGGATTGCCGGTAATGGCTAACAGTGAAGAATTAGCCGAAATATATATGTCATCAAATACGTAGGAATGATAGTAATATTAACAATTTGCAGAAATATATATGTCACCAAATACGTAGAATAATAGTAATATTAACGATTTGCAGATATTTTTAGCACTGTCGTTTGAGAGTAACGGTATACGGAATAGCGGTGTTTGAAATGGCCTTCATCACACGACAAATGTCGATATCTGAATTTCGGAATAGTTGAAATATACGTCATGAAATACGTGGAAAAAGCAGAAATATTTTCGATAATTTAAACTAAACAGCTATCGGCCCATGTTGTTAGTACTGTCGTTTATGACTAACGGTATACTGAATTGCCGTCTGTAAAATGGCCGCCATCTTTATTGCGTGGGAAAGGCCGACATCATCAACTTCAGACGCCAATGTTGACAGGGAAAAGCCAAGACTTGCTTATTACTATGTATAAGGCGCACCCCTTCTGTAAAAAAAAATATCTGGTAAAAAAAGTGCGCCTTATACACCGAAAAATACGGTAATTAAAATGTTCTGAAATTCCATTTTCTCAAAACCACTAGGACATTTGAAACCTTTAGATTCTATACAATTAGAGTGTCATTCGAACACAGACTAAATATTTACAAAAATATTCTGCATAAGAATAATGGACCTACCTTGGGTTTGATTTTAGAAACAACAAATGTGAAGTAAACACAAGCTGTAGATCTGGGCACTGGCTTTCTACGAGTTGGTACACTCCATCTTACACGGAACCGATACCTATGATCAAAATCGTGACTGTCTTTACCCAGGAAATCTACGCAGTATAACCAACTGTCTTGATACTCCCATGTCTAAAAACGATAAGAGAATTACAATTAATTTTGTAAAATCAGATGAGTGACGAGCACTTTCTCCTTCATAATCACCTATATATGAAAACTGGTAGAACAGCTTGCTCACTTTCACAAGTCAATTACAAATATCAAAGCTCACACAAAACTGACAAATTACAAATTGCAGTTGGTCTATTAAAAATTTTAGATTCACAATAAACTTACTGAGATATACTGCAACTGATTTTGCAATCCACCGATGATGGCTTATGAATTTAAAATGTCAAAGAATTTTTAAAAAAATAGAATATATACCAATCTTACTAAAATACATATCTATATTTCGTTTCGTTTTTTTATACTTTCGATGGCCTAAACTTCATGAAGATCTGACAAGTTATAGTGGGAGTTCACATCAGGGGTCAAATGAGTGGAGGTTTACATCCTTTAAATGGGGTTTACAGTTATTTTATTAGCCCCTTTTTCTTTTATTCTATTAGTATTACATTTAGGAAATTATTATTACCTCAATAAATTCCTTTATTTTTTCTTCTGCCATTTGAATTGAAAATTCTTCTATGGTTAACCAATTTATATTTTTAACTTCATAATTATCTTCACGGGGCATTACTGGTTGTTCATTTTTACTTTCTCTTGCAAAGTCAAAATAGCCTAGTGATTCGAATGTGTGTTCTCGTTCTGACATGCTAGTTTCTAGACGTCTTAGTGCTGTATCTATAACCTGATCAACCATTGTTTTAGCCTCCTCATCAAATACCTCAGGATCCATGATGATTGGTTATGTTGGGTGTTTGACCTTTATCTAAAAAAAAATATTCAAAAACATGATTAGTGTTTCTGCATGGTATGTTTTTAATAACCTGTTTAATTACTCAGTACTCAGCTGTTGCATTTGGCAAACATAATTGGTATGATTTGACTGAGATAAAACATTGGATTCTCCATGACATAATTAACACAAAGAGAGAGAGAGAGAAATGGGGTTTAACGTACACTTGACACAAACTAGGTCATTTCCGGACTAACATATGGTTTAATTCTAGTTCAATAATTCACTTGCGTGTACAGGTCTTTAGAAATATTAGGAAACCAGAGGACCCGAAGAAAACCCATGAGGTTGGACAGGCGACACTACTTCTTGTCACGTACAACCAGAGATTCGAAACCACACCAGCATACCCAATGACAGGCTTTATGATACAGCACTTACCATTCTAATTAAGGCAAAGAGTTATTATCTATGAAATTATAATGCATAATGTAGACCAATTTATATCAGATATAATATTACCCAAAGAACTAAAAAATCATTCATAATAAATACAAATCATATCATTGCCACTACAATTGGTAAATTGACTTCCACTTTATCTTCTTAACGTCAGAATGATCAATATATATCGACTTGATATCAAGGTCCACATGTCAGAGTCATTTTGTTGCCACCAATAATTATGGAATTCTTAATTTAATGTATACGTTGGAATTTGGAAAGTCTTCACCAAACCAGAGTCCTGTTCAAGTCACCCGTCCATCAAATGAGTCACTAATTCATGGCAAATTAGCCATAATAAGGTAAGTTAGAGTCGTGCCGCGGCTCGAGTCCTAAGATCTTTCAAGTCTTTCGAATATTATTTCAAATCAATTCGAATCGTAAATCGGGATTATTTTGAGACTTAAGTCAGACATGAGTCAGAGTCCAAGGGCAGACTCTATCATAAAATTGAAAGAATAAAATGAACTACGATTTTCAATATTGATTCAAGTGTTCATAATAATGAATTAATCTAGTGCAGTGAAAAGAAGAAAATATTATTGACCATTTAATAAATTGAATCGAATAATAGCAAAATAATACCGTCTCAGTTAAAATAAAGACTAAATTCGATAGGCTAATCCAGTAATCGATGCACATGTAAATTTAATTCATTAGCCTACAGTACTATCAGTCACTATTTTCTAAGGCTACACTAGGCTAGTGTAGAAGTAGCTACGGAGAATGTAGCTAAAAACATTGAGATATACTGATGTGTTTGTTTTTAGCTCCAATTTGAGGCCTTTAGTTCCAAGTTGCAAATTCAATTTCTATATTAATGCATAAAACATCTTTAAAATAAGATAAGGTAATGCTATTATTATCACTAATTAAACTTACAGATGCCAATGTGGTGGCACAACTATCGCCTTACTCCAAATATTCGCATTTAAATCACTGAAGCGGGATTTTTGTTTGACATTCACCGCCATTGAAATCCATGTGCAGTGCTCACTCTGGGTTCCATTTTTTTCTGCCAATTTTTCATTTTAATTTATTAGCCAGATATTTTTTCCGCCAAAATAATAACTATTAAAAAAAATTTTTTCGGGAATTTTATTTACATAAATACATACAATATACATCTTAAAATTTACAAAATTCTTCTCTGCTTTGCAGAGGCCCATTTTTTGAAGGCTGATTCACATTTTGAACAAAACATTGTATTCGTAGCTGCATCATACCTTAACGAAGGATTTGAAAATTTCCATTCATCCCTGAAAGATCTACCTTTTCCAAATGCACTTAATATTTTACGTTTTTCGAAATTTTTCTGCGGTGGTCTTTTGGGGTATCAGTTCAACATTTAGGGCTGTAATATCATCAGATGAACGAGAGCTTATCATGTCAGTATCATCTGTAGTCTTCGGGCATTTTGGTGGTGGAATATTAAAAAAATCTGACATTTTTCTGTCACTGTCAGACGTTGAAGAAGGCTGTTCAATTTTACGCTTACGACCCATGGCATATGATTTGATAATACATGGCTTTCGACAGTCCCAAGTTTATATACGCATTTATAAACTGTAACAACATACCTGGCTCCATTTATTAACGATATCGTCAATTTCGGTATGAAATAGATCAAACAGCAGTCATAATCCAATAATCCCGAACAAATCGAGTGAGTATTGTTTACAGTGTCCGCCATTTTGAATATATCGAAACCATCAACAAAGCAACCAATTCGTATTTGAAAACACATAATTAAATCTTTTGTCTCTTAATTAGTTTATTACTACCCTGACAATAAATACTTATCAACACTAATCCCAGATTGATCAAGAGACAAAAGATAGGGCTATTATTGATACCTAATTGATTGTTGATTGAGTCAACGAAGCGCGGTCGACGGTACACTGTTTAGTTTAGTATGTACGCATGGAAATCAAAGCTTTGTGCCGATAATTTTTTTATTTCCAGGTAAAAAAAAGAATCGCCATACAGGAAAAAAATATCGCCAAAAATTTCGCCAAATTGAATATTCTTTCGCCAGAATTATATTTTAATCGCAAGTGAATTGGCGTATTTGGCGATCGGATGTCATTTAGTTTGTTTACATTTTTCCACATGCAATTGCGTTTTTGATTTAGCCCCCGCCTTCATGATGACAGCGTCTAGACGGCTCTGGTCTAAAAATACGATGATTTATACCCGTTCCAGGTAGGATTATATGCTTAATTGTAATTGGGTGTGGCAGAAATATCATGAATCAATCGTTGTTTTGATGGAAAATATTGTCAATTTTGGATATTATTAGCGATTGTGGATCACAATCGCAATCCACAATCGCACTTGCAACATTGAAGTAAATGGGAGGGAATTACATCTGGAAATGTAGGCCTAGTACTAGCCTAGTACTAAAAAACTAGAACACTAGGCCTAGACTAGTACTACTAGTTGTGTAGTGTACCGTAGTAAAAAAATAAATAATTAACCAACAGGCAACACACTGCACTACTACAAAATGATATGCTTCTTGAAGAGGGGGTATATATCCGAATCTTGAAGTAATACTTTCAAACTCACCTTTTCAAACAAAATCAAAATTAACGACAACTGTCACCAAATTATTACTAAAATTTTACACAAAATATCATTCATCCACCATATTGTAAACAGTTGCTAGGATATTTTATCGACCAATCGCATCAGTCTGTAGAATAATATAAATCACTTACTTGGACTACCCCAAATTCGAATCGAAAAATGAACCCATTATAATTTTTCTATTTTTGAAAATGTAAACAACAACTAATAACCATAGTTATAAAGATACAAAAAGTTACCTCTGATGCATATATAAAGCATACGCAAGAATCAAAAACATAAATTCCATTTAACAATTCAAGATTGATCCAAGCTCTGTTTTGGCATAAATACTTTACTTGATTTGAGTAATGCACCAACTCCGTTTTATTACCAAACGATGTTTTGGAAAGAAAACACTTTTGTATGTTCTTAATTTCAATTACATTTTATGCTTATATGATATTATATTAATCGTCAACATTAGTGACTTATATAGATTTTATGAACTCTTTCTTTGGTGACTGTAATAGATTTCATCAAACTCCTTTTTAGCGACATGGTCGAAAGTGCGCGCCAATCGCCCAGGACAAACCACACAATCAAGTTGAACAATAAATATGGCGGAAGAAGTACTCTTTACAAGCCCAAGTCCTGGATTTAATACCGTAAACCAAGAGCCAGGAAAATTAAATTTAGCACTTTTAAGAGGAAAAGTGAAAAATTACATAGAAAAGGTCTATATGTCGTTTTATTTCTAGCACAATACCCGTACCAGCACTGTCAAGCACGCCTGTAACAGTGTAATTGAACCAGCTTGTTTATTTTGAAAATTGAAGAATTGCCGCTTTTTGTCGTTGAATTAGAACTCAGATAGATATAAAAGGATAAACTTTAAATGCATCACTTAAAGTTCCAATTTCACTTTTTCTAAGAAAGTCAAAATATAATTATTTCTATGTTTTTTGCTCAAAAGGTTGTCAACTCACTATTATACGATCATGGACAAAATTTTGGGGGGGTTAGAAAGGGTGACACTGGTTGATTGAGGAAATAGTTACTCAATTACCTCCCTTGTTTTCCTATTCTTCTCCATGGACGGCCATCTTCAAACGTTTGAATTTGAAGTTGAAAATGATATTTTTGCCAATTTCTCAACTGGCAATAGTGAATTCTAGGATTAATAGGATTATTCTTTAACAAGGTAGGACTGTTTATAGGTTCAATCTATTTTGGGGCTTTATTTTAATAAATTTTAAAAATATAACTTAAAAAAATGCTATTGGAACTTTAAGACCATACACAATTAAAAGCTCTAAATAAAAGCACAAAATTACTGCCACACAATAATATATAATAACAATTTACAAAATTTAAAACGAAAGTAAATCTTATATTATATTGATGATGGAATCTATGACCACTCGGACCAGCTGATAGACCACTCAGCGCAAACTAAAACACTTCTCGGACGATACTAAAAGACCACTCGGACGATACTAAAAGACCACTTGGACGATACTAAAAGACCACTCGGACCAAATGAAAAGACGACTCAGGCCAGTAATAAAGTGTTGTTTTAATAAATTGATACCGTAATTGGGTTTGTTTTAATATGACTACTCAAACCAGTAATAAAGTGTTGTTTTAACATGACTACTCGAACCAATAATATGGTGTTGTATTAATAATAAATTGATAATTGTGTCCCAGATGAAAAAAAATCGGGAACCATACAAGTCGTGTTTAAAAAGGGACAGGTTCTCATTCTGTTTTGCTCCACTATACACTGCGTTGATCCATAGGGTTTCCACGATTTCAAATAATCTGCCTTATTTTAGAACTTTTAGTAAAATTAAATTATACTTGAAAATTTGATTCACACTTAATGCTAAATTGATAACTGTTTCCCAGATAGAAAAAAAATCGGGAATCATACAAGTCATGTTTAAAAAGAGACAGTATACCCGTATAATAATGTAGGAACTGTCAAAATTCCGGACATACCGAGTCTCATTGCAAGAGGATGTAAGATAAATTAGATTGGTATTATTTTGGCACGACTGTTAATTAATTTTAAAACTAATTGTTAATTTATTTTCCATACACGAAATGGAACTAAACAACTGTAGATATATAAGAATTCTGTATAAAACTCAATTTAGAATACCAAAATGCAAATCGTAACATATTGTGGCCTTGTAATATAATTTAATTAGTCAAAGTGGTTCTCTGGGTTGGTCTGAGTAGCAAAGATAAATATTGGTCCAAGTGCTCTTAGTAAGAGTCTTACAATATAAATTAATTGGTCTGAGTGGTCTTTTGGTTTGGTCCGAGTCGTCTTTGTGGTTGGTCTCTGTTTTGGTCTGACTGGTCTTTTTTGGTCCGAGCGATATTTGGTCCAAGTGGTCTGGATGCCGTCAATTGTTACAATACATGCACCTTAATTTTGTCTCCTTTCTTTACAGCATCATTATGACTCTGCGATGTTCTGGGCTGATAAACTGGTTACACTTACAAATGGTAATTAATTAAAATATTTGAATTTATTAATGATTTATTGTTATATTGTCATACATACAACATAATATATACCATGAGATATTCCTTATTTATGATGTGTGTAAAAACAAATAGGAATATATTTAGTTTCTGCTCAAATTAGTAGTAACTTATAGTAGTGTAAACAGTATATTGTTTTTTGACTTTTTCACTGAATACAGGATATAATGTTTAGAATTAACAAAAGGTTTACTATGATTTATAGTTTAAATTGGATTTAAATGTTGCAGAGAATGTTGAAGATGTATATTGGTATGCACAGACATTATATTTAACAGGACAGTATCACAGAGCTTCACATTTACTGAGGAGTAGAAAACTTGATCAGGTAGGCCTATTTTCTATTCTCCTTCAAATGAATATTTAAACTGATTCTGTGGTGAATATTACTTGATTATCCATTGAAGGATATCATATTTCTATCAAAGATGCAATGGTATCTACATGTACCGTAAACTTTTCAAAAATTTAATTTACTGTCTGAAGAAAACTTTTCAGCTGATACTTTTGTTAAACTTAAATGAGGAAATTCTTTGTTTTTTATAACCTTCTGCTGTATTGATCATTTAAAGGGCCAATCCCGATAACTTTTTGGGGAATAAAACTGCTTAATTTTGTGTTAAAATCCCTTATAAACCATTATCTAAGGCCGACCAACTAACCCGATATTTGTGATACGCTTGTAAATAACTTAAACCTGACAGTCTTCATCTGGAAATGGAGACCGTTGTATTATACAGTATCTGGATAAAAACAGACTTTTTTCTATAAAAATGATATGCAGGTGTTATCAGTACAGTACATGGGTGATTCACTGTATAGACCTCTCAAGAAACGAGAATCGATTATCAGGTCACGCAATCAAAAAATTGACCCAAAATCTTAAAAGGGTTACGTGTCCGGATAAGCAGTGTTGACGTTAACGTCAAAACGACTCAATATTTTGAGCTGAAACTTTGAGCCAAGGTATATACACCATGCCTCTATATTTTGGTCCATAAATTTCATAAATGCTCGGACTTTAATTTTTGAGACTCTGTTCTTATCGGGATTGTCCCTTTAAAAACCAGATATCAACCACTCTCTTTACTTGTAGTAGATGTGAAGTGCAGTGTTAAAGTAGTTGGAAAACTTGTACAGAATGGCTCTTAAGTTATTTTCTCACAGTATCATAAAGATCTAATTTTATTTTTCAGTCTTATTCAGCTTGTAGATATTTGGCTGCTAAATGTCATGTAAGAATATATTGATTTTTTTTATATAAACAATGTTTATTTTCATTTGGTAATTGTATTGAAAATGGGCTAGGTCTCTGTTGACCCACTTCATATAGTTGTACATACATGGGCTACAGTGATTTTGACCATTTTTTTGGTTAGAAATCAAATCACGATTCTACGTTGAGTAATTTTGCAAGAGATGGTCTTAAACTGATAAATGTTAGAAACATGTTGCTGATAATTAATAAGTGAGCATGCTGTATCATAGGGTCTGTCATTGAGTCCACTGGCGTGGTTTTGATTCCCCGGTTGTACGTGACAGGGATTAGGATCGCCTGTCCAACCTCGTGGTCTTTCTTCGGTTTTCTCCCACTGCTAAAGACCTCTATCTCTCAGTTCAGACGTTTTCACTCCACTATTGATCCCAGTGATGGCCAAAAACTTTCCAACATAGTTTCCTTTGTTAATGATGCAGAAAGGAGGATGGCCTGGCCAAGGAAGAATGTCTTATTGACTGATGGCACATTTATACAATGTCAGTGAGAATTGTATAAATTGTTGGCAGAAATACTGCTCTTTGTTCAAAATTACACTGATACATAGCACACTGCATGGCATTTGTATATCTTCATGAATCAGGTTATTTCAGAAAAATAGTGCATTAATCTCATTTCATTTCTACCAGACACTACACTACTAATTTCACATGATAGGCACTAAATGATATGGGGATCACGGTGGCTAAATGGATAAGGCGCTGGTTCGCTAGCCTGGAGGTCGGGTGTTCGATCCCTGCTTTGGCCGAGAAAGTTCATCTCGATTTTCTGGCGTGATTTCCCCTTGTCAGTGATGCAGAAGAAGGGCCTGACAAGGACAGCTGCCTAGTCGTTTGGATGGGACAAAAAAACGAGGTCCTGTGTACACATTGGAGTGCACGTAAAAGATCCCTTGGCAGTTGGAATTCGATATAAGAGTAGGCTGTAGCGCTGCTGCCCGGCCAAAATTTCCCTCATAGCACACTGTATGGCGTATGCCCGTCTTCCATTAGCCCAGGTTAGGTGCAAAACAGTACTTTCATAATTTCACTCACTAAATGATATGTTGTGATTTTTTTACAGTATGAATGTAAAGATTACCAAGAAGCGTTAGATATATTAGATGGTGCCGATAATGAATGGGAAGAATTATACAATGATACGTCACAAGTTCAGTCCAATCTCAATGAAAGTTATGAAGATCTTGATGCCAATTTTCCTGTTAAAGATGTAAGGTCTAAATTTGTGTTATTATGGTTCATGCACTTTATTTGAACTTGAAATTTTAAGACAGAATAGTTTGTTGTCTTTTATCGGCCTTTAATCATACTAGATGTTGAATAAGCTTATACAAATAAATTTATAAATTCTAGCAGTTTAAAAATGTGATCTGAGAAGGGGGAACAGCAACACTCCCACAAAGAGTAGCAGAGACTGGACAAGCCGGTACATCTGTGTAGCTGCTGTATCAAACGATGATGCAGCAAAGAGAGTAGCCATTAAAAAAATATTTGAAATTAACTGCTGGACAAAAATAGACTTTATGTAGAAATGAGGAGGTTTATGGACTTTATTCATTTTATCTTCAAAACATTTCGGGCTAAAATACCTGTTACCAAATGTTTGCTTAAAAGAAACTTCTGATGTTTGCTTAAAAAAACTCCTGTGACACCTTTATATATAATATTCAGTGGTGGTAGTGGTGACATTTGTAAATGTGTACTTCTGGTAAATTGAAAGTTAAAATGTTGGCATACTTGTGTTCGATATTACAGTTGTGTAACTGTAGCAATATTCAAATTACCTTTTACTGGCTGGTGATGACCTGAAGAATGGTTGCTAATATCTCCTCTGTTGTAAATAATGAAAATAAATATAGTGTAACAAATGATTTTGATATTTATTGTAGATGGAGAACTCATTGTTGTTATTAAGAGGGAAGGTATACGAAGCTATGGATAATCGTAGTTTAGCTATAGAATGTTATCAAGAAGCGTTGTTACACGATGTTTATTGTTACGAAGCGTTAGATCTTCTAGTCAATCATCATATGTTAACAGCTGAAGAAGGTCAGTAAAGGAATGTGTACATTGGGGGGTGGCAAAATTTATCTGTCCTTTTTATACGCCCACATTGAAATGTGGTCGTATATTGTCGTCGCCCCCGTCCGTCCGTCCGTCCGTCCGTCGGTCCGGCGGTCCGTCCGTCAGTCCGGCGTCCACAATTGCTTGTGGACGCTCTACAGGCTAAAGTTAATATCCGATTGACTTTAAATTTATACACAGTGTTTAAGGTCATGAGACGAAGAAGCCTATTGTTTTTCAGCGATTTCCGATAATAACTACCAGAGTTATGGCCCTTGATCACTCAAAAAATCTTGTGTCGCTCTAAAGGCCAAAGTTAATATCCGATTGACTTTAAATTTATACACAGCGTTTAAGGTCATAAGACAATGAAGCCTATTGATTTTCGGCGATTTCCGATAATTAGTGCCAGAGTTATGGCCCTTGATCTCTTTAAAAAATCTTGTGGACGCTCTAAAGGTCAAAGTTAATATCCGATTGACTTTAAATTTATACACAGTGTTTAAGGTCATAAGACGAAGAAGCCTATTGATTTTCAGCGATTTACGATAATTAGTGCCAGAGTTATGGCCCTTGATCACTTCAAAAAATCTTGTGGACGCTCTAGAGGCCAAAGTTAATATCCGATTTACTTTAAATTTATACACAGTGTTTAAGGTTATAAGACGAAGACGCCTATTGATTTTCAGCGATTTCCGATAGTTAGTGCCAGAGTTATGGCCCTTGATCACCTCAAAAAATCTTGTGGACGCTCTGGAGGCCAAAGTTAATATCCGATTGACTTTAGATTTATACACAGTGTTTAAGGTCATGAGACGAAGAAGCCTATTGATTTTCAGCGATTTCAAATAATTACTGCCAGAGTTATCTCCCTTGATAACTTCAAAAATTCTTGTGACGCTATAGAGGCCAAAGTTACCATCCGATTGACTTCAGATTGATACATAGAGTTTAAGGTGTTGAAACGAACAAGTATTTTGATTTTCAATGAATTTAGATAACTGAACAGCTAAATCCATGATATTAAATGTTTCATGTATATACTAATTGTTAGCTTGGGGTAAAACTTTATAAAAAGCAATCAAATTCTAATGATTTTCTGATAATTACATAATGAGTTGTTACTCTTAATCAGTTTTTAGTGTATTACAAATGTTTCATTACCGAAAAAAGTAAAAATATGCGACAACCCTTGTTGACTGCCCGGACGATTTAGCTGCTGTGGGCGTATGTTTCGTTGCCTGGCAACCTATCTTTATTTTTATATATTGAAGGAAATCTATCTGCAATGTAAGGTTGCAACGATACTGAAAAAAAGTATCGCGATATATCACGATATTGTCAAAAAAAAGTATCGCGATATCATGGATTATCGTCTGGAGTAAATTATCGCGATAATTAGAATTATCGTGGTTCAAAAATTCATTATCATGATGATTACTGATGTAAAATTGACCCAAGTGTGGTGTAACGGGTGCATCAAGTATATCTGTTTGCTATTTAGCAATGTATGCGAGTTGCATTGATAGAGGTATATCCTGGAGTAAGTTAATATTCATGCTGCAGGTTTGTGACCGCAATCAGCTACTGATGCCAAACCACGTCCTTGTCATTTGTGTTTTTCAAACTAAAATATTCCCACACCACAGAAGATGTATTCTTTTTAGTTGTTAGCGCCTGCAGTGTCGAACTATCACTGGGAACATGGACATTTTCGATCTGGGATGCCTCAGAAGCCATGTTATTCAAAGAATAAAGAAAATATTATCCAGGCGGTTTTTCTATGTACGTTATCAATGTAATTTTCAACGGACTGGGTAATCAAAGATAAACCACGACTTCCGTTACTATGGCGACGTATATTGTCACATGCATCATTCCTAATCTGTCATATTGTGGATGCTGTTGCCTACACGTGGAAAATTATGATTAATACTAAACTATTATTCAGTGAAATATACCCCTACTTGAAACATGAGGTGAACTAGAGTCAGTCAACCCCTTGCGTTAAAAACTGACGTCTGTTGTGCAAAATGGAAAAGATCTTGTTCAATCGTATATATCGGCACTTGTTGAAGTTTGATTTCTTCTCCATTTTTCGAGTATTTTGAGCGGATTTGACGTGAATTATCACTTCAAATTTCAATATCGCGATATTTTTAAAATTATTGTGTATATCGTGATATGGCGATATTTGAGATTTCAGACGATAATTTTATCGTCTGACCTAATTATCGCGATATATCGCCATCCCCGGGTTATCGCTGCAACCTTACTGCAATGTAATTTTGGTGAATAAGGCCCTGAGGCCTTTTGTTTTTCATTAGCAAGTTGAAACAATATTTAGTCCCAAAATGACCTAGTTTGTGTCGAGTGGACGTTATAACCCATTTCTCTCTGAAACAATATTATAATGCTAACAGTCTAATACATGTGATTTTTCTAGAAATAGAATTAATGGAAAGTCTGCCTTTTACGGTTCAGTGTCCTGAAGAAGAAGTAGAATTAGTCAAATTTTTATATGAAGATCGCTTAAAAAAAGTAAGTTCACAAATTTCTTATTTCTAGTTTTAATGAATATTTCAATTTTTAAAATATGCAGTTGTGAATGGTCGAAAAATCACATTTCAACTGTTACGTTGGGATTTAGTTTAATCCCAATCTTTTTAAACTGATAATTGGAGCTTCTGAAGAGTCCTGTTCTTTCATCTGCAAATATTCTTTCATTTTGAAAACTTTGTATTTCATATCCAATTAGCTCTGGTTCCATTAATAATAATATGGACAGACATGTGGAGGGTTAAGTTATTATATTTTATTTATTATACAGTATAATGGACCAGTAAAGACAGCTATACCTACAAATGTGACCGGTTTAGATAAAAATCTAGATACAGTGGTTAATAAAGCTGAACGTCATTATTATAACTGTAATTTTAGTGAATGTTATCGACTCACTTTAGAGTAAGTTTTCAAGCTCTTATTCACTATTTCAAATAATACATTATTAATTTGTTATAGTGCTAAATTCCACAAAGTGCCTTGTTTTGTGAAATAATAAAGCTACCCATAGTTTACTTTATCTGTTTTTGTATTTATGCATCTAATTTGTTTAGCAGAGTTCATTTTTTTCGATTATTTGAAAATTTCTACTTTGTGTTACGTAATCAAAACTACTGCTCTGTAGACCGCCCCGAAACTAGTATACTGTCGTATGTTAGTACTCATAGAGCTACTCATTAGTTTTTGAAGTAGTCTAAGGATCTGTGATTTCAGATGATTTTAGGCTATCTAGGCCACAGGTTCTAGCTGTTCATGACCGATTGACCAAAAGGGCTCTAGAGACATACCAGTATGATAAATACATGTATCCCTCTAACCGTGATCATTAATGATTACATGTGCTAAGTGCTTTACAAAAATTTATACACTGGCAGGTTTCAGTGAATAGGGATAACGTTTTATAAAGACGATTTTATCAGTTTAACCCCAGTGTAAATTTTTGATCCTTTATTAATTGAATGTTTTATGTGTTTGCAGAGTTTTATCACAGGATCCATATAATTTAAAATGTTTACCTCTTCATGTAGCTGTTTTAACAGAACTTAAAAAAATTAATGGTAAGTAAATTTTTATATAAAATCTTTAAAGCAAATCATCTTCATCTCTTCTCTTTTTTTTAGTGTGATTTAAATAGGTGTTGGTTGATTATGGTAGTTAGCGAATTCAGTCAATTAATCCAAAGCTATTGTTTTGCATTTTCCACAGATCCTTTGGTTTCTTCCCTTTCCTTCTACAAGATCATTTGACTTTTTGACGTAACTTGTAGATAATTGTTAATATTTTTGCTTAATTTCAGCTTTATTTTATTTAGCTCATAAACTTGTAGAATTTTATCCTAACAGACCTGTAAGTAAAAAAATCCTTTTTTTAACTTAAGTTTTGTACTAGTTTTAGAAAGTAATGTCTTATCTTGTGAAGGTACAATTTTATGTCTACGCAATGTTAATTTCTGAGTTTTATACTAAGCGACGTTTCGATGAGGATACTCTCGTCTTTATCAAGCAAATGATACAAATATGTGAATAGTGGACAAATATATACAGAATGTGCTATGACTTTCAATCTATGAAAAATAATAATGTTATTGGTATGTTTCTGATGCCACATATTTGTGGCAGTGTTGTTGTTTACAGTCCTTCTTTGATTTAAATATATCATGGTTTATTGTAGGATGTTATTATTTATGTTTTGTATTAAATATATCATGGTTTATTGTAGGATGTTATTATTATGTTTTATATTAAAGATATCATGGTTTGCTGTAGGATGTTATTATTTATTAAATGAAATGAGTAATCCAGCACGTATATATTTAAGGTAATTATTCTGTATATGTTGTTATCAATTCTCTTGATTTCCAAAACAGTATTAATAATTACAACAGATCAAACAGTCTGAATTGTTGAGTCAACTGGGGTGGTTTCGATTACCCGGTTCCGGCCGGTTGTACTTGACAAAGCGTAGGGTCGCCTGCCCAACCCAGTGGGTTATTGAAATAAATTAGAAACATATGTTAGTCCTGAAATGACCTAGTTTGTGTTGAGTGGACATTAAACCCTATTTCTCTCTCTCTATCCATTTCATTTTGAGAGATGTACTGGATGTGTGTTACTTTGACCAAAGAGTGTGTAGTCTGAGGACATTGACCATTTATATCAGATACTAAATTATCAAGTGACATTTACACACTTTTTCAACTTATTAGTGTGTATAAAATTCAATTCATACTATTGAAATTAATAATATATAGTGATAAAAATATAATGGAAAACAGCTGCTAATATGTATTCAGGCGACAATTCAAAAGGAGTAATTCTACAACGTAATAAAGCTAATGCTAAGAGAATACGTTTCAAAACATTGCCCACATATATTGCTAGCTGTGTTCCATAAGTATGTGTTACAGTTTTTTTCACTCTATCCAGTTACTAAATGCCTCTAAAAGATTATGAATTTTTGACATTGCATGTACATATTAGTTTCTTTCTTACAGTAAGGCTACAACATTAGATAAAGCATACGGTCCAGCATGGTTAGCATATGGTCACAGTTTTGCGGCTAAAAGTGAACATGATCAGGCAATGGCGGCTTATTTTACTGCTTCACAAATAATGAGGGGGTAAGTTTATAAATGGGTCTAAATGAAAAAAAAATTTGGCGGACCAAAACACATGACACCTGGACCTGAACTAGTGGCTGGGGAACTATCCCCTCCTATTGAGAGCATTACAACATTACTTTTCGGTATATCTAGAGTATTTCATCATTTGGTCTTAGTACTACCAACAGAGATCTGAAAGTCTAATGTCTGGACCTAAACAAGTGAAAGTTGTGGTTCGATAATCAGAAGTTGATATTGTAGCTGAAGAATCAGTAGTTGATATTGTTTAGGAGGAGGAAAGAATCATTTGAAATACTAATAACAATCAATATTCAGGTCCCTGGTGTGAGTGTATGTGGCATGGAGATCGGGGCGTCTTTTCAACCTCGTGGGTTTCCTCCGGGCACTCCGGTTTCCTCCCACTGCTAAAGACCCCTACGCGCAAGCGAATTATTGAAATAAAATTAAACCATATTCGAGTGGACGTTAAACCCCATTTCTCTCTCTCTCTCTCTCTCTCTCTCTTGCTTATTACTGAGCGACGTTCAACTAGGCTTTTCTAGTCACTATTACTCCAGTTCAATTACTAAATGCCATTGAAACCATTTGTTAATAATCAAATTAAAACTGCACTTTCTGATAGATTGTATTATATAATGGATTCTATCATATATTTTCTATTGTAGATGTCATTTACCAGCATTATATATTGGTTTAGAATATGGTTTAACAAACAACGCTAAATTAGCCGAGAAATTCTTTAATGAAGCTTTGAGTATAGCACCTAACGATCCTTTTGTATTACATGAGATGGGTGTTATAGCTTTTCAAAGTCAAAAGTAAGTTTTGATAATAGTGTTATTATTAAAGCATGAGAAATGTTGGAATATGTGAAGTGTAATTTCAGTTCGTCGTACTGATTCACCCAATTATCCCCTCCTTCTGTTCTCTGGCATAATGAATATTTTAAAGCGTGATTTCCCTTTGACACTTCTTGTGCCTTGGAGTTAATCAGTCAGACAAATACATTTAATATTAATTGTGTAATTCCAGAAGCTATTGACAATTAAAATCACTTATTGTACTCAAAATACAGGAATACTAAATTTGAATAAATATCGTATAACTTAAGGCTTTCTTTTGTATGGCCTTATTTAAATTAATTTGATTACAGTTATTCCGAAGCTGAGAAGAATTTCCTTGCTGCTTTAGACCTGGTGAAAAAAGTAGATGAAAAAATCATTCCAGATAAATGGGAACCGTTGATATCAAACTTAGGTCATGTTAGTCGAAAACTGAAGTAAGTTAAATATAATTTATTTCAAGAAAATATATAGCATGGATATAAATGAAGATGCCAGCATTGTTCTGTCTGACTTATGTTGTTGTCTTTAAAGTAATTGCTTAATCAATCTAATCTATTATCAATAACAATCAAGTACAGTTAATATTTTTTTGAAATTTGGAATATGAGGACAATTGCAGGAACAAGAACCTTTAGCTTTGAAATTTGGAATATGAGGACAATTGCAGGAACAAGAACCTTTAGCTTTGCTGCTCCTGAATGAATCCCTGAAAAAAGCTTTGTTTGCCAACTCACATTACATGTCGGGCATGTATGGGAAAAAATGTTCCATGGTTCTTACACCTTTTTGAAATGATCTGCTAGTGGATGACATTTATAAAAACGAAATTGAAAAACATCTTGTTTTTATAACTTATAAGATGTACAAAGTAAATGGATATTTGTATAATTTATACAGGAAGTATGATGTAGCCTTGGATTATCACAGAAAAGCTCAGTGTATAAACCCTAATAATCCTTCTATCTACTCCGATATTGGATTTGTTTATGCATTAAAGGGAGATAATTATAAAGCTGTTGACTATTTTCATAAGGTAAACATTTTCTTCCTGGATGGTAATAATAAGATGCTGACTCCATAGCCTGAAGGTTTCGGGTTCGCTCTCATGTTGGCCAAGATAGTTCCTCAGGATTATCCGCCATGATTTCCCCAGGTTAGTAGTGCATGGAAGGCCTTACAAGGACTGTCTAGTCATTCGGATGGGACATAACGCCAAGGTCCCATGTACACATTGGCCTGAACGTAAAAGAACCCTTAACAGTTAGGACTTGATATATGAGGAGGCCTTAGCATCTCTGTATGGGCTAAATTGCTCTCAGAGCACACTGCATAGTGTACGTCTGTCGTCATTAGCTGTTGTAGCTGAACAATAGGCCTTGAAAGTCACAAATAAGGCTAGAATCGCTTTGCTTCTGACTTGTGTTGTGTTTATAGAATATTGTTCTTAATTCATTAAAATAGGCTATTTTTTTAGAATCATTTTAACATTAGGGGGGTTTTTTCCATTTTTTTGTGAGGATTTTGCATATGACGATAAATGATAACATTTTCTTTATAAATTTTCAGGCTCTTGGTATTCGAAGAGATGACGCTTTCTCGACAACGATGTTATCCAATGTGATGGAAGCTCTTATGTTAGAAACAGTTCCGAATCTGGGTAAATAAATAATCCATGACCCAACTGCATCTAACTATGGCAGTAATTATCAAAAATCTATAGATGTCTTACTTTTAATAAGCTTAACCTGTAAATATTCAAAAATGCTAACTGAGAAAAGACATAGTTAAATTTTTGTGTGACCCGATGTTTCCCATGTCTGTTGGTCCATTTTTATATACATTTAATGAAGAAACCTATTGATTTTCAATGTACAGGTCACAATTCTTTGGAATACAATTACTATTTATTACTGAGTGACATTTCGACAAGGCTTCTCGAGTCATTATCATGAACAGCTAAATAATTACTTAATTGGTTGTTGCCCTTTTAGATTTGTGACAACCATTATGGACTGTTCAAGTGATCTAGATGCAGCAGGTGATTTAAGTGTGCATGTTAGATCATTTGGCCTGTCATTGAATATAGTCAGTGGCATGGATTTGATATCCTGCTTGTACAAGAAATATTATTCCACTAATGACCTGCTTTGTGACATGTATTGTTACCAGGCAACCTACCATTTGAAATTTAAAAATCTTTCCTGTTTATTTCAAGGTGATGATGACGAAGTTCCTGAGTTACCTCCCCCTACTCCTAAATTCATTACACCTGCTGCAACAACAAAGGTGAGAAATATGTCAAAATCTGTTTATTAAAGATGCATTATGTAAGATTTAGATAAAGAATTGGGAGTTCATGCTATACTAGTTCAAAGAAAGATTATGAAAAATGAATATATTGAAAATTTCATCAAATTACTATATATACTGAGCAAAGAAAGGACTGTTTGAAGATATAGCGTAGATTTTTCATTATCGTCACAACAGTACTTGACAAGCAAGACTTAGCCTCGATTTCTAATTTTGTTGATCTTTAAATCCCTTAAATCTTAGTCATTCAATGCTCAAGACAGTTGATCGTAAGCTTATCAGGTGAATAATTGTCTAAATAATGAATTAAGTAACATTTAAAGCCAAAAGAGACCTGCAATCGTCTCCGTTGCTTTGACGCATGTCGGTTTATGGCCTTTTATTGTATGCTTTATTGACTTGTTCTCTGTTCATCTCTTTCAAAATGTTGGCCTAACTTGCATGTCAACTGCTTGTTTTATTTTGCAGCTGGATGTATTTAGTGACACAATGTCTCCCCTGCCGCCTGCTGACACAACCAACCAATCAACTGATCTCAATAACTCAGACATGGCTATAGAGGAAATAGAGATGGATTCAAGTAATTGATCATCAGTTATCTCCCCTATTGTAAACTGACGAGATGAAAAGAAAGGATGGAAGGCTGTTATTCAGCCGTTACATTCATAAAAGCATTGTGGACTTCACAAAATCTATTGGACAAAGTTACAATTGAGTGACAGGCAATTGCCGTCTGTTACAGTTGTTTTAGTATGATGCAAATAGAATCAAGACATTATCAAACAAGGTGAACATGTTAGCTGTTTATTTGGTGCAGATAATTGCACATACAGTTATCATATACTTTTATACCTTATATTATCATGAATACTCCATTGTTTTGCTTGAGATTGAGAGAATTGAATTTCAGGCCGAGAATAATGTGTAAGTAAGGACTTTTTACAATTGAAAACTATTTGTTTAAAAGGACCAGGGTTTATATTTAGCTAGAAACAAGTGACTACAAATTGCATCAGCTGAGTGATATAGTGTTGTATGTTAAATTATATGAAAGTCAACTTAAAACGCATTGTTCCAAGAAGACATATCTTTAATTGATGAAATAAACTATGAAGTGTGTTATTCAAAATATAATCAGGACCAATTCTGTATGGATACAAAAATTAACAATAATATTTGCACATTATTGTTTAATGTCAAAATCTACTAACGAATAATTAATAATTCTATATAGATTCAGAAATGAAAAATAATATTTTGTACAGTATTGATTTGATAATAATATAAACTGGTCGTTTCGTTTTCTGTAAATAAATTATTTACCACTGTTCCATTCTACTATTCTTGAGATTTAAGTCAGAAACAAAACTAAAACTATGGAAAATGGAATGGAAAAAAATCTTGTCTCTTATGCTAGGTTCAATGAAAAAAAAATCTTGTCTTATGCTAGGTTTCCCCTGTCGTGCCATGTATTACAATATGAGTGGTACATGCAGATAGAATTGCTGCGACTGACCTCACCGTGCAGATACCATTTCTCCGCGAATAAAACCATGATATCAATCGTAGAAAGAGTCGTATAGTGGGAACCCAGCATTACTTTTTTCAAGTATCCATGTTTCATATTGTTATTTGAATATTATGTTTTGTTATGAGATAAATCTTACATAATGTATCATCGTTATATATGTTATGTATAAGTGCTATGTACTTAGTGAATGTCAATAAACCTTTTCATTATTTAAATAAACAAATTATGGGCTGATAATAGTAATGTCAAAAAACATAGATTAGATAAATCTATTAACCTCAAAGTTAGTGGATACAATCTGAGGCACACATTTGAAGAGCTTGGAATCAGCGAAAGTGAAAGGTAGAATCTCTTGCCTCAAATCAAAGTTAAATATTGATATTTCCACCGACTATAATCTGCAGCAAATTTCATATTTTCAAGCATGATAATCCAGCGCAAATTTCATATTTTTGCAGTTTTTTTTCCTCTCAGAACATTTCTAATTCCGCGGAGTGTATATGGGGAAAACACTGTGATTTTTAAGCGGATAATATGCTCATCAGGACTAATTTCATATTAGTACTGTAAATTGGGATTTCCAACCTAAACTATTTTGTTCCCCTATCCCAAAAGAATATATGGAGCTAAAAATTATTTGCCACAACAAAAAATAGAGGAGGCTGCTGGCAAAAAGTATTATGGTACTTGAAATTGCATAAATGTTTTTAACAACAGGTCTGCATAAACCAATAATCTTGTCTGTTTATAATCAAGTGCACACATAACAATATGAAACTAGTAGCTATAGGTTCATTAGTTTACAATGGTTTATGGTGGAACTAGGTGCCTAGCCGATGATTTTTTTTTGTGCATGAAGGCAATAGCCCATGGTCTGTCAGCTCAATTTCACGGTGGGGTAGAGTACCGGTGTGGTGATTTGTATTTTTACAACTAGTCTTAAGTCATATATTGGCCTAATAAGCAATTTGTAGGTTCTTTTTCAAAGATACCTGCTGACCAACTCTAAAAACTAGCTGGGACGTTGAAGTAACTTATTTAGAAGAATAAAAGTCTTTCAGCTTATTGATTTTATTTAATTATTGATAAATCCATGGTCTGACATTGACCAATATCACTGCAGCATTTTACTTTGTTTTCAGTCAGGACAGAAAGAAAATTACAAAACATGTATAAAATTTTATATTCTGTTTATTTTATACAGATAACAAAATAAGAATACTAGTACAAAATTTTGATAAAGTTTTATATTCTATTTATTTTATAAATAGATAACAAAATAAAAATTAAAAAAACATGAATACCGTATTGTTTTTTTAATACACAAAATTATTTGACCCGTAAATATTCTTACAATTCACAGCAACATTCTTTCTATTTCAATATATACAACACATTTATCACATCCTAATTACATCCAGATCTTTAGTCAACTTCCTCTACTGTAGGTCCTTGGTTACCAGATGAAGAAGAGGGTCCAGTTGGTCCACCATTTTGACTACCAGAATGAAGTTTAGCCATTATAGGAGAAGCTATTTTCTGCAGTTCTTCTAATTTATGGTCATATTCTTCTTTATCTGCTAGGGAATTATTATCTAACCACTTCATGGCGTCATCACAACTTTTCTTTACACTTTCTTTATCACTATTGACTATTTTATCACCGGCGTCATCTACAGCCTGTTTCACACTATACACATACGATTCCAGATGATTTCTGGCATCGATTTTCGCTTTCTGTTTTTCATCCTCTTCTTTGAATTTTTCTGCCTCTTTGACCAATCGGTCTATTTCTTCTCCACTCAGACGTCCCTTATTGTTCGTGATAGTGATATTTTTACTATTACCTGTACTTTTATCTTTAGCAGATACTGTTCCGAAAACTTTGTTTTATAATTAATTTTCATAATTTACTTATTTAGAATTTGGAGCAGAGTTATCTTTTCTTTATTGAGATTAATTATGGGTAAATGATAAACTGTAAAGACCAAGACCGATGTTTGATTGACAGTTTGGTAAACGGCCTTGATCAAACTGATCCCGCAGTGAATATTCGCTTGGCCGCTACAATCACTGATAAGCATGACATTGACGAGGCTTAATTAGTACGGCATATTAACTTTTTTACTCCGACAAATTAAATTCTCAAACATTTTTTTGAGGTAAAAGAAAAATAAATAAAGACGTTTGAAGTATTTGTAGTTAAAAAATATTTCCTATTTAGTGTAAATGGGTATAAAGATGAGTAAAATGCATCATTTTGCCCGAAGCAGTTAGGTGTTAAGTAAACATTGCACGAGCCGTTGAGCCAATGACTACGAGGCGTGCAAGTCAACGCACGTGCTTTAGACAGCGATCTGTTACAGGGATATTTCGTTAGTAATTCTCTGTGAAACAGGTTGGGCCTTGATGTGATGTTTAGTTGAGGTTAAAATGAGGGTTTGGATCTTCCGGCAGCCGTTTCTGGTGCTTATATTTTGTATAAATTTTCGAAATTAATTTCCATACTTTAATGTAAATAAAAATTATTAATATTATCTTATATCTAGTAGGAAAACTCATCGCCCTATAATCACAAAATATCTAAACAGACTCTATGTATAGTATAGTAGTTGCAAAAATGAGATGTTGGATCTCTCTCTCTCTCTCTCTCGCTATGTCTTTTTCTTGTATTTGAAGGATGTTAAAGTATTTCTTTGAATTATTGTTCATGGAAAAATAATATTTGGGTCATTTTATTATTTAAATTTTATTATATATCTCACACTAGAGTCAATCTACTATATAAATGAATTATAGTATCTTATATATCACACATATCGCACTATACCACATGAAGTATACAACCGGCTTCACTTAGCAGTCAGTATACTTTGAACCAAATCGGTGGGATTTTTCCTTTTATTTTCAAATATTTTAAAGTATTTGTATGAATTAACTTATATCAAAAGATAATATTTCAGTGAATGCATTTTAGAAATTTAGGATAATATCTTATATATCACACACATCGCACCATACCACATGAAGTATACAATCGGCTTCGCTCAGCAGTCAATATACTTTGAACACAATCAGCGTCGCTTAACAGTGGCACGTTTTCATCTATTTTGAAATATTTTAAAGTATTTCTATGAATTAATTTACATCGCAAAATAATATTTGAGTTAATCTATTATATAATTGAATTATAGTATCTTATATATCACAGACATCGCACTATACCCCATGAAGTATACAGTCGGCCTCGCTTAGCAGTCATTATACTTTCAACTCAATCAGCAGATCGGCGTCGCTCAGCAGTGGGATTTTTTCTTCTATTTTGAGAGATTGTAAAGTATTTCTATGAATAAATTTACATCGCAAAATAATATTTGAGTGAATGTATTATATGAATGAGAGTATCTTATATACCACAGACATGGCACTATACCTCATGCAGTGTACAATCGGCCTCGCTTAGCAGTCATTATACTTGGAACCCAATAGGCCTCGCTTAGCAGTGGGGCGTTTTCTTAATATTGAACCAATCACGTGAGTTTTGTCCAGGTTCCTACCCCTGCTAAAGACCCCTACGAGCATGAAAATTATTGAAATAAAATTTAATACCCTATATTAGTCCCGAAATGACCTAGTTTGTGTCGAGTGGGCGTTAAATCCCCCCTCCCTCCCTCTCTCTCTCTCTCTCTCTCTATCTCTGTCTCTCTCTCTTTCGAAAATTTACATCGAAAAATAATATTTGAGTGAATGTATTATACAAATGAAGATAGCATCTTATATATCACATACATCGTACTAGGCCTATACCCCATGAAGTATACAATCAGCTTCGCTTAGCAGTCAATATACTTTGAACCCAATCGACATGACTTAGCAGTGGGATTTTTTGTGCTATTTTGAAAGATGTTAAAGTATTTCTATGAATTAATTTACTTTGAAAAATAATATTTGAGTGAATGTATTATATAAATGAAGGACAGTATCTTATATATCACCTAGACCGCGCTATATCACCCGAAGTATAAAATAGGCCTCACTTAGCAGTCAATATACTTTAAACCCCATCGGCGTCGCTTTGCAGTGGGACTTTTTCGTCTATTTTGAAAGATTTTAAAGTATTTGAATGAATAAATTTACACCAAAAAATAATATTTGGGTGAATGTATTATATAAATGAAGATAGCATCTTATATACCACAGACATCGCACTAGGCCTACACCACATGAAGTATACAATAGGCCTCACTTAGCAGTAAATATACTTTGAACCCAATATTAGCAGTGGGATTTTTTCTTCTATTTTGAAAGATATTAAAGTATTTCTATGAATTAATTTACATTGAAAAATAATATTTGAGTGAATGTTTTATATAAATGAAGAACAAACAGTATCTTATATATCACAGCGACCACACTATACCACATGAATTATAAAATCGGCCTCCCTTAGCAGTCAATATACTTTAAACCCAATCGGCTTCGCTTAGCGGTGGGATTTCTTTCTTCTATTTTGAAAGTATTTCTATGAATTAATTTACACCCCAAAAATAATATTTGAGTGAATGTATTATATACATTGAGGATAGTATCTTATATATCTGGAACATCGCACTATACCACATGAAGCATAC
Organism: Patella depressa; assembly: GCA_948474765.1. NCBI lineage: Eukaryota > Metazoa > Mollusca > Gastropoda > Patellidae > Patella > Patella depressa. The sequence continues at coordinate 71,917,938 of OX419715.1, read as the reverse complement.
AATCGGTTTCAGTTAGCAGTCAGTATACTTTGAAGCAGATCGGCGTCGCTTAGCAGTGGGATTTTTTCTTTTATTTTGAAAGATTTTAAAGTATTTCTATGAATAAATTTACACCAAAAAATAATATTTCAGTGAATGTATTATATAAATGAATGATAGTATCTTATATATCACAGACATCGCACTATACCCCATGAAGTATCCAGTCGGCCTCTCTTAGCAGTCATTATACTTTGAACTCAATCGGCTTCGGTTAGCAGTCAGTATACTTTGAAGCAGATCGGCGTTGCTCAGCAGTGGAATTTTTTATTCTATTTTGAAAGATTGTAAAGTATTTCTATGAATAAATTTACACCGAAAAATAATATTTGAGTGAATGTATTATATAAATGAATGATAGTATCTTATATATCACAGACATCGCACTATACCCCATGAAGTATCCAGTCGGCCTCTCTTAGCAGTAATTATACTTTGAACCCAATAGGTCTCGCTTAGCAGTGGGACGTTTTGTTAATATTGAACCAACCACGTGAGTTTTCTTCGGGTTCTCCGGTCCCCCCACCCCTGCTAAAGACCACTACGCGCATGAAAATTATTGAAATAAAATTAAAACCATACGTTAGTCCCGGCGTCGCTCAGCAGTGGGATTTTTTATTCTATTTTGAAAGATTGTAAAGTATTTCTATGAATATATTTACATCGAAAAATAATATTTGAGTGAATGTATTATATAAATGATTGAGAGTATCTTATATATCACAGACATGGCACTATATACCCCATGCAGTGTACATTCGGCCTCGCTTAGCAGTCATTATACTTGGAACCAAATAGGCCTCGCTTAGCAGTGGGACGTCTTAATATTGACCCGACCACGTGAGTTTTGTCCAGGTTCTACGGTTTCCTACCCCTGCTAAAGACCCCTATGAGCATGAAAATTATTGAAATAAAATTAAAACTATATGTTAGTCCCGAAATGATCTAGTTTGTGTCGAGTGGGCGTTAAATCCCCCCTTCCTCTCTCTCTCTCTCTCTCTCTCTCTCTCTCTCTCTCTCTCTTTCGAAAATTTACATCGAAAACTAATATTTGAGTGAATGTATTATATAAATGAAGATATCATCTTATATATCACAGACATCGCACTAGGCCTATACCACATGAAGTATACAATCGGCTTCGCCTAGCAGTCAATATACTTGGAATCCAACCGGCTTCGCTTAGCAGTTGGATTTTTTCTTCTATTTTGAAATATCTTAAAGTATTTCTATGAATTAATTTTCATTGAAAAATAATATTTGAGTGAATGTATTATATAAGGAAGAACAGTATCTTATATATCACAGAGATCGCGCTATATCACACGAAGTATAAAATAGGCCTCCCTTAGCAGTCAATATACTTAAAACACAATAGGCGTCGCTTAGCAGTGGGACTTTTTCGTCTATTTTGAGAGATTTTAAAAGTATTTCAATGAATTAATTTACACCCAAAAATAATATTTGAGTGAATGTATTATATACATTAAGGATAGTATCTTATATATCTCGAACATCGCACTATACCACATGAAGCATACAATCGGCTTCGGTTAGCAGTCAGTATACTTTGAAGCAGATCGGCGTCGCTTAGCAGTGGGTTTTTTTCTTCTATTTTGAAAGATTTTAAATTATTTACACCCAAAAATAATATTTGAGTGAATGTATTATATACATGAATGATAGTATCTTATATCTCACAGACATACAGTCGGCCTAGCTTAGCAGTCATTATACTTTGAACTCAATCGGCATAGCTCAGCAGTCAGTATACTTTGAAGCAGATCGGCGTAGCTTAGCAGTGGGACTTTTTCTTCTATTTTGAAAGATTGTAAAGTATTTCTATGAATAAATTTACATCGAAAAATAATATTTGAGTGAATGTATTATTTAAATGAATGGGAGTGTCTTATATATCACAGACATGGCACTATAATCCATGCAGTGTACAATCGGCCTCGCTTAGCAGTGGGACTTTTTCTTAATTATGAAAGATTATAAAGTATTTCTATGAAATAATTTTCATAGAAATATAATATTTTGTAAATTAAATGATATTTCAGTAAGTGATTGACATATTATTAGAATATTATATTCCAGAAATAGGGAAATTCATCGACCAATTAAAACTCCGAGTACACAGTAGTCTCGACCCCCCCCCCCCCCACCCCGGTCTTCAACGTAGAATATTTGTCTTGACGATAGAGACTAATTACATAGTAGAGCAGGTCAGGGAGAGTACATTTTGTCGTTATTGAATTTTCGTACCGCTAGTACTCCCGTGGTCGTAGAGATTTGAAATTGTTAGGAAGTGTTACGAGCGACTATTGATAATCACACACTCGGACCATGGAAACCACTAGGTATGCGTAAGTGTAGTATCACTTGAGATTTATTCTATTATTAACAATAAATAGTCCTTTATAAACTCCACCTTCAAATAAAATGGGAGGGACTCGAACAAGAAAGAGGCGGGGCTTACATATGCCTCGCTCAGCAAAATCTATAAAATCGGCCTCGCAAGGAATGATTTAACGCTTACCTTAATTATGCCCCTTAGAGCTTACGTCATTTTTCTTCTGCAGTGCGCCATTTTTGCAGAGTGTATAAAGATTTCGGAGAACGCTAGATCGGAGACGGTCCTACGCATTTTATGACGTCACATGTGGATTGTGGGTTAGGGTAAGGGTTAGGCTTGGCCCAGGGTTAGGGTTAGGGCTAGCCCTGTTTACATCTCGAGACTTTGACGAAATCTACGGGTCCTAGCCCTTACCCTAACCCTAACACACAATCTATATATGACGTCATATGTGCTAAAATGCGTAGGACCGTCTCCGATCTAGCGTTCTCCAAAGATTTCTTGCAACTTTCTATCATTGTGACATTATATAGGGCTTAAGATAAAAACTCTTCAGGTATTTAATTTATTATATTTCTGTCCATTTAATGTTTACATTTAGTGGTGAATGCAGAGTATGCGACATGATATAAATTTTCATGTTGAAGTCATTGTAATAACCTATATTGTTTCTCATTCTCAAGTGTCTATATTCAGTCTTTTAATCATTGAGAGTTCGGTATACTAGTGAATAATCTTCTTGATGTATACAGATGTATAATTAAGAGAATTTAGCAGTCGTAAAATGTTTTTAATGGTAGATTTAATATTTGGATTTTAAGTAATTTGAAGCAAAACCCGGTAAAATAAATTAACCCAAGGGAGCTGACTCCATTTTATAGTGCGAGTTCTGAGCAGAGTTATTTCCCATGTATTATGTATTTCACCTGAGTCAAGCCCATGTTCCCTACCGAACAGATACATTGAGAATACCATTAGCATCAATATCAAAACCAACTTCTATCTGAGGAACTCCCCTTGGTGCTGGCGGTATTCCCAATAACTCGAAACTTCCCATTAAATTATTGTCTTTGGTCATCACTCGTTCTCCTTCATAGAGTTGAATATCTACTCCGGGTTGGTTATCAGCATAAGTAGTGAATATCTGCGATGTTTTTGTTGGAATTCGAGTATTTCTTTCTATCAATTTGGTCATCACCCCACCAGCAGTTTCTATACCCAGAGACAACGGGGCAACATCCACCAATAAAACGTCTTTAATGGCGTCACTTCTGTCTCCTGTTAAAATGGCGGCCTGGACAGCGGCACCGTAAGCTACTGCTTCATCGGGGTTGATGGATTTATTTACTTCTTTACCATTCATAAAATCTTGTAAAAGTTTCTGGATTCTAGGAATTCTTGTTGAACCTCCGACAAGGACGATTTCGTCGATTTTAGATTTATCCAACTTTGCATCTCGAAGAGCTTTTTCCACGGGATCCATGGTGCTTCGGAATAAATCGGAACACAATTCTTCAAATCTGGCCTTGGTAATTTTCGAATAGAAATCAACACCTTCAAACAAGGCATCGATCTCTATCTTAGCTTCAGCACTATTTGATAGAGTTCTCTTGGCTCGTTCACAACAGGTTCGAAGTCGACGTAAAGATCGGGAATTATTAGAAATGTCCTTACCGTATTTTCGTTTAAATTCTTGAATGAAATGGCTGACAAGACGATTATCAAAATCTTCTCCTCCTAAATGCGTATCACCAGCCGTGGATAAAACTTCAAACATACCATCTTCGATTGTTAGGATTGATACGTCAAAAGTTCCTCCACCCAGGTCAAAAATAAGAACATGTTTTTCACCAGTTATGTTTTTGTCCAAACCGTAAGCTAGAGCAGCTGCTGTTGGTTCGTTGATAATTCTTAAAACGTTTAATCCAGCAATAACACCGGCATCTTTAGTAGCTCGTCTCTGACCGTCATTAAAATAAGCGGGTACCGTTATAACAGCATCTGTAACTTTTTGTCCTAGATATGATTCTGCAGTTTCCTTCATCTTTGTCAACACCATAGAACTAATTTCTTCAGGTGAAAATGTTTTTACTTCATTTTTGTACTCCACCTGTAATTTTGGTTTGTCACCAGTTTTGATCACCTTGAAGGGCCAATGTTTGATGTCATTTTGAACTGTGGAATCGTCAAACTTTCGTCCAATTAATCTTTTGGCGTCAAAGATGGTGTTTTGTGGATTCAGTGCCACCTGATTTTTAGCAGCGTCACCAATCAATCTCTCTGAATCTGTAAAGGCTACATAACTTGGTGTTGTTCTGTTTCCCTGGTCGTTGGCGATGATTTCTACTGCTCCGTGTTGAAAGACACCAACACACGAATAGGTTGTACCTAAATCGATGCCAATGGCTGGTCCTTTAACTTTACTTGCCATATTTATTTTGCTGTTTCGAAGTTTATCAAAATCTCTTGTTAACACTTTTCTTCACAAATTCTTGTTTTTCGTCTGCTATTTATCGTCTGCTTTTCAATCAACGTAATTTCTCTTCTTGGATTTTGTGGTAGGTTTTCACGTAAAAGTTTGAAACGTTTCTTGTTAAATTATCGCTAACTTTCTCTTAGTAAAGCTGTATAATATATCTGACTAAATGTGCTCCTCGAAGCTTTATATATTATTTCAGTTTCTCCCAGAAATGTCAAGATTAATCGAGAAGCATCGCGGGTGTTTTTGTTTACATGACATAAACAGATCTAGCATTTGATTGGTCGTTATTTAGGGGAAAACCAAAGTAGGGAAGTAACTCCAGTTTTCGCGACTTTTCTAGAAATATACAAATTTGCACCGGTTGTAAGGGAGAAATAAAGAAGTCTTTCGAATGTTGTCGAATTGTAGTGATTATTAGGGAATAATATCAGTAGAGAAACATAATATTTTCAGCTATAAAAATATATATTATCCCATGATTTTTGCGTTATTATTTTGCTTCAACAATTCGGGACACTGTAGTAACTATTTGTTCAAGAATATGTGTTAAAATTAAGAAAAATATGGCGCTCTATTAGATTCAAAATTTTAATGTTTTGTTAAAATGTCTATTTCATAACTTCTATTTGTGTAATTTCTAAATTAAGTCAACAATCTTTTTGTTTTGATCTGTTCATGTTATTTGTATTTTGTGTCTTGATGAAGGTTTTCAACTTATTCGCGTTATGAATGACAAAATGTTCTATGTGAACACATTGTAAGGTTTTGAAATATATTTAATGTGTATGCTTGATCACTAAGTAAAGCGCTTAATAATTATAACATGGAGTTCCGGGGTTAAAGAATATTTTCCAGCATTATTCCGCCTTGTCTACACGTTGGCGTGCACGTAAATGATCCCTTGCTCGGACTGACAGGCAATCAACCTAGATACAAACCGGCTCGTTTCGGAGTACAGTACTAGTCAGATGGAAGTACAAGATTTCCCTTTAGTCCGACTTGGGCGGAAATGAAAAATGGCGGGACGTCAATTAATCAATCCGCTCTGGCCACGCTCAAATTTCCGCTCAAAATTTCCGTTGCGAATTTGACATGACAGATCCACCGCGAATTTTAAGAAGTCAGACTTTCGACGCAGATAGGCCTACAGTTAGCACATCCATAGCTGATTAGAAATAGGGTTATTTATCGTGCAATTGCACCGCAGTCATAATAGTCGAATATCAGGTATTACAGCATGCAAGAAAAAAAAAGATTGTTAATTTAACACAGTTAGACACGCAGATTTTACTGGCTTATATTGAAATATACCAAATTGACAGGCTTTTAAATAAGAACATTAATAGAATTATGCCTGTACCGATACATTACTTCATTAATATGTTCGACATTTTTAAGACTTGCTTTGGTCGACTATTTCAAACTCATTCAAATTACGAAAATTTCAAAATTTACTTAATGATCTTACCGTGGGCGAAAGTTTTGTACATTAAAATAGCGATTCCTAATCTGACAAATAAGTTACAAATGCATTGTAAATCATACCTGAAGTTAAATATCTTTGGATTTAAATCACAAATGAATTAAATGCCTTCAGCTCCTGTTTTAAGCACACGTCGCCAGATGTCATCGTCAACGTACGTGCATTAACACGCACCATTCAGATAAAACTGTGATGATCTTCCCTGTGCTGTAAAAATATGGACAAAATTATGTAGCAATATAGTCGTGGTGATATTGTTTTAAAGATTATAGACAAGGAATGGGGAGATGGGATATAGTTTTATGTTTCTAACATGTTCACATATATGCCGGTGTGTACTGATATCAACTAACATTTGATTGACATGTTGTTAGATAAAAACAGGGTATAGAGCCATGGCATACTGGTTATATCTTTCAACAAAATACATGTGAGTCGAAATATTCCTATTGCATCATTTGGCTTAATTTAACCAATCATTACGTCGATTGCACAGGTTCATGGTCATGAACACGCATGGGTCTGCGTGATACCATTGCGGCTATAAAGGAAGCTATAGTATGTCTTTAAATCAGACTTCGATTAGGTTCCAGAGGGTTACCATCTAAGAGTCCTAGGCACCGCGGGGTGTCTAGGTTGAGAAGAGTTTGCTACATAAAAGGTAAAAACGAACTGTTGCATTGTTATAACTGAAGAAGACAAACGTCTTAAGAAACCAGTAAGAAGTAAACACAACGTGAAGGAGATGCAAGGAGGTCCTAGACGATCACAAGGCTAACGGTAATATGTAGCAAAAACAAGATGCATGGGTCATACGTAGGATGTGGCGACCGGACCGGTTATCACACGCTCTCCACGTCAGACAAAAAGGCCCATGGTGCTACATATTCCATTTGGTGCCGTGACGAAGTTTCGACCTTTAGGGTAAGCAGCAACTTTTAGAAGAAGACGAATACATATACGATTTGGTGCCGTAACAGTTTCGACCTTTAGGGTTAATACCAACTTTAGAAGAAGAAGAATACATATTCGATTTGGCGCCGTGCTGAAGTTTCGACATTTGGGTTACGAAGTTGTTTTAGAAGACGAATACCTATTTGTAGATGTTCAGCGAAGAAAAATCAACCGTACCATCCAGAGACGGAGAAAACTTTTGGTGGAAATACGAAAACCTGATGATGATATTCGAAAAAAATCTTGGTAAATAAATTTTGTTTGTTAAATTAGATATGTTACATTTGTTAAAAGACCAATTAATATTAATTTAAGTTTAAAAATCTAATTAGAAACAAAATTGTAAAAATTTAACTGTTAGGGAATAAAGGATGTTCATTCATAAGTTTTGAGTGATAGGGGTAGTCAACAATATAATATCACTGGTTATCGTGTTAACATGACCTGTAGTAAATTCGAGTAATTAAAGTTAAAGAGAGTCTCTAAGGAGTAGGTTTTAAAACAAACAAAATTTTCTTTAATATAACTACGAATTAATAAAAATAAAGAAACGGAGTAGGGAATATAACTAAGGAATAATAATAAATAATGATAAAGAAACGGAATAGGAATAAAATAGGAACTAATGTTGTCTCCGGGTTGCAGTGGTAAGATGCCAGATCTAAGCATGACGTTTGTGAGTGTTTAACTCTAGTTTTCAAGATGGCCATGCTCTCTACTGTAATTCGTTAATATGTGTGTTATTTGTTGTTTCGTATATAATATAATTTTTGAGATCCTTGTCCAAAGTCTCAAGAATTAGGATTTTAGTCGAGTTAGGCTAAATGTGGGTAATTCAGCTTTTGACTAAAAGGTTGAATTGCTATTATTGTTTGTGTTTTGTGTCGTCCATGTATGTGGTTCGATACGTAGAGTAATGTAATTTTGAAGCTCTAGTCCAAGGTTTCAAAGATTACGATAATTTAACTTTTGAAAAAAAGTTGGGTTATGTTAAAATCCCATGTGGTTAAAAATCTAGGGATGTAGGTATAGTTTTCCTGGGGAAAAAACTAAAATTAACGGCTCGTTAAATTGTGAGATTATCGCATACGAGTTTTATAGGAGTTGAAGGTGAGGATATGCGGTAGATTTTGTCCGTATATAACTATTAACTATGTGTCATTACATTTTTGCTTTAGAAACGTAATATATAGGCTACGTTTAATATATTTTTGCTGTTATACGCTGTCGCTGTCGACATAATACGCGATGATTAGAATGTGTAATTTGACATTAGGTCGAATTACTACAAACACTAGGTTCTAGCACCTGTGTTAATGTATATAGAATATAATATATATTGGATATAGTATTATATGTGTAGTAAAAAGCTAGGTATATTTTGGTTGTCGTGTTTAAAAATACAGACTGGTGTTCCGAGTGAGTGAAGCGCACGTCACTTACTTTGGACTCAGTTCTAGATAAAGTAAATAATATGGAATGTCATTCATATACGGGCCATATTTGATTGACATTCTTGATTATGTAACACTGGTAGTCAAAATAGAAATAAAATTGTAAATGATTAGGTCAAAAAAGGTCACATTACTGATGAGTGAATTATAAAATAATCATGGGGGAATTCTAAAACCCAAACGGAAATTACAAAATGAAAACGCAATTACAAAATTATAAACTATTCATTTACTCAGTTCAGGTCAAGAGGTCAAAGTTAGCTTGTATATTTATAATTAAAGGGACACATCAAAGTTTAATTTTAATTAAAAGTTTATTAATAATTAATTGAGGGTTAATTTTAATTAAGAGTAAGGTTTGCTAATAAGTGTTCGAAATAATATATTAATAATAATGTTAGGTTAATAATTAAACTAAAGTTTTAAAAAGAATTAGGAATAGTTAGTTCTTGGTCTGATGGCAATGACATGTTTGATTGACGAATAAGATTGTACAAGCCAATCTTAGAAGAAAAAAAGAAAGTTTTCAACTTGACACTATGGTAGCTGAAAAGGACAACTACAGAGGCAAGAAAAAATGGTTTACCAGATTACCAAATTGAGATTTCCTGAGACAGAATTTAAAGTGAAACTGAACTTTAAAAATTTGAAGTGATGTGCTATAGTGTTTTGAAATTAGGACACTTGAAGATTTTAAAAAGACAATTTGTGTTTTTTGAATTTAGGTTTCGGTTTAGTGAATTTTCGTAGGACTTTGAGATAGTTTTTGCATGCGATTTTTGATTTTTGATTATTTGTGTTTTTCTTTCACAGCTCTGTTGTATAGTAATCATTTATATTTTCCTGATGCATGCATAATTAGTTAGAATATCTATCTTCTATATATATTCTTAAAGGGGGAAGTAATGTAGCAATATAGTCGTGGTGATATTGTTTTAAAGATTATAGACAAGGAATGGGGAGACAGGATATAGTTTTATGTTTCTAACATGTTCACATATATGCAGGTGTGTACTAATATCAACTAACATTTGATTGACATGTTGTTAGATAAAAAAGGGTATAGAGCCATGGCATACTGGTTATATCTTTCAACAAAATACATGTGAGTCGAAATATTCCTATTGCATCATTTGGCTTAATTTAACCAATCATTACGTCGATTGCACAGGTTCATGGTCATGAACACGCATGGGTCTTCGTGATACCATTGCGGCTATAAAGGAAGCTATAGTATGTCTTTAAATCAGACTTCGATTAGGTTCCAGAGGGTTACCATCTAAGAGTCCTAGGCACCGCGAGGTGTCTAGGTTGAGAAGAGTTTAGTTAGCATTGACTGTAATTGTAATATGCTTGTATGTATACCTATGCTACATAAAAGGTAAAAACGAACTGTTGCATTGTTATAACTGAAGAAGACAAACGTCTTAAGAAACCAGTAAGAAGTAAACACAACGTGAAGGAGAAGAAAAGACGATCTGAGATAAATCCTAGACGATCACAAGGCTAACGGTAATATGTAGCAAAAACAAGATGCATGGGTCATACGTAGGATGTGGCAACCGGACCGACCGGCACCCGCTCTCCACGTCAGACAAAAAGGCCCATGGTGCTACATATTCCTCTAACTATTTTCTAGTACTGTGGACCATAATTCGTCGCAAATTTGATATTTCCACCGACTATAACCCGTCGCGAATTTCATAGTTTCGCGGACGATAATCGAGCGCAAATTTAATATTTTTTTCTATCAGATCGTCTCTAATTCCGCGGAGTGTATATGGGGAAAACACCGTGATTTTTGAGCAGATGATATGCTCAGAAGGACCAATTTCATACTAGTACTGTAAATTGGGATTTCCAACCTAAATTATTTTTGTTCGTCTTTCCCACGAGAATATATGGAGCTAAAAATTATTTGCCACAACAAGAAATAGAGTGGGCGTGCGCTGGGTGCCCCCCCCCCCCCTTTGGATTCTCGCCTAGATGCCATCCGTCACAGTTATAGTATCGGTCAAATGATTGTATCGGTCAAGTGAATATCTACTGCTGATGAGTTTGATCAATGCTGATGTTAATTTATTATTTTAGTGAGATTAAACTATTCAGCTGCTGGCAAAAAGAATTATGATACTTGAAATTGCAAATACATGTTTTTAAAGGGCCAATCCCGATAACTTTTTGGGGAATAAAACTGCTTAATTTTTTATGTTAAAATCCTTTAAAATCCATAACCTAAGGCCCACCTACTAACCCGATATTTGTGATACGCTTGTAAATAACTTAAACCTGACAGTCTTCATTATCTGAATAAAACCAGACTTTTTTCTATAAAAATAATACAAAGGTGAAATTTACCTTTTGTTATCAAGTACAGTGCATGGGTCATTCACTGAATAGACCTCTCAAAAAACGTTAATCGGTTATCAGGGCACCCAATGAAAAAATTGACCCGAAGTCTTAAAAGGGTTACGTGTCCGGATAAGCAGTGTTGTCGTACACGCTCAAACGACTCAATATTTTGAGCTGAAATTTTGAGACAAGGTAAATACACCATGCTACCATATTTTGGTCATAAATTTCATAAATACTCGGACTTTAATTTTTGAGACTGTTCTTATCGGGATTGTCCCTTTAACAAGAGGTCTGCATAAACCAATAATCTTGTCTGTTTATAAACAAGTGCACACATAACAACAGAAAACTAGTAGCTATAGGTTCATTAGTTTACAATGGTTTATGGTGAAACTAGGTGCCAGGCCGATGGGTTTTTTTTGTGCATGAAGGCAATGGCTCATGGTCTATCAGCTCAATTTCACGGTGGGGTAGAGTATCGGTATTACCATATTTGTAACCGTTAGTCTTGTGTGGTGATCTGTATCTTAGGTCATATACTGAGCGACATAGAAAGCGCACCACTTTGTTATACGAAAAACTAACAAAATAAGATATGTTTACAGGATCATTTTGTTATACGAAAAACTAAATGATGCGTTTTCAATGGCGCTCAGTATATATTGGCCTAATAAGCAATTATAGGCTCTTTTTCAAAGATACACGCTAACCAATTCTAAAAACTAGCTGGGACGTTGAAGTAACTTATTTCGAAGAATGAAAGTCTTTCAGCTTATTGATTTTATTTCATTATTGATAAATCCATGGTTTGACATTGACCAATATCACTGCAGCATTTTACTTTGTTTTCAGTCAGGACAGAAAGAAGATTACAGTATAAAGTTTTTATATTCTGTTTATTTTATACAGATAACAAAATAAAAATACAAAATTTTGATAAAGTTTTATATTCTATTTATTTTATAAATAGATAACAAAATAAAAATTAAAAAAACATGAATACCGTTTTGTTTTTTTAATACACAAAATTATTTGACCCGTAAATATTCTTACAATTCACAGCAACATTCTTTCTATTTCAATATATACAACACATTTATCACATCCTAATTACATCCAGATCTTTAGTCAACTTCCTCTACTGTAGGTCCTTGGTTACCAGATGAAGAAGAGGGTCCAGTTGGTCCACCATTTTGACTACCAGAATGAAGTTTAGCCATTATAGGAGAAGCTATTTTCTGCAGTTCTTCTAATTTATGGTCATATTCTTCTTTATCTGCTAGGGAATTATTATCTAACCACTTCATGGCGTCATCACAACTTTTCTTTACAGTTTCTTTATCACTATCTACTATTTTATCACCGGCGTCATCTACAGCCTGTTTCACACTATACACATACGATTCCAGATAATTTCTGGCATCAATTTTCGCTTTCTGTTTTTCATCCTCTTCTTTGAATTTTTCGGCCTCTTTGACCAATCGTTCTATTTCTTCTCCACTCAGACGTCCCTTATTGTTCGTGATAGTGATATTTTTACTATTACCTGTACTTTTATCTTTAGCAGATACGTTGAGAATACCATTAGCATCAATATCAAAACCAACTTCAATCTGCGGAACTCCCCTTGGTGCTGGCGGTATTCCAGATAACTCGAAACTTCCCATTAAATTATTGTCTTTGGTCATCACTCGTTCTCCTTCATAGACTTGAATATTCACTCCGGGTTGATTATCAGCGTAAGTTGTGAATATCTGCGATGTTTTTGTTGGAATTCGAGTATTTCTTTCTATCAATTTGGTCATGACACCTCCAGCCGTTTCTATACCCAGGGATAACGGGGCAACATCCACCAATAAAACGTCTTTAATGGCGTCACTTTTGTCTCCTGTTAAAATGGCGGCCTGGACAGCGGCACCGTAAGCTACTGCTTCATCGGGGTTGATGGATTTATTCAGTTCTTTACCATTCATAAAATCTTGTAAAAGTTTCTGGATTCTAGGGATTCTTGTTGAACCTCCGACAAGGACAATTTCGTCGATTTTAGATTTATCCAACTTGGCGTCTCGTAGAGCTTTTTCCATGGGATCCATGGTGCTTCGGAATAAATCGGAACACAATTCTTCAAATCTCGCCTTTGTAATTTTCGAATAGAAATCAACACCTTCGAACAAGGCATCGATCTCTATCTTAGCTTCAGCACTATTTGATAGAGTTCTCTTGGCTCGTTCACAACAGGTTCGAAGTCGACGTAAAGATCGAGAATTATTAGAAATGTCCTTACCGTGTTTTCGCTTAAATTCTTGAATGAAATGGCTGACAAGACGATTATCAAAATCTTCTCCTCCTAAATGTGTATCACCAGCCGTGGATAAAACTTCAAACATACCATCTTCGATTGTTAGGATTGATACGTCAAAAGTTCCTCCACCCAGGTCAAAAATAAGAACATGTTTTTCACCAGTTATGCTTTTGTCCAAACCGTAAGCTAGAGCTGCTGCTGTTGGTTCGTTGATAATTCTTAAAATGTTTAATCCAGCAATAACACCGGCATCTTTAGTAGCTTGTCTCTGACCGTCATTAAAATAAGCGGGTACCGTTATAACAGCATCTGTAACTTTCTGTCCTAGATAAGATTCCGCTGTTTCCTTCATCTTTGTCAATACCATAGAACTAATTTCTTCAGGTGAAAATGTTTTTACTTCATTTTTGTACTCCACCTGTAATTTTGGCTTGTCACCAGTTTTGATCACCTTGAATGGCCAATGTTTGATGTCATTTTGAACTGTGGAATCGTCAAACTTTCGTCCAATTAATCTTTTGGCGTCAAAGATGGTGTTTTGTGGATTCAGTGCTACCTGATTTTTAGCAGCGTCACCAATCAATCTCTCTGAATCTGTAAAGGCTACATAACTTGGTGTTGTTCTGTTTCCCTGGTCGTTGGCGATGATTTCTACTGCTCCGTGTTGAAATACACCAACACATGAATAGGTTGTACCTAAATCAATGCCAATGGCGGGTCCTTTAACTTTACTTGTCATATTTATTCTGCTGTTACGAAGTTTATCAAAATCTCTTTTTAACACTTTTCTTCACAAAATCTTGTTTTTCGTCTGCTATTTTCCGTCTGCTTTTCAATCAACGTATATAGTTTCTCTGCTTGGATTTTGTGGTAAGTTTTCACGTAAAAGTTGAAACGTTTCTTGTTATAATTATCGCTAACTTTCTCTTAGTAAAGCTGTATAATATATCTGACTAAAATGTGCTCCTCGAAGCTTTATATATTATTTCAGTTTCTCCCAGAAATGTCAAGATCAATCGAGAAGCATCGCGGGTGTTTTTGTTTACATGACATAAACAGATCTAGCATTTAATTGGTCGTTATTTAGGGGAAAACCAAAGAAGGGAAGTAACTCCTGTTTTCGCGACTTTTCTTGAAATATACAAATTTGCACCGGTTGTAAGAGAGAAAGAATAATATCAGTAGAGAAACATAATATTTTTAGCTAAAGAAAGAATATTTTCCAATAATTTTTGTGTTATTATTTTGCTTCAGCAATTTGGGACACTGTAACTATTTATTCAAGAATATTTGTAAAAATTAAGAAAAATGTGACGCTATAGAACCTATATTAGATTCAAAATTCTAATTTTTTGTTAAAATATCTATTTTATAATTTCTATTCATGTAATTTCTAAATTAAGTCAACAATCTTTTTGTATTGACCTGTTCATGTTATTTGTATTTTGTGTCTTGATGAAGTTTTTCAAGTTATTCGCGTTATCAATGACAAAATGTTCTATGTGATGACACTGTAAGGGTTTGAAATATATTTAATGTGTATGCTTGATCACTAAGTAAAGCGCTTAATAATTATAACATGGAGTTCCGGGGTTAAAGAATATTTTCCAGCATTATTCCACCTTGTATACATGTTGGTGTGCACGTAAATGATCCCTTGACAGCTGAAATTCAATCCAGATGTTCTGATAAAACGCTTTTGTGGTCTTATTTGGGAGACATTCCGTCGAAACAAATGCTGATTTTACATTAGCACCACCGGCGTATGTACTTGACTATGCAGTCATTAACCTTGATGGCCTGTCAAAAATCCAATCCTTTAATGTTATTAATGTGTAAGCATTTCCTAAATCAGGTGTGAAAACATCATAGGCTAATGTTGTTTAGAAAATGAATGTGATCATAACCCTAAGCCAAACAGTAGATAAATAGAAACTAAGTGACACTGCAGAAAAAACTAATGAAATAAAGATGACATCGATGCGACTTTCGTTCGTTCGTTTCTTGAGTTTAACATTCACTTCCACGGGCGGGGGGGGGGGGGGGGGGATATCGTAGACAAGACTTAGTCGATCCGATTTAACGAGCCCCAAATATTAACTTTTTTCCTCCGACAAATTAAATTCTAAAACATTTCTTTTATCTTTAAGAAAAATAAAGACGTTTGCAGTGTTTATTTTCTATTTAGCGTAAATGGGTATTAAATGAGTGAAAGGTAGCATTCTGCCCGAACCAGTAACCTCTTATTTAAAGAATGCACGCGTCATTGAGTCAGTGATTGACGTCGCGTGATGTGACGCCGCGTGTTGAAGACAGACCTCTATTACAGAGATATTAGAAGACTTGCGTAATTCTGTGTGAGTAAGACGTTGGCATGCTTACTTACACGTCCCGTGTTAAAGTGACGTGGTTTCGATTCGTCGCTTGAACGTGACCCCTATTCAACCTCGTGGGGTTTCTCCGATCCCTACCCCCTCCCCAATGCTAAAGAACCTTACGCGCAAGCGAATTATTGAAACAAAAATGAACCTAGTTTGGGTCGAGTGGAGTTATACTGGACACAAGGTCTGGCAAGGGAAAACGTATAGTCCTTTGGATGGATGGAAAACCGAGGTTGAATTCAACTTCGTGGGGTTTCTCCGATCCCTACCCCCTCCCCAATGCTAAAGAACCTTACGCGCAAGCGAATTATTGAAACAAAAATGATCCTAGTTTGGGTCGAGTGGAGTTATACTGGACACAAGGTCTGGCAAGGGAAAACGTATAGTCCTTTGGATGGATGGAAAACCGAGGTTGAATTTATGCATTGACCCGCACGTATTAAACCATTGGCATCTGGAATTCGTTACAATTAGATTAAGGCACAGCGCCTTTGTCCAGGGACCTGTTTCACAAAATTCTAACAAAGATAAAATCCAAATTATATTAATTTGATTGGATTAAATTAAATTGATTTTAGTTCTTAGCCAATCAAAACTGAAGTATCTACTAAAATTTGGATTTCATCTTTAGTTAAGATTTCGAGAAACCAGGTCCTTGTAAACTTTCTCTCATAGCACAAGGTGTACGCCCGTCTTCATAAGCCCTGATGTTGCAGAACAGTAGGACGTTAAACCCACTTCATCTCTCATATATAATGGTTACATCCATTGATAGAAGATATATGTAACCATTATATATCATGGCCTAAGGCCGCAAATGGAAAGATTGCAAAATGATATTCTAAAAACAGGAAGAAGCCTCGGCTCTCCTATGTGTTGTCTGCGATATCACTTCTGTGGAAGCGGACGTTAGAACACCAGGTAGTAGTAGTAGTAGTGATAGAAGATACTATACATTATAACTGGATCCATGTATATTAGCTGTAATCTAGGGTTAATCGATAGTGGATATAAAACGGGGCATTCAGTATCGTTAAAATCACTGTTATAGACGTGTGTGCTTTTTAAAAAGGTTGTAAGGCAGATATAATATCTATTTCACCAAGATTTAGTTATATATATATATTGATTAGAGAAGGTATACAAATTGCCGTGGCGGGGCGTAACGACTCAGTGAGTAAAAAACTAGCTCGCGGACCAGGAAGTGTCGGTTTCGATCCCGGTGTTAGCAGAGAAAGATCCTGGGGATTTTCCGGTGTAGTTTCCGCTTGAAGGTGATACAAGATAGGGGGCCAAGTTCGATCGATGCGACGAAATAACTGGGGTCTCGTTTACACATTTGCGTACACGTAAAAAAAGACTTATGGCAGTGTCATAAATTTTATACACCTTGGTCGGAGGCCCCATAGATATTGAGGCTCTATGCTCCATCCTGCTGAAGGTAAATCTAGCAGTGGCGATAGCGGCACATCTGCAAGTGCTAATTTTAAGTACTGAATGAAGTTCTTGTAGATATTCTTGCTAGAATAGTTCAATAATAAATAATGAAATATGAATATTATATTAAACATTTCAGTCAAACTACTCGCGTCTGAGTTCGATTACCAGCCTTTGAAGTCTTCACATTAAAGTCTTGATTGTTCCGATAATAAGCAAAGTTTCGATTATTCATTTTCATATAAAATTATTAAAAGGCTGCCATGTTCCAATCCACGGAAAATCGAGACCATCCTAGGGCCTGGAGAGTTGATTATGAGGGTTGTCATGTGAATAAAGGTTAATTAATAATTAACAAAATTTGAGGACGAAGGAACGTTATATGCAATATGCAGATTTACATCTTACATAATGCATCTTTAATAAATCGATATTATTAGACTGGCCCAGTCTCTTCTATTTATTTTTGGTGTGTGGAGAAGACTGGCCACCAGTCTACTATATCATTCATATCTTTTGTAATTGTCTTTTGAATATAGACCTTGCCTACACAACATGAAGACATACCAGTGTAATCGTCCTTTCCAATTCACAATGTAGTTATTCTTTTTTAGAAAAAGAGCAATGTAAACAGAATCACAAATTATTTACGAAACATCTTTCATTAAGTCACACCCCGCTAGTTGTCTTAAAGTAGGTAAACCTCTAATTTAATATTTTCCACAAAATTCGAAATTAAAAACACGAATTAGAATTCAATATTGGTCCTTTTCACTCAATATTGATGTTGTTATATTACCGTGAAGATATTTTCCACATTTCTCAATGTTTGTAGTGCTATTATGCTATATAATCGGTTATTGTTGTTGTCTTTTTCTCAGTATCCCGTTTGCTTGGTGTATATATGTGAAAAAACTAGCGGAGATTTGCTTTCTCTCCTAGCTTTGACATTAGTCGATCGCTTATTATTTTTAAACACTTAAGAAAGAAAAGCCCCGGTTCCATATTATACAGTAGGTGATAGATTAAATCAGAGTATTTTGTCTGCCACGTGGCCATTCAAGCAAATACACCAGACAATTATTTACTTCAAATAAAGAAATATGGAGATCCGGGAGTCTGACTCATCCAATGCTGTGGACGTTGAGTCAGTTCTAGAATTCACCAAACATCATTTCAACAGTCATCGTTGAATTACAATCATTTATGTGACGTATATTATCGCCATGGCTGTTGTAAACTAGTGATGTTATAGAAGTATAATATTATATACTTAACGTTTTCTCGAGTTATATCTTTATTTAACACAACGTGGAGTCCAGATAAAAGAAGAAAAGAACGAAATAATGTAGTAGCAGAATCGTACGTCGCAATTAAATATTTTGATCTTAGTGGGGCATATGTTGTTCATATTCCACTGTGTTTATTGTTGTTTTTCCACAATCTACACTTAATATTGTTGTTAAATACACTTTATTGTTGTTTTCCCAATAATCTACACTTTTTATTGTTGTTGTTTTCCATAACTTACACTTTTTATGTTGGTTTTTTTTTCGTATTTCACTCTTTTTATTGATGTGTTTCCATATTTCACTCTTTTTTGCATTGTTTTTCTATTTCATATTTCACTTTTTCTCACATTCCACTCTTTTATCACTGTTTGTGTTTAGATGCTGATGTTACAGTGAATGCATTAAAAGTTTCGTCCATACCGTCCTTGCTACAAGAGTCTGAACAACTATAGGTAGCGGATGTATCGTATATATCGTCTTGGTGATTCTCAAAAACGTCTGGTACATCTGAAAGTAATAATAATATGGACTGCCATAAAACAAAATGGAATGAAATGGGGTTTAACGTTCTACTGTTCTGTTCCAAACTGGGTTAAAGGGACAATAACATTCTTGCTGGCTTGGTAGCTCCAGAAAATAAATAATACCCTTATACTAAGTACTAGATGTTTAAGTGTCCTACCTGTTGTGTAAATTATCCATTACAAACTATTTTACTTGTCCAGAGGGTTCGAAAATATCTTAAAATCCAAGTCACATTTGAAAAGGTTTACGTTAGACATTTCAAATCAATTGGTTGAATTTTTCCAATTTTTTAAAATAGGTGTGTTAAGATGAAATTTATATCATCATTTAATTGGAATATTCTAAAGTAATACGATTTGTTAACCAGAATGAAGATTGGGACATATTATTCAGTTACAACAAGAGTGTTATTGGGGCTTTAAGGAACGTGTGCTATGAGGGAAATTTTGCCCCGACAGCATATATACATGTATATCGAATTCCAACTACCAAGGGATCTTTTACGTGCACGTCAGTGTGTACACGGGGGTGGGGTGGGGTGGATGTCAGAATGGTTATCACGTGCTCGCTGTATCATGAAACATGTCATTGAGTCAATTGGCGTAGTTTCGAATACCCTGTTGTACGTGACAAGGAGTTGGGGTCGCCGGTCAAGCCTCGTGGGTTTTATCCGGGTCCGCCGGTTTCCTCCTACGCGCAAGCGAGTTAGATGTTGATGTATAATCGAATACAGATATATTGCACCACGTTTTTATTATAAGGTAAACTTTTACGCTAGATTAATAATTTTAATTTACTCACTGATTTCGTTTGATTCTTTCCCCTCGGGTTCACCGCGGTCATAGGTTAAAGTGCTCGTCATAGTATCAGGGTCTGTATAAGTGTTCCTGTAATTATTCCTGTTAATGCTAGCAGATTGGCTGCTTCCACAACCCATTTTAAAGTGAGTTCACCACATGTGTCTATTGTTTCAGGAAGATATGACAGACACAGAATATAACATATTCATCTATTCACTGTATCTATAGAAAATGAAAATTGCATAAGATTTAGATGAAGGGCTAGGGTCGTCAGAAGCGGATTCAAGGGGGGGGGGGGAAGAGCCCCCCCCCCCCTAATTTTCGACAGTGCCCTTTTTTACTGCTGAATGGATCACCCAAATATCTCCTTTCCGAACGTTTGCCTAGACGAAAATATCAGCCAAATAGCCCTTGGAATGGCTATACAGATGAAAATTGCATAAGATAATAATGATAATAATCTTGGGGAACCCCCTCGCCCTAAACCCCCCGCTCAGCGGCGTGCCCCTTCTCCGCGGTCAGTGCCCTCATTTTGCGGCGCCCGCCCCCCCCCCCCCTTTTCAAAATTCCTAGATCCGCCCCTGGTCGTTCTTGCAATAATAGTTCCAAACCAATGAAAAATGATTACATATTACTTTATTCTGACCGACGGCATTGGCACACTGTTTATTTAGCAAGGGTACTGGACAACGAGACTAAGGTTTGATTATCCAGTTTATCGTTAAATTTTTAAACCTTGCGGGCGTTCCAATCCATTTAAATCTCTGTCATCTCTATAATAGTTTATTTACATTTGAAACCAAATTAAAGACCTGAAATATGCAGATTTAGCTCAAACATAACGTATCTTTAAATGGAGATTCCTGGTGTTTGGAAATTATTGTAATACATTTCAACACATGCGCGAACTATTTGCCAGACATGTACCGGGCAGTATTTAATATTTTTTCTTTCGGGTCAAATTTGAAATCCATTATCCACAACGAAGATAAAAACAAAAAAATGAGGTCCGACTGTAAGCCAACCCAATCTACACTCTTCTTATCTAGTAAGACCACCTCCTTTACGTAGGTATGTTTATATCTACAAACGCGATTCATTTCTAACAAATTTTAACAAACAATTTGAAATTTCATAAAATAGAACATAGCTGTGACTGGTCTAACGCGTGCGCTTTAGATCTTCAGGTCTGTGTTATTCAAATAGAACTGTGTCGTGTGTTAGTCTCGAAATTATCTAGTTTGTACCGTGTGGACGTTAAACACATTTCGCCCTGTCTTGTTTACGGACCGACATTAGATTGATCTGAACGTGAAGTTCCATTCTGCACACAGTGAACCACCAACAAAATTCCCTTGGTATACTTAGTGTCTTCGAAAAAAATCGTCGATTTCAGACTTAAAATGTCAGTGTTTGTTCTCAAGCGGAGCTAATTGTAGAGTGTGAGAGAGAGAAAGAAATGGGGTTTAACGTCTACTCGACACAAACTAGGTCATTTCGAGACTAACGCATGGTTTAATTCTATTTCAGTAATTCGCTAGCGCGTAGTGGTCATTAAGCTAATTGTGGACTGGTAGCCTAAGTTTCGTATGATGACGTTCATGTAGCTAATCTATAAATATCAGACCGTTATATAGAATTAATGACTTTCCTGAGTAATATAAATCAGGGAGTTTTGGTAAATCATTCATCTTAAAAGAAAGGGGGGGGGGGCTAAACGCTCATTCGACACTAACTATGTGATTTCG
The DNA here is from genome assembly GCA_948474765.1 of Patella depressa. NCBI lineage: Eukaryota > Metazoa > Mollusca > Gastropoda > Patellidae > Patella > Patella depressa. The sequence goes on along the minus strand of OX419715.1, from coordinate 71,896,327 downwards.
GGCATTACATATGTTTTAATTTGCTTGTGCGTAGGGAAGACCAGGGGAAATCTCACGAAGATGGATAAGTGACCCTACTCTTTGTCATGTACGACGCGAGCGACCCCACACCACTTAATTCAAAAAAAAAAAAAAACACGCATTAGATCATCCGGCCACCCACACAAGAAAATATGCAATCTGATTTTTATTAGATCTGGGATATAGTTACTCGACGGTGGAGATAGAAAGTACATACATATTGATTGAAAACATGGAAAAACTTATTATGGCGGCCATATTCTATCTTCAAAATACTGCTTTACTCGTAACCTACATATGTCTACTAATATCTCAGCCTCTAAATCACGAATAGGATCACAATCTTTCTGTCTAAACCTACAATTTCAGGACAAAGGAATGCAAATTCATAAACTAAAAAATGATCAGGGGCCATTTGCTTAAAACTAAATTATTTTAACGATCCGTTAAACTTTAACGGATCGTTATCTTGCTAACATTTTGTTTGTTAACGGTCCGTTAAATTTTTGTTGCTGGAAAGTCAATTTCATTATCCGTTTGTTAATGGATTCAAGAGAAGACTGTTTGTTCATTGGCTGAATTTTAAGTTTACATGTATGTATATAACAACGTCATAGAAGTTAGTATCTGTATGAAATATTATCGGATTTTTACTACAGAATATTTGACGCCACAATTTTCTACAGCCCCTCAAAATTCTGCAGAATACTATAGAATTTCATCCTATAAAAAATGGAATAGCCCACCATCGCCCAAAACCTCTAGAATGTTGTATAGAAAACTATAATGGTAATCTACATGTATGACATATACTGCAGCCCACTAATGCAACCGTTAAACGGATAACGGAGCCCAACACCTCCGTTAACTATAACGGCAAGTTAACGACACGTTAAAGTTAACAGGGCTTTCAGCAACAACCTTTGTCTCAGTTAAAGTTAACGATCCGTTACCTCCATGTGGGACTTTCTCGGTCAATATTAAAGGGACAATAACATTCTTGCTGGCTTGGTAGCTCCAGAAAATAAATAATACCCTTATTCTAAGTACTAGATGTTTAAATGTCCTACCTGTTGTGTAAATTATCCATTACAACCTATTTTATTTGTCTAGAGGGTTCGAAAATATTTTAAAATCCAAGTCACATTTGAAAAGGTTTACGTTAGACTTTTCAAATCAATTGGTTGAATTTTTCCAATTTTTTAAATTAGGTGTGTTGAGATGAAATTTATATCATCATTTAATTGGAATATTCTAAAATAATACGATTTGTTGACCAGAATGAAGATTGGGACATATTTTTCAGTTACAACAAGAGTGTTATTGGGGCTTTAAGAGCGAGTCCAGTAAGTGCCGGCAATTTCATGGATGATGCGTCGTCAAACTATAATTTTCAATTAGTATGAATTCCAATGTTAAATATTGTAATACGTAGTATAAATGGAAAAGAGTTCGTTTCCATAAAATGAAATCAAATGAAATGAGGTTTGTCGTCCTACTGTTCTACCCCGAATGGGCTAATGAAGACGGACATACGCCATACAGTGTGCTTGTTAGTCCCCCAGTCCTTCACCATTAACAAGGGGAAGCCACGCCGGAAAATTCAGAGGAACTTTCTCGGACAACACCGGGATCGAACCCGCGACTTCTAGGCTATGGAGTCATCGTCTTACTCATCGGGCCATCGCGACTTCCAAGTGTACGCTTTGGGATTCAATTTCAACGTAGATAGGTCTATTTGGAAGCTAGGTACGTAGGCAATGTCACAAAATGTCGATTTTAAATTACTGTAGGTTAGAAATTAGAATCAAAATTGATATGACAGCAGAGTGTTTCCCCGGATGAATCATGACGATAATAATTATAAAACACTGTAAATTGGTATTATTAGGTATGGGCTAGTTAACCGAGCGTGTCAAAGCCCTGTGATCAACATTCAAAATTGTCATAATTCTTACCTTTATGTTGTCTGATTACTATTAACTGCCAACCTGCCTCGACTGATTTTAATGAATCTCGACTATTGATCAAAAAGCTGTCTATTTATTGCTCTGTTGTGGGAAAAAATCAATAGTTAATTCAGCTCTGACGTTTAATAAAGAGTGCTGCTTCAAGCATGAGACCCGTCACTAAGGATACATATTGCTAACTTTTAAACAATAACATTTACGATCAGGCAATCGAGAAGTTAAAAGCGACATTTCCAAACTTAATTAATTGTATATAATGTCATAATCACACGAACATTCAACGACTAGTCTGTTTCAAATGGATGAAATGGGGTTTAACGTCCTTGTTTTCTGCACCAATCGGGCTAAAGAAGGCGGGCTTAAGTCATGTTGCGTACTTAGCTACGAGGGAAACATTGTCCAGATCTTGACGGCGTTTTTACATAGTCTCTGTTTTCCGTCCCACTAGAACGACTTGACAGTGTTCCTTGGTTTGCCCTCCGTCCTGCACCACTGACAAGAGTAAACCACACTACCCCCCCCCCCCCCGGTTAGTGAGCCAGCGCCATATACTACTGAGACACCTATTAATCTCATTGAAAACCCAGTAAAACATTCGTATCACTAGCAAATTGAAAGTTATAGCGTTGTTTGTCGCCGATAAGCCGCGGTGACTCAGTGAGTAAGACACTGGCTCGCTAACTTCGAAGTCCTGTGTACGAATTGAAAATTAGCAAAAGTAGTAATGTCCCTTTAAGTCTTAAATCAACGAAAACTTTATCTAAATTATGATAAAATATACTTACCTTTAATATTGTAAATGTTATTGGTCAGTAATAGACCTCCACTCTGGTCAACCCGTTCCTCGTAGTAGTAGAAATAGAAACATGCATCTGTTTGTTATAACCCATCATTTTACAATCGTCTCTCGCAATGCCATACTAATTAACGAACATATGTCATATTCGCCATTTTATACTGTTCGCCAATCATCATCGGTTTAAACCTGTAAAAAACACTGACCGGGTTTGTAGTTTAATATAATTAACGCCTGGTGATCACATCAAATACAAGGGGCTATTCCTTTTTACACAATTTCTGTTGTTTTGAAGGCATTTCCACTATGAATTCAGAATCCTTCATTCTCATTTCGTTAATGATACGTCTGTTGACGTGAACTTACCTCAACTGTATATAACGATGATTGTAAGATGACGGTAAAAGGGTGTGTCCAGTTTGTAATTTACCGTTTCCTTATTAACAATATCAATATTTAGATAGCAGAAATGCAATAGAATTAAGAACAATAACATGATCCTCTGTTGTTTTGATATGGCCTTGGAAAAAATCAATCATACTTAATCGTTTGGGATGAGATATTAATTAAAACCATATCATTACTCTCCGGGATTAAAAAAATCTGCAAAATATGATAGATATAAAAGATTTTTATCATTTCTGTCCATTAAAGATACGTTAGTTAAAGATAGATTAATAAAGAGTTGGCCATTTTTGCTACAATAATTCTAAAAATAGATGATAAAAAAAGAAATCATTGAAAATGTCAGTCACGTTACTTTGTTCTGAATGGAATTGTCACTGTTGGAAGTTTCGACTAGAAATAGGCATTAACTTTGACCGCACCGTCTACGAGAATTGGTGATCGCTTGATTAAAGTTAGGAACCACAGCCAATCGTGTTAATTCAGAATCTTGTATTCCAGTGGCAATGAGGGAGAATTGGGGTGGGGGTCTTACTTTGCCCTCCCTTAATTTCGCACCGCTAATCCTTACAGAAGATTCTATTGTACGAACGGAGAAAATGGTAACACTCTAGTTTAGTAAATTTGATGTCGATGTGTAAGACAAATATAACCCTACTAACCTCTGTCAATACGTGGATTAACCTGCGGAGTAAACTTATATCTTCTAATTACTTTTTATAACCCATTGTTCATTCTAATCTCATGTTGACGATTGGCGTTTAAGACTACTCATTGATTATCATCCGCATCATTCGTATTGTTAGATCATCTGGAAACTGGAAATCGTGGTATTTATAGTAGTAACCATAGAAACTATTATAAACTATATTATGAAATGTAATGAAATGAAATGGGGTTAAACGTCCCAATGTTTTGCTCCTAATCTGGACTAATGAAGACAAGCATATGCCATACAGTGTGCTACGAATGAAATTTTACCCGGGCAGCGGCGCTACGACCTACTCTTATATCGAATTCCAACTGCCGAGGGATCTTTTACGTGCACACCAATGTGTACACGGGGCCTCGGTTTTTCGTACCATCCGAACGACAAGACAACTCAGGCCATCCATCCTGCATCACTGGCAATCACGCCGGAAAATCTGGATGAAATTTCGCGGCCAATGCAGGGATCGAACACCCGATCTCCAGGCTAGTCAGCGTCTTACCCACTTAGCCACCGTGATCACCTATATTATGAACTGTGGGGCTGGATGTGGGTGAGCGTTGTTACCCTGCATGCTAATTTAACAGATTTTACATTTACACAAGGGAACAGAATATTATCAGTAATTTCAGTGGTTTTCTTACAACTGGTCCAAGAGGAAGAATATAATACATGGATAAATGAGGGGCTTATAGTTCAGACGGCCTTGGCTGGGTATACGGTTCTTTAAAATAAAAAATTAATTCCATATTTTCTTTCGAAAATCTTTTATGTCCCTTTAAAACAGTGTCCGGTTTTCGGGTTTGTCCTGCAGTGATTGATAAACCCGGGAACGTTGATATGACGTGAATCCTCAACTCTATTTAGTAGTAAACACGACTTCAACTCTATCTTTTAAGAACGACATTGGAAATAAACCAGTGTATATTGTGTAATTTATGCATATCTTATGTGTAAGATTATCATGAAGATTACCCCCCCCCCCAAAAAAAAAAAAAAAATTAAAAATAAAAAAAAATAATAATAAAAAAATAAATATGTAAAATCGTAAATGGGTGTGTCAATTATTTGAAATATATTTATACTTGAAAATCTTTTCTATGTCATCTCCAATAGAATAGAAGGCTTGATCTCGATTTAACTCCATACATCTTGGCTAGATGTTGTAAAACTGTCAGGTTATGACGTTATGTAGACACAATTAGAGTTTCTAAAGAAATAGGATATTATTTTTAATTAAGGGAATTCAACTGTCGTTTCGGGAAAGTACATAATAGAAAATGAAATAAAATGACATAATTACCTTTCTTTCTCCATATATACTATGTACTTTTTATAACTCGTTTTTGGACACGGTTTTAAAACTGAAATATAGTAGACGTAGACATTCTGCTGATCCTAAAGAGTAGCGTTCAGATATTCGAACAATATTACTATTCGAATATTCGACGGGTCTTGAAATTTGTATTCGAATATTTTCAATTTTAATATGAACAGTGGTTTATGATAGTTTTTATTTAATTTATTATGATTTCGTGAAATTTTAGTTGACATGTGAACAATGCACAAGATTATATACTACGCAGCAAAAGAAACGTCAGTACCGATACAGTATTCCGACGTCTCACCAAAGCATACGCACTTGAGCCAATGATTGATGCCGCGTGATGTCATCGCACGTGTTGAAGACAGTCATCTGTGACAGAGATTATTCGTAAGTACTTGATCTCTAGCAGGGCCTTCACAAGCCTATGTGGCACCCAAGACAATAGTTTCAGTGACGCCACGCCACGCCACGCCACGCCACGCCACGCCACGCCACGTATATTGCATTCATGCATAACGTATTTTCCTGGTACATAAAACAGATACATTTCCTTTGATTATAATACACAAAGAAATCACCATATATTGTTGCTATATACAATGATCAAAAAATATTATTGGGTTTTATGTTAAATTAATGTGTTCAATATATAAAATACAGTTTACATTGTAAAAATACAATGTTAATTTACAGTACATATTATTCCAAAAAAAAACTTGCCATGACTCTTTGCTTTACTGTAAATTAACAATTTACGCCGTTTTAATGTTTTCTACATTAGAAATGGAATAGAGTTTACTGTCCCACTTTTCTGCTTAACAAGGACAGTGAAGACAGATATATAAGCAGTGCGCTGTGAGGAAAATCTTGCCCCAAAGCGTCTAGGGTCCCATCAAACCTCGGTGGACACACTTCACCAGTTTACAGTGTTCAAGGCTAGAAAAGACTCGATACGAGTGTAACGCATGGCGAATAATGCATACAATAGTAATCGGTATTTCTCTACAATACATTATGTACGGTATACCTCTCTATTAACGTGTTGCCAAAACATGGCCATTATTAAACCGTTTAGTTATACACGCTGTATTCGTTACTTTATTACTTGATATACATATATAGATATATCTGATTCCTAAAGCAGGAAATGTAGTAAATATTATTACGAATTGATCTTCGTATGGCAAATCTTTTGATGATTCGATTGCAAAAATGGGGTGATTTTTAAAAAAAAATCAGTCTCATTAATCTCACTATATTCAAAGGAAAGAAAGCTTTATCATTAAAAAAATCTTACATGGAAATTACATTCTAAAATTAACGGCGATAAAAGGTAAGTTTATTATATATATTTAGTACGATATAGTTTGATACCAGCAGTATTAGTATATATATGAATCAATAAGTTATAAATATGCTTGAATGTATCAGTATACTCAATATAATAGAAAGTTATATACACTTAGGATTATTTGCCAGTGATTTTTCTATCTTCGACAAAATTTAATCAGCGACAAATAATACAGTCAATTTCGTTTACATTCTTTTTTCTTAATAAGTTTGCTTAAAAATTTAGTTAATTTTGACTAGAATTGTTTCTTTTTAGTGTAGACTTTGTATAGGAAGAATTGTGATCATGGGATGCGGTGACTCCAAACTAGATGATACTAGAGATTTTCCAGATAAAACTAGCGAGGCAGCGCCTGCTAATCATCCTGTTATATTTACTAATAATACAGAGCCCACGCCTCCTAAAACACTTAGAAAAGACATTATACCATCTTTAAGAGAATTTGCGGAAATCGACGAACACGCTAAATCAGTAAGTCATATCGAAGCCCCCTTCCTAATTTGTCCCACTGGAACGAAAAATAAGTTGGTTTTTTTTGGTTTTTTTTGTCGAAGTATGCTGAAATGAAATAAAATGACGTTTGCCTTCCTACTGTCCTGATCCTAATGAGGACGTAATGGCGCTAGGCCTACTCTTAATTCGAATTCCAACTTTCTATGTTTCTTTTACGTTCACACCAATGTGTACACGGAACCTCGGTATTTCGTCCCGAAGTATAACGCTCTCCTTACACAATTTTATTTTTCCACGATAATATTGCTTGGGTTTTTTTGAACAGTTTAATAATGCTTGATGTATAATGTGTTGTGATTTCCTCCAAATGGCCAACATATTGTGTTGACAGGCGCGGATCCAGGATTTTTTGCAGAGGGGGGGTCTAGGTTTGATAATTGCTTAACTAATTGCGCACAACCGATTAATTTGGTAAATTAGTTTCAATTTGGTTCATTCTGACGTATTTCCGGAAGGTAATTTTCAAAATTACAGGTCTAAATCGCCAATAAAATCGCATAAAAAATTTTCAAGCCTGAGCGGGGGGGGGGGGGGGGTCCGGACCCCCTTGACACCCCCCCCCCCCTCTGGATCCGCGCCTGGTTGAGGGACATCAAACCCCACTCCATTCTCTTATATCTAGTGCAAGTGTGTGGTAAGGTCTTCATACGGCATGGATGTATCCAAACTTTTTCCTGCTGCTGCGTTTTGAATGCTGGTAAACAAAACATGTATGTTTCATCTCTTTACAACTATTCAGTAAAATTTAAAATTGATTAAAGGTAGAAAAATCTATATGTAAAATAATCTAAATTGTAGGTACCTAGTTCTGTGAGATTATCTCCCCCTACATTAGTACAGTATTTAGTTGGACCCTGTACCAGAGATTTGGATGTAATTCGAGTATTTTATGTGTGGATTTGTACCAATATCAAGTATGTAAAATTTAAGTCATCTGAAACACAGTGAAAATTATCCTTATCAGCAATTTAATGATTTAATGAGCGTCGTCTTCATTAGTTCAGCTCTAAGCGTAGGTCTCATTACACTCGCCCTGTACATTCAGGAACCGTGCTATTGAATCCTTGCCGAAAACGAATAGGCCCCCATTCAATTTTACTGGGAAACTTTCACTGCTGAACGCCTGGACAATGTAAAGGAACATTCTATGAGGAAATAAGACCTTGCTTAACTCGGTAGAGCCAGTATGCGCAACACAACGTGTTAAAAATACGTCTACTTCTATTCTAAACGGCTTGACAGAAGCCATTGAACTACTATTGTAATTTATTTCAGTTATGACGTGGACAGTTACTTTGGTAAAAGAATGCCTAGAAATGATCCCCAGTCAGTTCTTGATTCTAAACTAGCAGTCTGTCAAGGATACAGTGAACTGTTTGCTCTTTTCTGTAGGTAAGGTTTTTTTTAAGGGCGCGTGAAAAAAACAGAGTTCTCCAGTTTCCTGTGTGATTGAATTCTCAAAGGTTTATAGCTTAAACATACATTATGCAAGAGCTAAATCTGTCTATTGCAGGTCTTTCTTTGACCCTAAGGTCTTATCTTAAAGGGCCAATCCCGATAACTTTTTGGGAAATAAAACTGCTTAATTTTGTGTTAAAATAACATAAAACCCATTACCTTAGGCCGACCAACTAACCCGATATTTGTGATACGCTTGTAAATAACTTGAACCTGACAGTCTTCATCTGGAAATGGAGACCGTTGTATTATACAGTATCTGGATAAAACCAGACTTTTTTCTATAAAAAATAATATATAGGTGAAATTTACCTTTGGTTATCAAGTACAGTACATGGGTCTTTCATTGTATAGACCTCTCAAGAAACGGGAATCGATTAAAAACTAACCCGAAATCTTAAAAGGGTTACATGTCCGGATAAGCAGTGTTGACGTCTACGTCCAAACGACTCAATATTTTGAGCTGAAATTTTGAGACAAGGTAAATACACCATGCCGCTATATCTTGGTCCATAAATTTCATAAATACTCGAACTTTAATTTTTGAGACTCTGTTCTTATCGGGATAGTCCCTTTAATTATTAGTTAAATATCAACTCTCGGTGTCATCGCTAGCCTGTGATATTTGCGGAATTGGGTTCCGATTTGGTGCTCAACTTTCATTTATGAATTAATCATGTTATTTATCCTACCGAATTTAATAATGATGATCGAGAATTTTCAGCAAATTCCCTTTACATGATCTAGTTTTTAACTATTATATAGTGAGAACTGACATCTCTTTATCTAATCTCTTATAATGTACCTTTAAGTTTACCTAAGAGGATAACCTTTGTGTAAATACTTAAAGATACATTGGAACAACAAAGGGATAGGTATGAACCCAATACTGATCCTTGGGTAATTCGGGCCCTCTAGTTTTCTAAATTGGCAATACTATAATAATTCAGCAATGACGTCTATGATACGTTAAATCTTATTCAATCTATAAATAACTGCTATATTATCAGAGTATGTCAAGTTAATTGTGTCAGTATTCTCAACAATTTATCATGATATAATTTTATTTAAAGTCTTTAAAATTTTAATCCTTCATAATATTATATCTTTACAGGATCGCTAAATTACCTAATAGAATACTGACAGGTCATTCGAAGGGGTTTGCATATAACCCCGAAAGACCACTGACTGCAGATACTGTAACGAATCATGCATGGAATGTAGTATTTTCCCAAGGCAGCTGGAGATTCATAGAATGTACGTGGGGAGCAGGGCGAATGACAAAGGAAGGGAAATTTGAGAAGAAGTATACCGACCGACATTTTATGATGGACCCTGATAAAATGATCAACGACCACTTTCCGATGCTGGAAAGAGGCGAAGAGCCTAGCGCACCCTGGCAGCTACTGCGAGAACCGATTACACTAGAAGAGTTCAGCGAAAGAGCGAAATTTTACGAAGCAGGCATGGACTGGGGTTTGAATTTGCATCCTCACAGAAACTATAAACATGAAACTAGTGACGAGGTTGGAATAAAACTGAGGACAACAGTCGTTCCCCTCTGTGATGTCGGTGGTAAACTGTACGATAGGAAAGGCAAGGAATGCAATAATTATGTAATGGTTCAAAGGCTAGCCAATCATGTGTTTAAAGTAACTGTTCGACCTCCTGAATCCGAAAAGTACACCCTGTCATTGTTCGGTAGGATATCTCCAAAAGAAGATGGTCCTTACGCAAATCTTGTAGACTTTATGATTCAGGGGAACGACATCGAAGTGAAGGTGGATCCTTATCCAGAACAATTTGGTGCTTGGGGTGTTGACGACCCTACCAAATATGGGCTAGATGAAACCATGAAATATAATACCTCATATTTTAGCAATAATGGACGAATGAGTCTTCCTGTCCGTACAACTGGTAACGCCACGTTCACTTATAAACTCTCTCATGCGGAAAGATACATTGAAGATGCTGAAGATTATGTCATTCGGGAGTTCCAGAAGAATCTCATGGTGCTTCACATGAGGTTCCCATATAAAGGATTTTATACTATTAAACTATATTCAAAGACTGGGCCCGATCAAAAAGTGTTCGATCATGCTGCTAACTTGTTAATTGAGTGTCAACAAGCGGCGGATATAGGCGCTTTTCCTAAAACATTTGGTGAAACGAACAAACAGGCTTGCATTCTTCTGGAACCAGGCGAAAGAGACTTGCCGACAGATACACCCATAACATTCACAATAGAGTCGCCTCTCTTAAAATGCGCTATGGTGAAATCGGCTGCTGGTTCTAAAAGCATGGATCCAGCTGGCAAATACGAATGGACGGCTACTATAACAACCCCGACTGACCCAGATGAAAAGATTGGAATATATGGTAGCCCAATACCCAATAAGTATATGTCACTATACCAGTTCAAAACAGTAGCACCCGAACCGCCTGCTCGCAGAGCTCGGATAGAAGATACTTCTGAAATTAAAACTCCATCCCAAGCACCTCCAACTTCTAAATCTTACGAACAGTCTTCTAAAGAATACAACGAATTTCCTGATTTTCCCTCGGGCCCTTCTCGAAATTCCAGAGTAACCACAACTACAACCACTGCAATTTAGATTTTTACAGTCTCTTTGAAACAAATATACCCCAGCGCCGTATGTGGGATTTTAAAAGTGGGGGTGCAGCAGAGAGTGGTGTAGCGCCATAGCATCCACGTAAATGATATAAGAAAGTTTGGATCTGGACAAACGAACCCATTGGCGTGTGGGCGCCCTTAAAACCGACCGACTGACCAGTGCCGTAAGAGCAACACTTTGTGATCATAATCAAGTGTTTCATTTTATGATTGAAAACTTGTGAATTTTTTTAAAAAAAATTTTCAGGGCTTCTCATTTTCCTGAGGGTGATCATAATTAAGTGTATTATTTTATAATTGAAAGTTTGTCAATTTTTTGTTTGGAGGGGGGGGGGGGCAATGTACCCACTGCACCCCCGCTAAGTATGGCCCTGATATAACTTGGTTATTATCCACATTGATTAGTTCTGTTATGTAATTGTATTACTAATTTGACTGGGCTATGGATTCGCTTTGTTGAAGTACCTTCAGTAAATTACGGAAGCCCATAAGGGTCAATCAAATGAAAAAAAAAAATATTCTGACTATCTTGTAATTTCAAGATAGCCAAAGCCCATAAGGGTCACTCAAATGAAAAAAAAAATGTTCTGACTATCTTGTAATTATAGCTTATCTTGTAATTACAAGATAGCCAAATTAGTTTTCTTGTATTACAAGATACGGAGAAGCCCGTTAGGGTCAATCAGATGAAAAGAAAACTAATTTATTTCAAGGTCGTCCCACACTGATTTATCGGATAGTAATAGGCCAAAGAAGTGAGTGGGAGAGAGAGAGGGAGAGGGAGAGGGGGAATGGGGTTTAACGTCTACTCGACACAAACTGGGTCATTTCGGGACTAACATTTGGTTTAATTTAATTTCAATAATTCGTTTGCGCGTAGGGGTCTTTAGTAGTGGGGTGGGGGTTGGATGACGAATGGTTAGCATGTGCGCGCTGTATCATAAAGCCTGTCATTGAGACAACTGGTGTGGTTTCGAATCCCCCGTTGTACGTGACAAGGAGTAGGTTCGCCTATCCAACATCGTAGGTGTTCTCCGGGTCCTCCTCTTTCCTCCCACTGCTAAAGACCCCTACGCGCAAGTGCATTATTGAAATAAAATTAAACCATATGTAAGTCCCGAAATGACCTAGTTTGTGTCGAGTGGACGTTAAACCACATCCCCCTCTCTGTTTAGCAGTTGAAGGAAACCGGAGGACTGGCAACCTGATGATGCCGATCCCGTAACATACAATAATACTTCGTTGAGGTGGAGGGTTGGCAGGTCGATTTGTTATCACGTGCGTGCTTTATCTTAAAAGCCTGTCATTGGGTCAACGGACGTGGTTTCGAATCCCCCTTTGTATGTCAAGGGATCGGCATCACCAGGTTGTGCCCTCATTAAATACTATTCATACTCTCATTAACTTCATTCCCTCATTAATATCATTTATGATACATTGATTTCATGTTCTCCTTAAAGATACCTTCCCCGGGTACAAACTGTGTGATTTGATGATATATTTGGGCTAAAAATATATTCAAATTAATTAATCTATCAAACGTTTGCTTCAAATCCCTCTCAAAACATTGTATTCGTCAGGAGATACCGCAAGCTATAAATAAACTGCTTTTAGACGCTATGTCAGTCAGCTCATTTCATTGAGGGAGGGTCCGTTTTTCAGAATATCCTTTTCCTTACTTACTTTCCAAAAATCAAAATCTAAAGAAGTTTTCCGAAAAATAGAAATAGCGTTCTGTGGCTTCAAAGAGCGCATTAAAATTGATGAGTCATGATATAAATATGTTGTTGCTGGGTGTATGAAGTCAATGGTATTTATGGGAGCATGAAATCGGTGTATGGCGACCTGTATATTGGCATCTCGGTATCTTGTAATTACAAGATAGTCTATCTTGTAATTACAAGATAGGTTATCTTAGGCTATCTTGTAATAACAATAGTCAGAATTTTTTTTTCATTTGATTGACCCTTTTGGGCTTCCGTAGTAAATTACGACGCGCTACGTCGAAAGGAGCAGAAATGTTGTCACCACCCTCACTAATATGAATGAAATTGTTTATTGTATATATCTTTTGTTTTCTGATGGACGAACATAATTTGCTGTCATCGTTACACAAATTCAAACGTTTGAAGATGGCCGTCCATGGAGAGGAATGGGAAAACAAGGGAGGTAATTGAGTTACTATTTCCTCAATCAGCCTGTGTCAACCATTTTAACGCCTGTGAATTTTTGCCCATGATCGTTTAATAGTGAGTTGACAACCTTTTGAACAAAAGACATAGAAATAATTATGTTTTGACTTTCTTAGAAAATATGAAATTGGAACTTTAAGGTATATTTTTATTTCAATAATTCGCTTGCGCGTAGGGGTCTTTAGCAGTGGGAGGAAACCGGAGCGCCCGGAGGAAACCCACGAGGTTGAGAAGGCGCCCCTATCTCCATGCCACCATAGAACTAAGATGCCACATACGAAAGGCCTGCAATGGTCAGGTTTAGCTCTGAAATAATGTTCCTTTATTCATTATGTAGGATAAACCACCCAGTCTGCCCTTGATTACTATCTGGGCGCGTGCATTATTCGTTCGTTATTAGGCAACACATGCATGAGCGGGATCCACAGTGGCTCAGTGTGTAAGTCGCTGACTCACTAAGATATTACTCGGGATTGTCTAGCGTAGTTTCCCCCTATAGTCGGATGGGATTAAAAACCAAGGCCCATGTACACGCTGAAATAACCCTTGGCAGTTGAAATTGAAATAAGATTGCCAACCCAGTCCTACCAAATACCATCACAATAAGGCTAGGCCCAACTATATCACCTGATTATGATTTTAAAAAGACAGAATAAATAAATTACTTCGATGTTTTTTCTTGACAGAATCTGTCAACAACACCGGTCAACATGCCTTCGCAGTCGAACTTTCCAACATTTTGTAATCTACGGCTATAGGATCTCGATGTCAATAAACTAAATAGTAAATATTTTTTACCTTCAAATACTCCAAACGTCTTTATTTATTTTACTAATATTTTTATCTTCAAATACTTCAAGCGTCGGAAGAAAAAAGTTAATATTGGGGACTCATTAAGTCGTATTGATGTCATCCTTTTCAGTGACTGTAGCGGCCAAGCGAATATTCACTGCTGATCGATCAGTGTCGTTAAACGTGTTGAAGACATTCATCTTTGACAGAGATATTAATAGAAGACTTTCGTAATTCTCTGTGAAACAGATTGGGGATGGTGGGGGTGGGGTGGCTGGTAGACACAAATCGATTTGCCTATGTATATAATTGTTCACCAATCGTTATAATGTGAAGTGCATTCTGAAAAAATTTTGGAAAAATGAGAATGGGAGTCAATGCTCAATAGGGCCATAGATGATTGAATAGGTATTAAAATAGCCCTTAAAGGGACAATAAAATTCTTGCTGGCTTGGTAGCTCCAGAAAATAAATAATACCCTTATTCTAAGTACTAGATATTTAAGTGTCCAACCTGTCGTGTAAATTATCCATTACAACCTATTTTACTTGTCCAGAGGGTTCGAAAATATTTTAAAATCCAAGTCACATTTGAAAAGGTTTACGTTAGACTTTTCAAATCAATTGGTTGAATTTTTCCAATTTTTTAAAATAGGTGTGTTAAGATGAAATTTATATCATCATTTAATTGGAATATTCTAAAATATAAAACGATTTGTTGACCAGAATGAAGATTGGGACATATTATTCAGTTACAACAAGAGTGTTATTGGGGCTTTAAGGACCAAATAATAAAAGAGTTTAAAACCGCACGTGGTTTTTTCCATTATGATTTGAGATAGACGGCGAAAAACGCGTCATCTCATAGCGCCCACTTAATCACTTAGCCCCTGATTGACATTAACCATGCAGAATTGGTAAGTGATAACAACTCATAATCAAATAGCGCAATCAATTAATACAAAACAATGACATATTATATACGTCATTTTATTTTTTTTATGAAACAAAACTCAGATGTCAAGATCTCGTCTATCGTGCAATAAGAGAATAACTACCGGGTATCACAGGTCTTGATATCCGGGATAAAAGGGGGAGTAACTCTCAAGGTAAATGTAAAATTGCAGGTTTTTCTTGTGGTGTAAGTAAAAAGTTCTTTCTAGTATAGAATCATATTATGTTTTTCAACAATCCAAACACATTTTATAAATAACAATGCTTTCGGTGATGCATGAAACAATGTTTTCTTGTTGGCAATGCTTCTACAAATCTTATTATTACCATCGAAAAGCGGTTGCTACGGGTTGTTGATAAGGACGCCAATCTCCTTCCCTAATCGATCGGCTCACCATCATCATCATCCACATCATAGAACTAAATACACTGGAACGCCAGCGTGCCCGTTTGAGCGAATGTCCACATCTTGCGATTTGAGACCGAGGGAGAAACCCGTGCCGTATTTTATGTAGTCTGTGTATATATATTTAAAATGACAAAAAAGGCCAACAAAACATATTAGAAAATAATAAATTTAAAACAAACTAGACCTGACGGGTTTCACTGGTGCCACGTTAACTTTAAACTTATGTCACTTTCGCTCCCATGTTGCCCTTGAACCAATGACACCGATAAACAGATTTCCACATAAACATTGCACACATCAAATAAAAGGGAAACAGAATCAACAAAAATCCAGCAATATCAATTCATTTTATACATTTGTAACATGTAAATAATTGAGCCTGATAAAATTACAGTACTTCCGGTGATAATGAAAATGTTCAATTAGTTTCATGAAATCAGAAATGGCATAAGCTATCATATAGTGAAAATTTTATGTAAATCGAAATATAATTGCCACTTTTATTGACCAAAATACTTGAAAAGTGACTTGTAGAAAATCGGCTATTTCTCTGCAACCGTACAAGTTAGGAAACGTTTTGTGGTATCTGTATGATCGTATGGGTTCATTCTATTTGTTGATTGGCATCAAATATCATAATTTGAAAAAGATTTCAAAACAGACTCATTTGAATAAAATATCTGTTTTGAAGGCTAAAAATACAGTTTTTGCCAAAATGACATTACTTCCGGTGTTACTAAAATGTTAAATTAAGTATATAATATTGTCTATGACATTAGGCATCAAATGATGAAACTTTTATGAAAATCGAATAATAATTGACACATTTACGGGCCAAAAACCTTTAAAAGTGACTTGTAGAAAACCGCCTATATCTCGGCAACCGAACAAGTTATAAACAATTTTATGATATCTGTATGAGCATATGAGTTTTGTCAATATGTGAATTTAAACCAAAAGTTAATTTTATTATTACATATGACATAATTCTTGGTTGAAAAAAATATCGATTTTAAAAGTTAAAAATAGAGTTTTTGACTAAATGACGTCAATTCCGGTGTCAATTTTAAATAGTAATCAACATGATATGACGCACACTTGCTTTTTGAATCAAATGATGTCACTTTTGTGAATATCCATTAATAATTGACTATTTTACAGACAAAATTACGAAAACAGTGACTTATGCAAAACTGCCCATTTCTCGGCTACTGCTTATATTAGAAACTAATTTTAACATACATTTTCTGTGTATGGATCAAAGCTACAAGTTTATAAAAGTTACGTAGAAATATTTTAAAGTCTGAAAAGCCTGAATGGGTTGTAAAAGGTCAATTTTACACCTATTTTCAAATCTTAATCGAATTTGCTCGAAAATGAAATCGAAATTAAAAAAACTGAGCTCACACTTTTTTGCGCCTTTAAAGGGCACACTCTTTTTGTTATATCAAGTTTTTAAAAAAATAATATTTTCTCTTGAAAAATGGTACCTAACTGTCAAAATTGTAGATTTTGGTAGTTTTTGGTAAACTTATGTCATTTCCGGTGCCGACAGATAAAACTATAGGTAACAAAAAAAATGACAATTGAGACAAGGTGTGAACTGCAAGCGAAGACAACTCTGCTTGGGAGATCGATGCACAAGACCAAAGCGCACCGTGTCCATAATATTGTGGACTGGGCATCAACAAACTACGCTCACCATTTAAATAAAGACAAACACGTTAATCTGACCCTTCAAAAGTCTGCATTGATTAATACATGAAATAAATATAATATCCCTTCTTTCATTCTTTTCCCCATTTTGGCCAAATGTGAAAAACGTACTAAAGGATACACGACATGCACATAATCACTGACGCCGACGGGTAATAAATAACATTAAGATACTAGATCATAGCCCACAAATGGGTCTGAGGTTTTTTTTATAAATCTTTCCAACAAATTAACAAACACAATTTGCAAGCGATGGATAGTGAACAAGCTAAACAAAAACCGATTTTTCATACAATCAAATTTAATTCAGGAAGTTACGATATGTGCTAATTACCACAGGAACCAATCCATTTTATACATGTGTTACATGTAAGTGATCCTGACCATATCACAGTACTCCCAGCGATAATGAAAATATTAAATTAGTTTCTTAAAATCAGAAATAATAATCACATGGTGAAAATTTTATGTAAATCGAATAAGAATTGCCACTTTTATAGACCCCAAACCTTGAAAAGTCACTTGTAGGAAATCGTCTATTTCTCTGCAACTATACAAGTGAGAAACCATTTTGTGGTATCTGAATGATCGCATGGGTTCATTCTATTAGTTGATGCGAACTAAATATCATAATTTTAAATATATTACAAATCAGACTCATTTGAAAAAAATACCTGTTTTGAAGGCTAAAAATACAGTTTTTGCCAAAATATAATTACTTCCGGTGATACTGAAAATGTTAAATTAGTTCTATGAAATCATAAATGACGTAAGATATCATATGGTGAAAATTTTATGAAAATCGAATAATAACTGACACTTTTATAGACCAAAATCCTGGAAAAGTGACTTGTGGAAAATCGCCCATTTCTCTGCAACCGTACAAGTTAGAAACCGTTTTGTGATATCTGTATGATCGCATGGGTTCATTCTATTTTATGAATAGAATCAAATATCATAATTTGAAAAAAAATAACAAGTACGACCCATTTGAATAAAATATTGTTTTTTAATGCTAAAATTAAGTTTTGAGCAAATGACGTCATTTCCGGTGGCAGCGTATAAGATACAATGGTTTGACCTTGTCCACTATGGCATTAGGCATCCAATGGTGAAAGAAAATTGAAAATCACATAATAATTGATTCTTATACAGCCAAAATAACGTGAAAAGTGACTCATGCAAAATTGACTTTTTCTCGGCAACTGCGCATATTACAAATTAATTTTCACATACATTCTCTTCGTATGGGTTATTGCTACGAGATTATGAATGTTACGAAGATATATTTTTTAATATGAAGACGCTGGATGGGTTGTAAATAGCTTATTTTGACACCTTTTTTCACCCTTTAATCCAAATTGCCCGAAAACGAAATCGAAATTAAAAAAACTGAGCGCGACGTTTTGTGCGCCTTTATATGGCACATCTTTTCATTCATATTAGATTTGAAAAAAATAAGTTTTGCTTTCAAAAAGTGGTACCGAACTGTTAAAATTGTAGTTTTTGCTAAATTTACGTCACTTACGGTGCCGACAGGAAACTTTGCCGGTAACAAAAAAAATGACATTTTGGACCATGGAGCATATAAACTTTGTTTTATACAAATCGGACAATAAATAATTTATATAGAACCGATAAACTGAATTAGCCAATAGCGACCAAGGAAAATTATCCAAAAAAAAAATGTTCACATTTTTGCCCAAATCAGACGACCCTTTAACCCTTGGTAAAATGTCATTAAAAAATATTCATTAATAAAAAAGTTTTTTGTCAAAATTTGAATTTTCAAAATTTGGCGCCTTATTTTTCCGAAGATGCGGTGAAATTTAAAACTCTAAAGACCCGTAGCTATGTGCCATGTCTCTGGCTATGTCAAAAACTGTCAAACGATAAAATCCAACAATTGTTGTTAATATTACGGCAATATTTCAAAAAACGACAACTTCGGTGATTTCGGACATTTCGCATTGTCGCAGAATGCCGGAAACAGCTTTAATCTCTAAGTCACACCCACTTTCGCAATAAAACTCAAGACATTGCATCGATCCGACAAGTAGTTCCTGAGATATAAGCAAATTGGAAAAAAAAAAATAATAATAATAAGAATAATAATAAGAAGAATTTTAACAAAAACAATAGTGTTTCACACAAGCTACGCAGTGTGAAACCCTAACAATACCATAGGCTGAATGTCCCCACACCTCCCAAGTCAGTGATGCAGGAACTGTCTCTTATAGTGGCCCGGGTGGGTCAGAAAACCTGAGGTCCTGTGTAGGCCTACACATAAAAGACCCCTTGACAGTTGGAATTTGATCTAAAGTAGGCCATATTAATGCCGCTGTCCGTGAAAATTCCCCCAACAGCACACTGTATGGCGTATGCCCCGTCTTCATTAGCCCAGTTCAGAGCAGAAAAGTAGGACGTTAAACTCCATTTATTTCATTTCAGTTATTTATTATAGTAACCAGGGTGGATGGGGACAGCAGTTCTAGCATTAACATCAATTTTTAATTTTATATTTTTCCAGGTAATTTATCAGAAATATGGGATCTGCAGCAAGTACCAAAGTTCACAATTTTCAAAACAACGAAAGATTAAATAACACTGCAAAATGTCTAATCCAGAACTCAGCAAGTGACACAGCAAGTGACACTCTTCAAAATCAAAGCCCAATTGGTGTTTTGTGTAAAACCAAAAATGATGAAAACACAGGAAATGATGGGGAAGAAAATGTCCCCATGCTATTTAAATCCGAAAATTATAAGGAAAATGAAAACAGTGAAATGTTGGATAAAATACAGAAATTGGAACTTGACCTAGCTAATGCTCAAAGTCAGAATATGGATTATGAGGATCAAATACAAACTCTGAAAGAACAATTATTAAATGAGGATCGGAATGAACTTGATGTTCCAGAAGCAGATCAAATCAGTAATAATATGAAAGTTGTCGATCTGGAAAAACAAATCGATTTATTAAATTCTGAATTATTGAAACTGAATACAAAATTCAAACGTAGAGTAAAAATCCTGAAATCAGAGATCTCCGAAGCCAAACAAACATCTCAGATACAACGAATGGAAATGACAGATGAAAAAAATCAGTTAATTGAAGAAAACCAAAAATTAACCCAAAAATTAGCAGATTCCCAGAACAACGAAAAATCTTCCGTCCCGGAAAATATACCTGATTCCAGTACAGCTTGTCAAAGAACAACATTAGTTTTAGAGCTCTCCTCTCAAGTCTCTGAACAATGCCAAATAATACGTGATCTTGAAGAATTGTTAGTAGAAAAACAAAATGAAATAGACAATTTAAAATCGCAAATGACTGTTACCGAAAGTAAACAAAATCATGTGTCAGGGGAAGACTGTTGGGCTAGTCCAGTAAACTCTCAGATGCCCATAGCAGTGAACAGTTTGTCAAGTTTTACCAAATCAGGCTCCAAGCCACCCAGAAAAAAGCAATATAAAATTGGTCAACATAGAGATAAATATCCCAATAAACAAACTTCACATGAAATTATAAATTCTGACTCGGATTCTGATTGGACAAATGAAGTGATTGTTAGCAAAATTCACAGTGCCCCGGTTGGTATTCGAGCACAAGCTACATTTTGAATTACTGGTATTTTATTTGTTAATAAGACCACTCAATGTATAAATCGTGTGTGAATCATGTTTTATGGGATAGTTGCAACTCAAAAACGCTGAATGCAAGTGATATTAGAATATATCCACCATTTTTTTACTGCTATATCCTACCCGCTGTTGGTAGCTAAGATGCACTGCACCTGTAATATTAATATGGTCATATCAGTGGTGAACAATTCCTAAAGCCTTGCAAAACATCGTGGATTAAATATACTTTTTTCCAGGATTACTTTACATGAAGAAGAGGCATGTTGATGACAATTTATCTATACCAACCTTCATTCCTAATCCTGTTTTCTTAGTCTTCATTACTGATTCACAGACTAGAGTAGGAGTGATATAAAGGAATGCTGCCACCATTCATATCATCATTTGAGACATCGAAGGTGTAACAATTGTAATTGGGTTAATACATCTGATAGCAAAATGAAGCAAAGACAGAAATGTCGAAATCAGGTAATAATTGTCATATTCCACACGTTTATAATCATTTGCGAGCTGCAATATTTTGAAAGATGAATCAGCTTGTGCCATTTTGTTTTCTGTGAATCCAAGTTGGGACATGATCTAGTTTTCTTAATAAATTGTTGTAAGTAATCAATCCGAGTAAATATTAGTGTGGGTTAAACTGTGAGAAATTTGATATTTTAATGGTGCATCAGGACTTTTATGATGTTGAAACCATTTTGTCCTTTCCTTTTCAATGAAAGATTAAGGGGAGACAACTATTTATGGTTGTTGTTAGCATCACCTGAGGGAAAAAAGTTTTAATAATGTTATTTATGATTTAATGGGTAAAAAAAATACATGAAAAATAATGACTAGAAACAGTATTGAAATAAATTGAAATTATGATATGTTTGTTACTTCATAAAAATTAATGATTAATAAAATTTATCAAAATATACAATCTTTGTAGCAGTACTGAGAGATAAAATGATTGCTTCCATAAACTTGAGAGCTTTGTCAACTGTTGTATAAAAAATGATGTATTTTTTTACATATCGGTAAATATATTTGAGGAATTCTATATGGACACTACACTATCTGTGATTATATTTGCAATGTTTAACAGTCTTTAAGTGTTTCCTTACACTTTGAAATTTAAATTAAAAAAAGCAGACCCCATATTATTCCACTAGCAGAATTGTGCTACCAAATTCTCCTTCCAGCATTGCACAGTCTTCACCATGGGTGTCAACACATTGGGACATACGTCTGATGATTAGAAATTGAAATAAAGGATTTAACATATTTGTAGTTAAAATAATACTATCTGCAAATGTGTTAAATTTTAACAGAAAACATTAAAATTCATCTCTAAATCTTAACATAACATCATAAAATTCCAACACTTAATATAAAATCATTTCTATATCCAACATATTTAAAATCATAAATCAATTTTTAAATCCAACACATTTTTAACTGTGTTATTCTCACCATCCAAACCATTTAAAGCCAAAATTGTAACCATGCAATTTCAATTGAAATGGTTGTCACACAATTAAACTAATATTGTCACCTTCCAACATAATTTAAAGCAAATATTGTCCATAATCCCATTTATTAACTAATATCACAATTCAGTTTTGTTTAATATGTGAACTACTTTTTTCATTTGCTGTCTTTTCATTGGTTGTTGATTTGACGAACCAATATTCTTCCACAAGGTAATCATGCTTTGGTTGAATATTAAAATACTGGGCTATCAATGCATATATTTTTCCTTGTAGAGGTATTAAAAGAATCTGATGGGCAGACCCACATAATCTATAAAACTGTCCATGGAAAGGATCGGATACTGCCGGACATAACATGTTGTTTAAATTCACTTGAGAAATCTGTGGATGAAAAATCACAATGAAAAATTAATACTAAAATTCAAAATAAAATAAAAAATGCAGGTTTTAAATATCAAAGAGACTTCAGTGCTCTTGAGATCTTCACTTATTGGTGAAAATTATTTTTTGGATTTAATGCCATTTGACAATACAGTTTCACATCAGTCAGCGATATCATGGACCGTATTATAAGGTCCATGGCGATATTAAAAATAAAGTTTTAAATGCATTCATTTTATCGTATTACTGATCGAAATAACACCAGACCACCCCAATTCAATACTATATTTTGACTTTTATCAAAGATGAAGGACAATTAACTGTCAACAAACATTGTTTGTAAATCTTTGAATAAAAATAATGCTGTAGGAAAATTACTTACAAGTGCTCCTATCTGTAATGGTATAAAATGATATATAAATAGAATGCCCATAGCCACCAACGACCAACTAAAATCACTTAGTTTTTCAGGAATATATACACCTAGAAAAAAACATAATTAATTAATAATTTATATAAGACTTCAGGCAAACAGAAATACATGCAATAGGCAGATTTATCTCTTATATTATCTATGTTTAAGCTTTATAGGTGTGTATATATGTAATAGCAATTTTCAAAGTATTAATTCTCTGGGGAAAAAAAAGTAACTTTATAAAGCCATGCCCCTTTGACTAAATAAATAGTGAAAAGTATTGTGCATAAGATCGGGTATGTTTACTCTTACTTCTCATTCACACAGCTAACAGTTAATTTTTGACTTGTACATTTTTATAAGGTGTTCAAAACCATCTTTTTTGTGATTCAACATCTAAAAATGATCAGAAATTCTGAATGCAGAAAATTAACAGTAATATAATAAAGACCCCAAGCCTTCACCTCCATCTTGTTTATTTCCAGCCCCTTCTAAGGAAAAGGATGAATTTGACCCATAGACATTCTAGCTGTGAATCAAGTGTGTTCAATAAATGAATAATAAACATATACATTTACCTCCCATTCTCAGTAGATATAACGGTACAATCAACATCAGAACATGTTGTATGTAATACAATTCTAGTTCAAAAGGCAACTGAAATTATAACATATATTTTAACAGAATTAAGAAGTTAGACTTGGTATCATAACTTAATCAGTTTAAAAAGTCTGTGTCTTTTTTTACATAATATGTATTTGGTTCAATCTAATGTTTCAGTATAATCATTACTCTGCTTTTTATTTACATGTTACACAAACCTGGATTTTAAGGCACTGGTCACAGACATTGTCAGACACAAATTCAGGCTTTGTCTGGGACCATTCTTGGATTTGTGAATTGCCATGTTTTATTGATATTTCGTTGATATTAATTATTGATACATATCCAGCACAAAGGGTAAAATGTCAGGCACTAGCTGACTAGTTGCATAATGCAGTTCTTCATGGGATACAACTGCAGTAGAAAGAAGAAAGGCTTGTGGGTGTTGTACATTTCATTTCATTTCATTTTTCATGGAAACTTTCTTACTGAAGGGTTAGAATTGATTGTGGATGATTTTTATTATTCTGAGTACCGGTAGATAAAATTGTGGCTGTTTTAACATGGGCCAGGTCCTTGTACTTTCAGGTGGTCCCCTGTGTTTTTTTAAATTACGATATTAGATGTAATTGTGTATGAAATGTATATGTAGTTTTCAAAAAGATTGCACCTCAATTTGCCTGTGTACCGGTACCAACAAATATCTTAGTTAAGAGTACTAGAACTTACAATTCTGGTATCTGTTACTGGAAATAAAATAGCCAATAGAGCACCATTTAATATATACAACTGTAAACGAAATATACCTGTAACATATCTTTTAGGAGGCACAGCTAGTAAAAATATCTGAAAATGATATAATAAACATTAACATAAATAGGCTACATTTATTTATACATTTAAAATAAAATTTACAAATGTTAGTAATGGGGCAAGCTCTATACAATTTGAAATTTTGTTTTAAAAGATTAACCTGAAGTCTGCTTGTTTTCTGCAAAACCAGTTATTTTATAATACTCTCATACCTTGTGTATGTGCCTGTAACTACTTGGTCAACTAAGAGCGAGAGAGAGAGAGAGAAATAGGGTGTAACGTCCACTCGACACAAAGTAGGTCATTTCGGGACTAACAAATGGTTTAATTTTATTCTAATAATTCACTTGCGCGTAGGGGTCTTTAGCAGTGGGAGGAAACTAAAATACCTGGAGAAAACCCACGGCGTTAGACAGGCGACCCTACTCCTTGCCCCGTATAACTGGGGATTCGAAACCACCCAGTTGTAATTAAAGCCGGTTGTACTGATTTCAATATGCATTCAGGTCACATTCATCTCTTGTTTTAGAGTAAATTACCCATTATTCTCTCGAGCAAAAAAAATATTGCAGTGATTTTGGGCATGAAAATCTTGCAAGTTACACACTGATAATAATTAGAGAGGCAATAATCTAAACACCTATATTACAGTACATGTACCTGTATTGATGTAGCTACATGACAAGGATAAAATACAAAAATCATCGTTCTTGATGCAAATTTGTATCCCAATTCTATACCAAAAGTCAAACACATACAGAATAACATGACACGCTTTCCCCAATAATCAATCTCACGATTAAATACATCTTTTCCCAAGGGAGGTAACTTCAGTTTACTGTACCAACACCATATTAGACCAGCTGCGAACAACAAGAATAATACACTTTCAACCATTCTTTGAGTATTTGAAAGGTATGCAGCACATTCCTTTCCTCCATTTCCAGGTACAGTAAAGTCTATTCCTCCTAACACAAAGTCCAATATTCCTACATGGGAATCATTTGCTGCCATTTCAACTGAATTTTACTTCAACAGTTTTATCTACATGTAAGACCCATATTATGAATTTCTGAAAAATAAAAGTAAAATCATTATTATATCCTTATATATAGTATAGTAGAAATTCAACATAAAATTAGAATCAGCCAACATTTACAATGCTAATGAGGATAATTTAGTTTGAAGAGTACCCACAAATGTTTCTATAATGTACTTTTAAGCAATAAATTATTGGTGGCCTTTGAGCCTTTGGATGGAGTTTAATAATTAAGGGCCATAACTCTAGCTAGTAGAGTAATTATCAGAAATTGTTGAAAATCGATAGGCTTCTTCGTCTCATGCCCTTAAATACTGTGTATGACTTTAAATTCAATCTATAGCGTCCACAAGATATTTCAAAGTGATACGGCCATAACATCCCAAACTTAGGCTGCCTGTATACAGCTAGCGCAGATGGGGCCATTTAACTCTGGCAGTAATTATCGGAAATCGCTGAAAATCAATAGGCTCCTTCATCCCACTAATGTTAATAACAAATCAATTTCAAAACAATCAGATGATAAATGTAGTCTGTAGAGTGTTCACAAGAAATTGTGGACCACGGACGTGCATACCAATATACAACCACATGACTTGACCACAAGAGAAATAGTTCATGAGATGATAGTGTCTTAACTGTCAATAGACCAAGGATTCTTTGTTGTCAGTGTTTTACTGAACACCTCAGCCTGCAAGATATGTTGAGCTATGTTGCTGCTGCTATTACTGTGACAATATCTTACCGTTGTTAATACAATTACAAGACATTTCGGCTGCCCGTGCGGCCGGAGCCAGTGTAGCCAACCGGTACCAGAATCTTTACCCAACTCTCACAATTTAATTTACCGGTATTTCATCAATAAATGCGGATTTGAGTTGGATATAAGTTACTGGTGCACAGATTTGAAATCGGTTATATTTATCTTTACTAAGGATTAAGACACGAGTGACACATGAACTGGCGGTTTACTGCTGAGCAAGTGATCATGAGCCGTTTTGATCTTATTATGACATGGCCCTGCCTGCATAATTCATAACGTATTATCTATGATAATAAACCCTCCTTAATTTCTACATAAAAATCTAAATACAGTGTATTTTGTCACTCATGACCAATTAGGCATCGTCTTTTTTTTTCCACAGTTGTATTTTAATAAATTTAATGAATGTAATGTCATGCAATTTTTATACCTGCCTCCTAAAAAATCTCGACGTTGACGTTTCATAATATAGTTACCTCCCCTTACTATATTATTTTCTCTCGAATGTCAAGACACGGGGTTGTGTACTAAGGCTTGTTCAAAGCATCAAAGAAAACACTCCAACACGTTAATTGAATAATAAGGTTTTTAATATACAAGACAAACATGACAACATTTTCTTTTTTTACACGAAAAAGAAATATGAATTAAAATACAAGTAAAATTTTATAGAGAAGTGTTACACAGGCATATAAATGTAATCTTTGGGTGGCAAGTTCTTGTAGTGTTACATAAATCTTTCTAATAATATTATTAATACTAATATCAAACATTGTGAACACAATTTAAATGTATAGAGTATGTATATTATATTTACTATTTATTGCACTTTAATTACATAGAATTAAAATTAGATTATCATTTTATTCCTCCTATGACTTTTGCTGATCACCCAAAATCATGAGGAATATAAGAAAAAAAAAAGATTGAAGAAAATCATCACTAGACATTTCTTAATAATAATTACCATTCCAAAATATTTTAATAGTACCACAGCTGATCGATCTGCAATCCAAATTCACACTCAAACTTTGAATAAATATAGATTGTTGAAAAAATACACAGAGATATATAAAGCTTTCTTTATAAACAAACATTAGTTCTTTGGAGGACTGGCTGGTTGTTTAAAAAAATTTCGATTTGCCAAGATTTGACTTTACATACAGTAACATTGAGGCTGTTTATATGCAAAATTTACAAGATATTTGCGCGCCACCTCTTTGAGATACCAACACTTCAACTGTCAATCTGTACAAAATTTAGCGTACAGAAGTTGATGAATGGTGAAAAATATTTTTTTCTGATAGAAAGTGAGTAACAACCCAATAAAACCCAGGGGACAAACCCATAGTCACATCACATATACAACACACTAACATTGTAAATTACAAATAATAAAATAACTACGAAATCAAGTAGGTCGGGGCTTTGATAAGAATGAAAAAGTGTCATGGACCACATCATTTAAGACATAGACAGTTATACACCGCGCCAAAATTTAAGTTTACTAAATTCTAAAATATTCATTCAAAATTTCAAATTTGAAAACAACGCACAGCTTGTATTGAGAAATTTGACAGATTTCACTAATCAATAAAATAAAAATATTCCAGGAATTTCAACATGCCATTGAAAAATTATAATATAATATAAATATTTTCATACATAAAATTCTCTAAGATCTGCATGAAGTCATATTGTAGGACATATTAATAAAACATATGCTATTTTGCAAACCCCTGATCTCCTAAGTTGAATGCATCCATACTCGACAGTATAATGCCATAGCCTCCGATATTAAACAAGAGTTATTGACATAATTTTGGAAACTCATGGAAATCAGATATTATTATAAGCAAGAGCTCTTTCAAATGTCCAAGTAATGAATTGCACAATTTTAGGATTATAAATTTGGAATGCATTTGGCAGTTATTTTTCTGTTTACATTTTTACTTTAAATACAGAGTTCTTATTAGATTAGTTGGCTATGATTTTTAGATAAAAAAAAACATGTCTGTATCTTCTGTGTAACATTTTTAAGAAGTGGCAATCGAGCAACATAATTTTACACAACTATCAGATCTAACTTTGAAACAAATCATATAGACTACACTGACTCAACAATCAGAGATCAATTGGAGAGCAATGATGGATTTCTTTTATATTAAATGTCATTTTAATCATGATTTTAAAGTATTTTAAAAAAATCTTTGCGTGTAATTTATGATAAAATCAAAATGGATAAATGCAAAGTTTCAATGTAGATGATGAATGACTTAACATTTCGACAATTAAAAGGAAATTCTGCACGATTTAATTTAACTTGGTGTACTAATTTGATTTGCAATTAAGCATCTGTCTACATTTAAAAATTAAGGTTTTTAGTTAGAGCCAACATTTAGATATTGCTTATTGTTTCCAACATTCAACAGTTTAGCCCCCCAAATACTGATATAGATGTTTAACCTTTAAAAGTGAAATTAAATCATACAGGCTATCATTAATAGAAATATCAGATCAACATTTGATTTTAACCTAAATCAAAAAGGTTTACACATTTTTTTTCAAGAGGTCTAGCTATTTTTATCAACAATGACTGCACAGCAGTGGCATTATTTCATCTGTGTTAAGTTAAAATGTAAAGGAAAATATTACATAAAACTACTTTGTTATTAAGTATTGCTCTCTAATTTTGAACACCAGGTAAGATCTGTGGCTTGTGTCAGTGACTACTAACAGTGGTTTAGTTTCTTAAGTTACTAATACACTGTAGTTATTACGTACTATTCACCAGGAATAGGAGACAACCCTGGATGACAACCTTACTTGATTTTAAAAATTGACGAGCCATACTTGTTCAAAGGTTTTCATACTTATCAAATTTCTGAAGTCTGATCTATTTTTTTAATCTATTGACATAACATTAATATAGATCTGACAGTCCTTTGATAATATGAAACTGACAAAGTCAAATTCCAGCATCAATGAGCACACTCTGGGCCTCAAAGAATTAAGAGTACTAAGAATTTTTAAGACTTACAAAGTTTGATAAATATGGTTTGTAAATGACATTGACCCAACATAAATTAATTATTTAGTATTTTACATCTATGGTGAAGTTTGGCACTTTCAAAATAACCTGTATATTTAAAGACATTATCCCAGATTTCTATAAGATATATACTGAAACAAATACTTAAAATTGCTATAAAAATAGTCTGACATGTTATTTTGCATTCCAAAGTGGATATCCGTGTCTACATTAAAAAGTTCTGGTCAACAGATGCATATTTCGTTATTCGAAATTTAATCACATACAACTTATACCATCATTTAATCAAAATAACACATCAAACTAATTCAATACTTGGTGTTCACCTTAATGAAAGAGGTTTATCTAACAGTAAAACTTCATTACATATTGTATAGGTAAGAGGATGTTTATAATAATGCTATAATACTAGAATATGTTATACAGTATATATAAATATGGTACATGATTAAACAATATCAACAAATAAACAATAATTGCATATAAATAACAACAAACAACTAACAAGTTGGACCTGTTTACTGCTAATATATTTAAAGAAAGACTAAGAACACAATAATAATAGGAAAAAAAATCGTTTTTTCTCTCTCGTCAATCCTATTGGCCTCAATTGGGCTGTCTGCAAAAGTTTGACCATTGTTAAGGGTCAAGATTAGTTTTTTACGTCAATTTTTATTTTTGCTTTTAATTTATAATTAAAATTAATTATTCATGTGAGCTAATTTCATGATATAAATTATTTATTGCCCATTATTATTATTGAAATGCAGTTTTATATAGATCTATCACATTAAATCTGTTTAAAAAAAACAACCCTTAACCCCAAAAGCCAAACCTGAGGGCAGTTTGATATAAATGACCACAGTTGGTGGGAATGCTCCTTTTTAAAGGCCCCATTAATTTATCAATGAATAGGCAGTCGTGTTCCCCCCATCCCCTCTCCTTCACCAATAGGTCTAGGTGAGGAATGACTTTATTGAAACATTATATCCATCATGGACAGCATGCAAAGTTTACGGTTTAACCAAAGTTATTTTATAAAGTAGCGTTCCACCACAAGTTAATTAACTCAGTTCAGATCAGTACAAGAGACTCTGGCTGAGTATTTCAGTTGCTAAAAAATATCTTCAATTTTCCTTTATAATCATCAACCAATTGTAACATTGAATTCTTATCGAATTATGTATTAAATACTGTATACATGACACATGCAATCACAAATAGCTGATCAAAAAATCACAACAAATGTTGTAGACTTCCATTTGTACCAATCCTTTTTCGAATATACATAAAAAATATCTACATCTTTTAAAATCTTCAAAAAATAATGTACAAGTTTATTTACATAATAAATATATATTTGATACTAACAAATTCACAGTCCTCAAAAGGGGTAATTTTAAGTATATGACCATACCTCTTTGTTTTAGGTGAAAAATAAAAGTGTTGATTTAATTTCAGATTTGATTTGTTTTGCAAAGTGGGTATCTATCTAAATTAAAAATTTCAAGTTCCCAGATAGAGTCAAAGTGAGGTTATAACTGATTTTGTGTTCAGACATCAAAAGTTTATGCCAGAAATGAAATCCAAATTAGTAAATAAACAAATCTCGCTAAGTATCTTGAAATGAAAATATAATTAAATCATACAGATTTTATAACTGATGAGAATAATACATTAATCCAAGTCAACACTTTTTTTGACCTAAATCAAAGAGGTTTATTCATGATCTTATGCAGACAGTGTGAATAGCATCCTCACAAAGTCAAGGTATTATGATGTATCTGATACCGAGTCTACATAATCTACCTGAATGCAGTTTACTACTATAACACAAGAAGTTCACAGTTATAAATCTTGACAACTATTGCTACATTGGCTACTGCAATCAAAACAATATCTATACAAAGCTAATTAACATTAGGATCCAAATAGCCCCTTGAAAGGTAATATTTGGACAGAAATTGATGCCCAGTGAGGTAAGCAAAGACTAGTAATAAAATGTTAATTACATTTGCAGATTATTTAAAAATCTGTATCATTTATTTTCCGTATTAATTGAATGTATTATATCTTTTTTTTAAATATGATGTTCAAACATAATCAACTGGTATGTATAAATCAAGCCCCATTTGAAAGAAATTACAGAAGAATTTGTAATACTGAAGTTTTGAAATTCAGATTACTGGTACCATTAACACAGAACTATTTGGAACAATCTGTAGACAGTACTGTGTAGAGAATGTATTCAAAATGTCAGATGTCATATTACTTTGACTTGTGAAGATTTGTGAATATATGTAAGCGACAATAAGATTGCATGCATCTAGAAATTCCTCAAAAATCAAAATCAGCAAAAACAGCTGAATGTTGTACTAAGATTTGTAAAAATATCAAAAAAGAGCCACAAGCTAAACTTTAATTATTCTAATATCTAAAATTGAGTAAAATTGAACCAATGGACAAAATGGAATAAATATAGGATTATAAAACAAGAAATGTGAATTTGTGTTAGAGATTAGGAATTTGAATGGTGAGGGTACTCATTTAAAGATACTCGTACATGGACGACCAATAATAGGAGCTACTGCACATTGACTCCATTGATACTTTAGCTGTACATGGACCAGACATGTATTAATAGTGTCAAAAAAAAACCCCAGCAAAATGACAGGCACCAGAGGGATGTTGCCAGGCAACGACTGACAATATTCAGATATTTTGTGTCTCTGATTTAAATAAATGCATTGATAAAAATATGCTTGTGATGTATGATTATATTAAAAGTGTCTTTGGGGTTACCCGACTGAACATTTGGAAACTGAATTCTGTCAATTCCCCACAAGGTGTCAATCAATAAACACAGGAAGTTTGAGGGGGATAGTCAGCTGTAGCTTATACTATGATACTATATCGACTAATCACAATTGGCGAAAAACAACGTCACGACAATGATACTATTTCACAATAGCTGAAACAATTTTTAACATCACGATGATGATACTATCTCGACCAATCACAATAACTGAAACGATTGTCAATGTCATGATGATGATACTTATTGCAACCAATCAGAATACCTGAAACAAATGTTAACGTCACTAATATGATACTATCTCAATAATGATACTACATGTAATGCAACCAATCCCAATAGCTGAAACAGATGTTAGCGTCCCGATTATGACAGTATCTCGACCAATCACAATAGCTGAATATGACTAAATTCTGTATTACTCAATTTCAATTCTGCACATTTAAGCCCTTCAATCAAACACCTCTTTCAGATTCCCCAATCTCCTATATCTGTTGTTATGAATACATATATAATTAGTAACTGTAGTTTGTTATTACTGTATATATCATGGATTATAATATAATCGTGTTCCTGTTAAATCACACACATCAACCATATACAATTAGTTAACAGATTGGTTAGATGATTCTACTACAGATGCTATTGCTGCAATTTATGGAAATGATAGCACACATATGAAAATACTGAGTATGTATGAAATTAAGGTGAATCTTTCCAAATGACTAGATTATCAATTTATGATGAATCATACATTTAATCAGAGGTAGTCAGTTTGATTTCTTTGTGATTCATAATTTCGATTCATATAAGTTTTTAGTAGTGCTAAAATAATTTCATTTTTTACAGTAATAGCAGGTTAGTTTTGCCCAAGTTTCTAGAAGAGTTGTGAACAGACTTAAAAGTGTTCTGTTTCTTTGCAATAACATTCAGCATTTTACACAATTACTTTTCATCACTAGATGAAGTTTTGAATCTTTAAAAAGCCAATGTCACTCAGTAATAAAAAGTAATTGTATTCCATAGAATTGTGACCTGTATATTCCAGTCCAATTAATTAATGACATTGAAACAATTATAGAATATTATTGTTAGATTTGTTTAACCTTTTTATCCAATCATTAAACCAGTTCATAAAGCATTCTCAGACTTAAGTTAAGAATTTGTTGAACATAGTTCACCTTATTTTTACTAAAATATAGTCTTTTGTAAAACTTTAGTTGTTTTAATGTAACAAATACACCAATAAGTCAATAAGTACAATGTTTTGTGTTTTTGGATCAAATATATTTCTTATAAACAGTGATTGAAAGATGAGTAAATTCTCAATTGAAGTCTGAGAATGCTTTGTGAACTTGGGACCTGGATATTCCATGATAAATTCTAACCAATCCAAATGTTGTTAACTAAATAATACTAAGAGAGAATCCATCAAAAATGGCCTGATTGAATTTGAGAGAAATCAACAGAAATATAAACAAAGCATTAGAGATTAAGTTTCTTGAGAGGTATACACATCCAATAGATAGAAATTTTATCTTACAATATGTATCTTTTCAGAATCAAAACGACTCTGTCATAAATTTCATACCTGGCTTTCAAATTTACATTCTGACTGTCTTCTTATAAAGAAGAATATTATAATATTAATATTTACAAATGTTCATAAAGTTTCATGACATTGTGCATTAGTATATAAGTTAAAATTGTCATAATCTAACACATTTGCGCTTTTAATTCGCCTTCAAATGTCCATTAACTTGTTTCACATCTTCACTTTTGTTGGCAGACGAAATTCTATTTGTATCACTGCTTATTTTTCCGTTTGTTGTCTCTGTAGAGGAGACTAACCAGGGTTGTTCTATGCTATAATCGTGTTTGGGTCGAATATTAAAATACTGGGCGGCCCAGGCGTATATCTTTCCTAGAGTTGGTATGAGTATCACTTGATGAGATATGGCACACAGCCGATAATATGGACCATGGAAAGGATCAGATATTGCCGGACATAACATATTGTTTAAATTCACGTGAGACATCTGTGGAAGAAAAAAGAAAAACATATAATGTAAACTCCAATTTACAAAACATGAAAAAAAATCTGTTTTGGTGCATTTCCACCACTTGCAATTTGATATTACAATAATTTCAATAGTTGAAGTTCTAGATTCCAGAAAATATGCAGTTAGCTTTGGTGGTATCCCTTAAATAAGAGGGGAGTCACAATGGCTCAGTGAGTAAGACGCCGGCTCGCTACATAATGAGGGCAAATGCAGATGTTGAATATAAATGAATTTACAGGTGGAAAATAAATCTGGCCAATTTCTCTGATCAGAACACTTACTGTAGGTCATATTGGAAATCTTTAAGCTTATACATTATAGTGGCAGCTGGCAGGTGGCCATACCAGATTTTTTCTAATAAAGCTACTAAGTGTCATTCTCATGTCATAAAGTGTGAAATCAGACTTATCTTACAGAAACAGTAAGCAAGCTTGGAAATAAGGCACCTGTTACAGACAAAGTCAGGCACAGATTTAGGCTTTGTCAGGCAAAAAACCTCTGGTGCCTGTCATTTTGTCCGGCACTGATTTCTGATATTATTAATACATGAAAATGACAGGTACTATATTTCATTAGTGCCTGACATTTTGTCACAATCATCTAAAACTGTTATTTCCAGGCCTGACAGTAAGGTATGTGTACTTTCCAAATAAATGAGAAATAGCATCTGGTGTTCTGAGGGCATCATGTCATGTCAATTTGGCCGAAACATGATGAAGGATGTTGATAGATTTTGTTAGATGTATAAACTACTTACAAGAGCTGCTGTTTGTAACGGTACAAAGTGATATATAATTTGAAAACATAGCGTCATTAATGCCCAACTAAAATCACCCAGTTGTTCAGGAATGTATACACCTGAAAAATAAAAAATATAATACATGTATGTATATTAAATGTAAATTACCACCAAAACACAACATATTTAATTAACAATTGTTCTTTTAAATACATAACCATCAATTGGAGAAACATATCACTTTTAAAGTTTTATATACATAACCATCAAATGGAAAACATATCACTATAACCATCTACAGGAAAACATATCCAAACTCTGCTAATATTAATAAGATATAGTTTTTACCCAATTCTTTTACATCTTTTGATTCACTTCAAGGGAAGCCTTATTGATAATCTACAAATTCATCTTAACTGTCATTATACAGTACGTTTACAAGACAATGAATGACCAACTTCCTTGAAATGGCTCACAGAAGATAATTATGGTCTACGGAATTAATTTTTCCTATTCATTCCTATTTAGTAATTATAACAAAAGAAAAAATCTGATTAAAACACAGATCCTATTTCGTTTTGTTTTTTATAGTTCAAAATTTTGTTTAACTTGTCTTTACTACACTAAGATCTGGAAGAGTTGATATCAATGACATGTTCTGGATGATGTGGGAGATTAGCTAATGAAACCGCCTGTTACGGTAAGCTTTTGGTGTGACGTGTACAGAACTGTGGGTAATCCACTAAAACATCAATGTCTAACGTCACAGGGTTAGAAGTCTCTCGTATGACCTCTGAAGTGATCTTCCAGTACAACTTGTCAGATATTCATGTAGTGTACTCAGTGTAGGTCAGTGAAAATATAAAAAAACGAAACGAAATATAGATTTGCATTTTAATCATATTGCAAAAGAACCAGGCTGAAACAGACAATAGAAACATGCATGTATCTATTGGTACTGTACCAAACTGATCCCACAGTGAATATTCGCTTGGCCGCTACAATCACTGATAAGCATGACATCGACGAGGCTTAATGAGTACGGCATATTAACTTTTTTACTCCGACAAATTAAATTCTCAAACATTTTTTTGAGGTACAGTAAAAGAAAAATAAATAAAGACGTTTGAAGTATTTGTAGTTAAAAAAATATTTCCTATTTAGTGTACATGTAAATGGGTATTGAAATGAGTAAAATGCATCATTTTGCCCGAAGCAGTTAGGTGTTAAGTAAACATTGCACGAGCCGTTGAGCCAATGACTACGAGGCGTGCAAGTCAACGCACGTGTTTTGGACAGGCATCCATTACAGAGATAATTCGTAAGTAATTCTCTGTAAAACAGATTGGTACTGTACTTCGACGCAATAGTTCTCTATAAGACTATGCTCTTTGTCTCCATGTTTTCATAATTTATTCATGTACATGTTTTATTATTTATTAGATTACAATGGATTGGGATTACATTTAATGTATGTAAATAATACGGGCTCTCTGTAATTCCATATACATATGTACATATAATATATCACCAAGTACATTCCTGACTATGAATACATAATAAATACTTTGATCGGGTTATTCTGACATACATCAGCCCACTTACCGAGATAAATGCTATTGTTATAGTGTTTGTCAGTTGCGAAACACTTGAATTTATTTCCAATTTGCATTGGAAGGCCACAGTGAAATTTTAGAATTCACAATAACATCAGTTTATATTACCCTATGTTTCCATTGTGATCGGTAATACATATTCAACACAAAGTTCAAAATGTCAATTTCATTAGTGCTTGACGTTTCATAAAGTAGAGTAAAACCATTATTTCAAGCAGGTCTGATTATGATACATTACTTATAACCTAAAATTAAAGAATCCACTCATTGTAGACAAGATCTGTTTCACCAAGTCATATTAATTTCAATACCTAATTATGTTGATCCATTTTTAGGTTACATGTAGGCTACATTACATGTAATTTCATGATGATTAAATTTCATTATACTTACCTCCCATTCTCATTAGATAAAATGGTATGACTAACATTAATATATGTTGTATATAATATGTTTCAGCTTCAAACGGTAACTAAAATGAAAAATATTTATATCAAATGAATTATGTAAACAACAAATAGTGGCGTCTTATCTCAACAGGCCTTGATTCTGAACTTTATTATTTGAACAGATTACCATTAAAGGGTGTGACTGACTGCCGATACATATATTGTGAAATGTTATGAAACTTCTATCAAAAAGACTGGCTCACTAATCCTAGTGTCGACTGAGAAAATTTGTCGGGATATCCAAGTGTGCATTCCCCTTATCAGGTTCTGTGTACATGTTCATGTACTCGTAAAAAAAACCAACATTGCCGTTTGAATTTGACAAACTGTATCTGGACACAATTTCCACGACAGCACACTGTATGGAGTACACATATGCCCGTTTTCATAAGTCTAGTTGGTGCCCAAAATTATGAGGTTAAATTAAAACTATTTTCACTTTTTTTAAAAATAAAATTTGAAACTAAAGTGAAATCATGTCAGATACTCATTATATCATATGTACCTTAGAATTACTAACATCAAATCCAATAATAAAGGTTTATGCATAGATGGAAGATAAGTTGCCAGGCAATAAATCATACACCCACAGTAGCTAAATCATTCAAACAGTCCATTCTTTTGTGGGTAATTTGAGAATTTACATGTACAAGAAATTAAAAGTGATTAAGGTTAACAAACAGCCCATGAAGTAATAATCAATAATCAGAAATAATTAGAATTTGATTGGCATCTAGTTTTTGCTTGTGCTCATGCTAACGTTTATTATACAAAACATGTACTGATGACCAAATGATAACCTTTCTTGGAACTTAGAATATTAAACAAGTTGGTCCTGCATTTATAAATTGAGTTTTTTCCATAGGCCTAATTATACTCCACATTCATCAAAAATATAATGAATCGCACTTCACAAGTTTGAAAGCAATTTTTGGCGAATGAATAAAATGATTGTCGATTTGAGTCACATTTTGCGATGCGATACCTCTTAAATTGAACCATGATATATCGCTAATTACATTGTATAGATTACTTGTGAAATCCTGTTGAAACTTTGTAGTGTAATAAACTATAGTAATCGTTATCAATAATTGTGTCTCAATTACTAAATGCCATTAACGGTGATACATGTAAGTAAATCCATTTAACAGTACTATCAATATTATTAGTCAACACTCACCAATCTAGTATTAACAACAGGGAATAATAAAGCTATTGGAGCACCTGTTAACATGTGCATGTGAAAACGGAAAATACCAGTAACATATCTTCTAGGAGGCGCTGCTAATAAATATATCTGTAAAGAAAAACACTTTTATTGAACATTTTTTCAAGAATAGGTGTACAACTTTTCTTTTAATATATTGATATCAATTCAATGTAGTTTTTCCAGCAATCTTTTTTCGATATTTTAGTAACCATTAAGTGCAGAATACAAATGGACAAGACTAGAATGCAAATCTGAAACCTATTCTAAACTTCTGTTTCTTTTCTCGATATCTTTAATTTCCATTTAAACAGAAAATGATAATAACCTCAATTGCATATAATTTGTTTTATATGCAATGAAATTGGATATTTTTGTTTGCAGGTACGCATTAATACATGCACACTAATTGACAGGTACATATTTAAATCAATCAGTCAACTAGATAAAAATTGAGAAGAAATGATCTAAATAAAACCCCTGGGCCAGATCAACAAATAACCCCATTAAAGCTATGTATTTAATTTTTATTTTTCAGCCTGTTTTTAACTAGTGTTAAATAAAATCTTTATCATGCATTGCTGGCGGTTTAGCTGAATAAATCAACACAGATCCTGCATGGCTTTTGATTTGTTGTTATTGCTTGTGTATATAAAATGGCCCTCCCTACACATTTGTTACTGTACTTGCTTGGAAATGTTGACAGAAGACTCTTCGAAATGTCACTCAAATAAATTAGTATTTGTTCTTCCATTAGTATGTGATATAGTTTATTGCTCTATCCAGTTACTAAAGTCCTCTAATAGATTAACACCTATACCACCTTTAGAACTTTTTCCTTGAATGACCTTGATATTTGTTTGTGGTGTATTTTGTAAGTTTAATTTATATCATGCTGCCGGTTCAGACGCATGAATTAACATCCTTGATTAAAGTTAAATATTTTGTCCATTTCTTCTGCCTACATTCACTTCACCTGACATTTTATTAGCCAATGAAAATCACTGTAAGAGAATGCTTACCTGAACTATGCTAGCTACATGACAGGGGTTAAATATCCATATCATTTGTCGCGTGGCAAATTTAAATCCCAACTCAATTCCAAAAGTTAAACACATACACAACAACATGACACGTTTCCCCCAATAATCCATCTCACGATTTAAAGCATCTTCTCTAAGGGGAGGTAACTTTAATTTACTGTACGAGCACCAAAATAGATATACAGCGAACAAACATGATAAACCACTTTCGATGAGTCTTTGAGTCATAGAAAGAAATTCTGAACACTCCTTCCCGCCATTACCAGGTAAATTAAAGTCAACACCAGCGAAAACAAAATCAAAATGTCCTCCAACAGAATTGTTCGCCATTGTTACTTTTTTTCTCTATCTACTCCACGAACTAAATTTCTGAAAAAGACAAATAGGCAGAAGGTTAATTGACATTCATTGATAGCAAGAGAGAGGGAAAAACGGGGTTTAACGAACGTCCACTTGGCACATACTACGTCATTTTGGAACTCACTTTCACGTAGAGGTCTTTAGCTGTGGGAGGAAACCAGAGGGTCCAGAGAAAACTGACATGGTAGGACAGACGACCATACTCCTTGTCACATACAAGACTGAATATGTACATGACATATACCATACATTCATTTGATATAGAGAACATAAATAAAATATTAAACTGTACATCAAGTAACATTATCAATAATTCAATAATTTCCTATTTTCTCTTATCACGCTCATTGTTTATCTATGTATTCATGTACCCGGGTATAATAATGTAGTCAATACTGTTATAAATGTCCTTGTCAGTTATCATACTATCATTACCATCAGCATGTGATCACTTCCTTTGTTAAAGAGACAATACATCGATCAGATTCTTCATCAATATTTTAATAGAATATCAACTACAGTGTATCAAATTTCTGCATGTAACAAAAACATACATTACAACTACAGTCAACTAAATACTGCATTCTACAAACATTCATCAATTAATACAACATTTGAAATCAACTACAGTGTTTGAATTATTTTACTAGAAAGTACCATGTTGTTATTAGTTCATAAAACAAATATCAAATTTCTGCATGTAACAAAAACATACATTACATGTACTAGAGTCAACTAAATACTGCATTCTACAAACATTCATCAATTAATACTACATTTGAAATTCTTCACAAATTCTCAAATCAGTTGGCAACTACATTTGAAATTCTTCACCAAATTCTCAAATCAGTTGGCAATCAAGATGGTGTATATGTTTTAACGTCCGAATTTTCTGTGCCAACTGGGTTCTGTTCAGACGTGATGGGTCTACTGTCATCGAATTCCAGCTGTCAACATATTCACAGAATCTCAGGTTTGTGTCCAATTTGAACAACAACAACCTGTCCTTGTCAAACCCTCTGAGTCTCTGACCTCTACCACAGATAATCTACCTAGGTAACTGTACAGTCAAATCACATCCAATCAAAGAAAGATTATGGGCTACTTGATAAAGTATTTTTTTTTTCTGGCATATTGTCTCTTTAAACTAGGTTTTAACATGGTGTGAGCTGGTCAGATAATACATATTACATAATAGATATTCCCCGATATTACACCAAGACAAGTTGTTTCATATAAACTAACAATTTAAAAAACTCAAATATAATGTTACTCTAATCTGACCACCACTAGTACTGTAATATTCTGATATGATTTAATTATACATGTACTATTAATAATATGATGTAAATATAGAAATTACAGATACAGGTACTGATATGATAAATATAGAAATTACAGATACAGATATGATGTAAATACAGGAATTAAAGGCAATGATATAGATATGATGTT
The DNA here is from genome assembly GCA_948474765.1 of Patella depressa. Classification (NCBI taxonomy): domain Eukaryota; kingdom Metazoa; phylum Mollusca; class Gastropoda; family Patellidae; genus Patella; species Patella depressa. Next base: position 71,855,148 of record OX419715.1, on the reverse strand, counting down.
ACATGTACTGAGTGATATGATCATGTGACTATTGCAATCTCCCAAGAAGACCCATTTTTCGAACTTTTATGGCTTTTGAAAGGAAATTGTAAACATACACAACAGACATTGTCAAGTCATGTAAATGACAACATAGATCTTGGGCAGCATTTAAGGCCAAATATTAACAAATAAAACTCATTGGTTGTTTTAAGTCAGTATCTGCAGCTAATACTTGTACACAACCCCCCAAAGTAGTTTTTTAAAGGGCCAATCCCAATAACTTTTTGGGGAATAAAACTGCTTAATTTTGTGTTAAAATCCTTTAAAATCCATAACCTAAGGCCCACCTACTAACCCGATATTTGTGGTACGCTTGTAAATAACTTAAACCTGACAGTCTTCATCTGGAAATGGAGACCGTTGTATTATACAGTATCTGGATAAAACCAGACTTTTTTCTATAAAAATAATATGTAGGTGAAAATTACCTTTTGTTATCAAGTACAGTGCATGGGTCATTCACTGTATAGACCTCTCAAGAAACGTTAATCGATTATCAGGTCACCCAATGAAAAAATTAACCCGAAATCTTAAAAGGGTTACGTGTCCGGATAAGCAGTGTTGATGTACACGTTCAAACGACTCAATATTTTGAACTGAAATTTTGAGACAAGGTAAATACACCATGCCACTATATTTTGGTCCATAAATTTCATAAATACTTGGACTTTAGTTTTTGAGACTCTGTTCTTATCGGGATTGTCCCTTTAAAAAAAAAAAAAAAAAAAATTAAATCAACAAATGGTAACCTCAGTTATGGTCATTTAAAGTTTACATTGGTTTCACACTGACATCTTTATCTCTCTTAGTCAAATACAGCAATAATAATTATCCTTCACTTTTACTTATTACACACATGCATGATGTTTTTTTTTTACATACTAACAAGTCCTTACATCATATATACATGTACATTAGTAAATTTAATAAAAACATATCTTTGAGTAAAGCTAGAGTTTTACAATATATGTGACTGGTCTAGATTTTTGTGTTATGTACTCTGTCAAGATATGCCGATTTCTATATCTGACTTTATCTCTTCAACAAATACATGTAACATACACTTGTCTATCAAACTAAGACGAACAAAATACCCTAAATCTTCCAAACCATAAGAAATATGCTTATTCATGGTCACTATTCTTTACAGAAGGTGAAATCTGCTAGCAAAATTATTCAACCAAACAACTATAATCCACTAATCACTGACAATATTACATAGTGTGCACTTTTAACATTCAAATAAGGAATATAGTCAAGGAGATAAACACACATTTTGAAAGATATTGTATCACTGATGTCTTCAATCCTTCTAATGACTGTGCACTGGAGTACCTATATTTAACATATTTACATATAAAACACAACACTACTATAATATACATGTACTCTCCTGGTCATTGTGGGTCAATGAGCTGTACTCGTATACAATCATGTTGATTCAAAATGATGTCTAAGCAGGGATCTTCATCAGACCATCATAATGGTTCAGTTATCTACTTTTGAAATCATGTACTCTCGTAACAGAAACATTTTCATTCAAAATGGTGTCAAAGCAGGGATCTTCATCAGACCATACTAATCGACTTCAGCAGCTTGATGTTTGAATTGGCCACTATATATAGTATGATAAATCAATCTACTTTCGGCTAAATTACAACAGGTTAATTATTACTTGTTGATTAACAAGTCAATTAACTTGCTTGTCAGCAACAATAGTCACACCTTTAGTGGAAATTGGACGTGTGGTTGATAATCCAAGTAATAAGTACATTTAACCATACTTTTGATAATCCAGTTAAAAAAACAAGCTTGCTGATTATTCATAACAAGCCCAGTAAGATGCCTCTGTCAAAATAAGCTACATAGCGAAATAAGTCTCCACGCTTGGATTATAATATTGCTTAAACATGCATTACACAAGCGAGAAATCTTCTTATTGCAGGTCTTTCTTGGATACATACATGTAGCATGTCGAACCATCCTTTGTAAGTCTGTCAGCTGTATCCTGATCAAAGGTAACAATTAACTTACACCTTTCAAATATATAGCTCTGATTACATAACACAGACAATATTTAATTTTAAATGTGTTTCAGTTAATTAAGAGTCAAGTTAACATTAATAATAGATGAGATCAACAACTCTCCATTGATCGAGTTAAAAATGTTTCATGTCATATAATATCTTCGATTTTGATTTCAACTACATGTGTGTCTGGCGTGTAATTAATTCTTTGGTCGGAAAACATCAGAAAGACGGTAATATATTAAAACCATAGTTACACCATAGTTAAACCATTATTATTTTAAAGCTCTTCGAAAAGATTTCCCAATATAAATTACAATATCAGAAATGTTACACTCAGTTGATTGCTCATCCCCTAGTAAGTCAAACTTTTGCTAGAGAATATCGCTGAAGTACATGTAGTATCCACAATATATTAAAATTGTGCATCGGACTATTAATGTGAACCTATATTAATCAGTCATACCAACCATATTCCTGCTTGAGTACTTCTGTTTATTGTCATCTCTAACAATGGGAATCAACTCCAAGGAAACCGAATAATCGTTACAGGGTCTGTTCACCAAAGTCAATAAAATTATTTACGGATTTCACTCAGTAATGCAACAAAGCGTGGTACATATACATCGATAATAAATGAAAAGGACAATAGGTATATATATGTAACTGAAGCAGATAGAACAGTTGCTACAATAGGTTATTAAACTGTGTCAATTTAACACTTCAAATAAATATTGTTTATATAGAATATATCTGTAGGTTAAAATAACACAATATGGAGATCGTATGCCATATACCGGGTAGTTAAAACAGCAGTATGGCCACGTCAAACTTTAATATTGCAAGCAATTAATCGGATGCGATTTTTTTAACATACACCATGGAAGAGCTGAATCTACAATGTACCTAATACATGTAGTTCTTTCATTGGGCCTGAAATGTTGTCTTAATTATTAATTAGACGTTAATTACATGTAACGTATCCAGACCATTATCAACTCTTGATGTCAATGCTAGTCTGCCATATTTATTGGATTTGGATCCAATTTGCTGCTAAACTTTCATTTATGATTCATGAAATGGAAAGTCGAGATTATGGTTTTTTTTTTATTGTATCGACACTTAAGTAATGATAAAGGCTAGGCAGAAAATTCAATCGCTAAAACCTTGGTTCAGGGTTGATCAATTTGACTTTAAGTTGATTTACATTATCTAGTTTTTAACTATTATAGTAAGAACTGTCAGGTCTTTATCTAATCCCCATAATGTATCTTTAATTTAACAGGTGTCTTCGTTATAAATTTCATACCGATCGATGGGTAGATAACTTTTGTTTATAGCCAGAACTCTAGAAGTAATTAACAGAATTTGTTGAAACTGAAACTCAATATGCTTCTTCTTGTTGCCGAATTAAATAATGTTAATTAATTCTATACAGATCAGATGGTAACTTTTGTTGTTGGAGCATTCACAAAATGGCGTACAAAGTAAAACAAGGGCCACAATTCTAGAAGTGATTAAAGTTACATTCCTGGGTATAAACTGGTACTTAGATGTGATGATATATTAGAACTAAAAACATATTCAAACTAATTAATTTATCATAATTTTGCTTCAAATCGTTCTCAAAACATTGTAATTGCCAAGTATACCCTGCTAAAAATATCTAACAAAAGAGGCTATGTTTGCGTCAGGGGATTACCCCTCTCCGTATCTATAGCGTTCGGACTCGGTGGTAGGAGAAAGGGAAGAATTCATTACATACAAAAGACGATGTTGTCTGTAATCGCTGTCTATTTACTACCAATATCGAATCCTAATAAAATTCTCGGATTATCCACTGCCCGCGTCTTTTTCGTTGATTTTTATCCCAGAAAGTGTTATACATCTAACTCTTCATAAAGTTTATCAACGTGTTCACAAAGCGATCAAGTTTACGTGCAGCCTTCAACGTTATGCGTGCAGGTATTCTTAATCGTCAAGCTGACTTTTAAGGGAACCTCTAACTTTTTGTCCTGTATATGTTCAATGAATGTTTTTCAGGGAATCCAGTATTTTTCTAGTAAGATTCACGATTGGATATCTCTACTTTCCATATGTATACCAAAATTGTCATACTTTTATAGGCAATAACCATCCAATAAATACTTATCTGGGAACCCAACTTTAACTGAATTAGATGAATTTCAAGAGGCTTTCTTTCACATAGGTAGGACTAAAAATATCAATTATTCATTTATCCTGTTGTTTTCTAGGTAAATATTGACCTTGTTATGAATTGCGATACTAATTAATGTAGTACCTGAATCGCAATAGGTATCATATTGTAATTGTAGTGGTAATATCAGCATTACAGACAATAAAACATAAGCAGACATTATTTCAAATTACTTGTGTATGTGATATTCAGAGCTTTGTGTTCAACATTAAGAAACAATCCAAATCTGCGCCCAACAAAACCTGAGATTATGTCTCACAGTGTCAGTGGTAAGTTTCACATTTCTACTCACGAGTTGACAGGCCCTACAGCAAAACTTACAAGCATGTGAAACTGAAATTTGTTATAAAACTAATTTTAAGTACATCTTCATGTTAGTAATAAACTTACCATTTAAACAGGAAGTTTGTAAAAGTTTAATAAACCAATAAAACTCAATTCAGAACAAACATTTATACATGTATGTAGGAAAGAGATATAAGAAAGATGGGGTCTATACTTGCATATTATAAGTAATTGATATCAACTATTATAGTTGAAAAATTCTAGCCTTAAAAAAGACCCCCGAAACAGGAAGATATAAACATATACATGTAGATTAATAATTGTATAGATCAATACAATAATCTGACTGATATTCAATAACAGATCATTAAAAAGTTTATACTTTGATACAATCTCTACCAAAAATATATAATCTATAATTCAATGACAGGTTGGCCTAGAAAAGCCAGGCTTACCTCATCTAGAAAGAACTGACCTTACAACAATCAATAATATTAATAATATAAAGTATACAAAAAGTCTAATGACATTATGGTTTCTATTCTATGACAATTCCAGGCAACGAAACATACATCCATAGCAGCTAAATCGTCCAGGCAGTCAACAACAGTTGTTGCATGTTTTTACTTTTTTTGTGAATGAAACATGTATAATACACCAGTAAAATGTGATTAAGAGTAACTATCAGAAAATCATTAGAATTTGTTTGGTTTTTATAAAGTTCTGTCCCATTCTAACGTTTAGTATACGAAACATTTAATATCATGGATTTAGCTGTTCAGTTATCAAAATTCATTGAAAATCAATATACTTGTTCGTCTGAACACCTTAAACTCTGTGTATCAATCTGAAGTCAATCGGATGACAAGTTTGGACTCTAAAGCACCACAGGATTTTTCAAAGTGATCAAGGGAGATAACATTGGCAGTAATTATCTGAAATCGCTGAAAATCAGTAGGCTTCTTCGTCTCATGACCTCAAACACTGTGTATAAATTTAAAATCAATCGGATATTAACTGGAGCGTCCACAAGCAACAACAATTTTATGACCACATTTCAGTGTGGGTGTATAAAAACAGAATATCGTTGAATCAATGTTTCCCAATTCATTCTCTTGTGATTCCCATTTTGACCTGCAAAATGCTGAATCAATTTTTACGATATTGTGATTTTATTTTTTTTGCCGAATCAGTAACTAACCTGTCACTCTTAATTATCCATGTCACACAACATTCATACACGTAGGTACATGTACACAAACATTCTAAAAAATTTGTGGTCATAATTTTGTCCTTAACAGAAATTACAATTTTCTTTCTGCATTTTAGACCTGGTTATAAATCACAATACAATTATATCATGGTACCCAAATCATATCAGAGCACCCAAATTGCAATATGTATGGCATCATGACTGCAGACGGAATACCCAGCACTAACACTGAACAGGACAAAAACAGAAATAAATCAATGTAAAGAAAGAATCCAATAATGTTACTACATGTATCTTGAACTGTGGATCAGCAGAAATAAACATCATCTGACTAATTTTATCTAACCTGTGCTGACAAGCATGTGTCTGGTTGTCGTTAAAATTTATTTGTGTTTCAGTGTGTATACATGTATGTCAAGAGACAACTTTGAAATCCAAACAAATCTGATCTCAGCACAAGACAACCTTTGGTTTTGACCACAAACATTTTCAATCTTTGAGCTTTACACTTAAAAGAAAGATTTTTTTTTTTTACAAACTCAAATTGAAAATGTGCAAGTCTGTGTATACTAATTACTATATGTATAGTATAAATATGTTTACTTCTGATTAACAACTACTACACTAGGATCTGAGTTTGACTCTGCTCCTATACATGTACAAATGATAATCATTCTCTATACCATACATGTATGCAAATTAGCCTTAGGCCAAACCAATTTATTTTGAGATCTCACTTAATAGCCTCACATGAAGGACTTTCATTTTTTTTAAATATCAAAACTCAAAAATTTTGTTTCTTTGGGAAAAGCAACAAAACTATTTTTTATGTTTAAAATTTACGTTTTTTCCACGAAAGATTTTTTTTTTAAAAACAAGTGTTCTTAAAAACTAAATTTCAAATTAGTGTGGCCTAAAAACCATATTGTAGAGGTTTAATCAATATAAACTCATTAACTACATAACATGATTAATTAATCATACATGTAATACTAAATTGACAATCTCTTTTGTCAACAGCAGTACAGCACTAAACAATGAATTTAAAATTAATTAAACATATTCATTACCCATAAATGAGTACTTTCCACCCATTATCTTTCAGGTCTGATTGTGATTTGAATCGGCTAATTAATCATAATAAAATGTATTCTCAATCTTGTCAATTTTGTCTAATGTTTCCACAGGAAATTTTGAGCAGAAATCTTACATAATTCATGTACATCTTTAATTTACAATGTATCATATTTATACCCAGTAGTGAATCATCAGCCCATGGACCGTATATATACATCAGCCCTTTCTTAACTTATAATAACACAAGTGCATGTGTACTGCACGATACAACACAGTTCTTACTTACACAGTAAACTGCACCCCATAATCAGTAATCACTAACTACCATATGTCGATTTTATGAGACCTTTATTATGTTATCAGAATCATTTACTGTTCAAAGCAGCCCACCTACTTTAGACATTTAACATATACGTACTACACAAAGAATTTCTGAATAGTTTTGAGTTTATAGTTTATTGACTATATAAAAGTATACATATATTAAACCCAGCTGTCGTCTTTTTCTGCAATTTTAATTAATTCATAAATCAATCAAGCTCACCACAAATAGATGTTTTTAAACAGAAGTGAGCCTAAACAGTTGCAGCAAAATTATTATGGGGTTTTCCCTTTCCTACATGTAGTCTAGGTTAGATATCAATATTAGTACATGAACATGCATGTACATATATCAATACAAAGTCAAACATTTTTAACTGTCCAAGCTTCCTAATTAATGACAAAATTTCTGACAAAGTAGTAACAAGCCAGTTAACATAGAAATTAGAAATTCTAGAAAAGTGCAAAATTTTGAATGTAAGCAGCTCAGGCACATCTTTTCACATTTTCAGATCCCTGTGCGGGTTAAAAAAACAAACGTCAGGACTTTTGAAACTTGGTTTTCACTTACTTGTCAGGGACTGTGCCTGCCGGGCTGACAAGGAAAGTATTCCTAACCATCTGAATGAGGATGAAAAACTGGATTACACATTGGCGTTGACATAAAAGAACCTTTTGCAGTTAGAATTTGAATAAGAGTGGGCAGAAATGCTGCTGTTCAGGCAAAATTCCACCTCTTGCACTGCACAAGTAAGCATAGAAATGAAACTTGACCATTGTGTTGACAAGACAATACACAAAGCCTATTCCGTTCTAGTCCTATTTAACATCAAGTAAGTAAGACGATCGAGCATGCACACACGATAGCTACATAGACGTAATTCAAATGTCTTTATTAAAAATAATTATCAATTTCTAAAAATACTGTTTTCTTGTTTAGTACTGAGGCCATTTTAGCACTAATGTTAGAATTCTCTAGAAATTGAACAAAAATCAACTTTAAATAGAACGAAGAAATCGATACTTTTAAGTGTCCTTACAGACATTTTTATTACCACTCAATCAAGGAAAGGGAAACAACAAGCATTAAATAACACCTAATTCAAAATAACTTGCATAATTATCGAATCTATGATCATTTAGTTCTTTAGAGTACAGTGTTTTTCACAAGCATCCATTTAAACTCCTTGGAAACCAATCAAAAATTGGTTTTACGAACAATGGTGAAAAATACAATACTTTGTGATCTTGTCTGAATAATTAGATTTGTCTGACGTTCTGTTGAATATATGATATTTGTTTAAATTTATTTTCTTGGCCAGCGTTAAATAATGCATTTTTTAGTCTTATTAAAAAAATTGCTGTGTTAAAAAAATATAAATAATACATGATTTTTGCTATCCTCTTCTTGTCCAGATACGATCCAAAAGTAATGCCATAGTTCACTGTTTACATTAAAGCATCTACAATATATCTTTAGATATCCTAATCTAGGTAGCCAACACATATCAAGTAAACTGAATTGTTTTTCGCCCTTTAAATACCACTTGTATATCAAATCAATGAGGTACTCGGCCATATGGTGCTTCAGTTTCTGATAAATATTTACAAAAATACCAACCAAATGGTCAGCTTTGTATAAATGTTCTGGCATGTTTAAATATAAGAATATGGTGGAAATCTTAAAATGTTATATATAGGGCCTCGCATTACAGACAAAAAACGTTAAGTCGCTGATTTTACCATAGAAATTGGGAGTGATCTCCAATCGGCTTGGGATCCAAAACTAAGTGCTCAGCTTTTTTGCTTGCAATCTTTGACTTTATAAACAAGTTTCAGTGTGTTGCTTCTGGTGTTTCTGTTCATCATCTTCAGTATTCAGCCACTTTAAGTCCCCAGTGTAGCAACCGTTCAGTATTTTGCATAGTTCAATCATGTCACCTGCTCACCAAGGCAATCCCAGTGCCTTCAGTCGTTTTTTCGTATAACAGGCACAGGACTAGTTAGATCAAACACATTTCTGAACCTGCTCTATCAGACGTAGGTCGCACTGGAGGGTGGAGCACCATACTGCATAACAATACTCTAAACCAGGATGGACCAGGGAATTTAAAAGCTTGGTGAATTTTGGTTTTTCAAGATATTTGAACTCTTGTTCAATCATTTCCACTTTTTTGTTTGTGGTTTCAGCATATGTGAATGAAATGTAAGTTGATGATCAACTAGCACAAGGTCCTTTTCTTCTTTCACTGTTATGATGAGTTGCACTACTTCTGCCCCATTTTGCATTGACCATTCTTTCCTTGAAATTCCCTCCTTGGTAAACTTTAATTACATTCAGAAATCCAACATGGCTGAGAAAGACCTTTATCTTTAGGTTAACAATAGCCTTAATGAATAAAGTTGAGATAAGTGAAATACACAGCGAGGTAACAGTAAAGACATTTTGAGACAGAAAATCAGGACATGCATTGAGGCTCTGCTCAAAGCTACATTGAAACCCCTAAGAACCAAGGACTTTGTTGAATGGAAATAGACCAATATAGTATGAATTGATATGTATGGGGATTACCTAATATTCACAATTTCCTCACATCTACGAAAAATGTACAAAAGTTTTGGGATCCAAAGTTGGCCTTGGTAAACGGTAAGGATATTTCATGCGTATATTAGACCTCGAAAAGTCTATTTTTGGAGTAAATAAAATATGATTGAAAAAATTTTTTCTGTTAGATAAAATGTTGTTCCAAGACATTAATAAATAAAATTTATGATAATCAAGAAATTATTAGGTGAAAAAGTTGAAGACATTTTTTTCGTTCAATTTGCCACTTTTTCTGAGAATGAATGACCCAGGGACACAAAACTGTAAAGTACTGCAGGTTGGGACAACCTACCATTTACTGCTACTTGTTGCCTACGCCTAGATAAGTAGTTTCTTACAGCTAATACAGTACATGTACATTGGCGCTAGTTCCTTGAGCATTTGGGGACAAATCTCATTGGGGCCCATACCCTTATTCTTGGTTAACCTCTTTCAGGAATTTTCTAACATCATCAATTGTAAAGTCTACATCTGTGAGTATCTAATCAGTTTTATTTTATCAACACCAGGAAGATTGTCATTGTTTTCTTGGACGAAGAGGAAATAAAGAATGAGTTTAGAGTTTCAGCTTTTTCTGAGTGGTGACTGCTTTAACAATAACATGGACTTAACCATCTAGTCATAAACGTTTTTTGTGTCATCTGTACATTCACGTCTCGATGGAGTAGACTTTGATATTTATGCCTTGTGAAGAAGTCTCAGACCATCACTGGGACCGAGGAATGTGGTCGAATAGTCTCGGTCACCCAGAACCTCCTAGTCTTCAACGCGCGGAGGGTCTGGGTCGGTTCTCAATTTTTGACGAAAATTACTGGATAATCTACCACATAAAAAACCAAACATTTGGTTACGCATGGGCAATGGAACCTATTGGCTTAAGTATCCAATGAAAGTATCGGTAAGTGCTAAATCTTATGAAGCCGGGCCGATTTTGCTAGATTCTATAAAGCGTAGTTGAAATATATCCCACAGTTCACTTGGCACATCTATTATTAGAAACAAAATAGAGACGATGAGGAATTAAGAAGATTGTGAGAAGCATTACGTCTGATTCGTGACGAGAGAAAATTACCATTTCAATTGAAACCTTTACAAACAAAATTTTAAAGAGTGCCATCGTTGACTAAGCGAGCTGTTTTGATAGATTCAGTACGTGGTAACTTAAAAGACTGGATAATCCAGACAATGACCTATTTTCCGTCAAATTTTGAGGACCCATCCAGACTAATATTCGTAGAATATTTGTATGGATGATAAGAGACTAGTGGTCGAAGGGCAATGAATGTTTGTTTAAAAAGATAATGTAGGTATGTTTAAACAGATCTCTAATAAATTAAAATCTGACTAGACTACAGAACACAATAATGGAAAAAGCGACTGTCAATTTATGATCACATTTATCCTGTGGTAGTGCATGAAAGTCAAGTGTACTGGTGTAGTAAACTGAATAATATTATTAGGTAATATTTAATTATATAAATAAAAGTAGGCCGATGATAGCCTACATATAATAATGACTATATCTACTAATCTACATTACATACATACACAACAAATCTAGAATTTAGATATATAGTACATACTCACGACTGTGTCAAACTTTGTGATTGATATAACTAAATCCGACTTCAAAATAAAATTTCAGTCGATTCTGCTTTGTTGATGTGGCTGTGTCATTCACGTTTTATTTATAGTAACAAGATGCAGCTATCGGTCATATTATTCAGCGAACTGAACTGTCTGACTGAAAACTGGAACATCCACCGGTCGGATATAAATTGACTCGGCCAGGGTTAGAAGCATGCGTTAGAAGTCTGTCATTCACAATACCAGATATAAAAGCTAGAAATCTCTTTGCATGGTTCCAAAATATGTTTCAGGATGAAAAGTTAAATGTAAAATTGGAGCAAGTCAAAATTTTATTCGCTTTCGTTAAGTAAGGGAATTGAATTTCCGGTTCAGACTCAGGACAGCAGCATAATTTCACTGGTTTCTGATTGGTTAAAAATACACCAAAACGTGAGACACACGCGGGAGGGACAGGATTGAATAGACTAAATTTGCTGTTATTCTATAAAAATGGTTATTTTAACGAATTTTCCACCACCAACAGAAGGTATTAGACACCAACAAGATAATACAGCGGCTGTCATAGACCAGAAAGAATTAGGAAATGGTACAATTTTCATTGCAGAGAGGTAAAAGAAAATATGGCAATTGGGTTTGAAAAGAAGTATAAACTATAAATAAATAACAACAATGATGTACATTTTTGACACCTTATAAATCAGAAATTTACACTAGAGACCAGGTATCATTCAGAGTTGATGAGAAAAGGAGAGAAACTGAGCATACACATATTGAGTTAATCATGGAAATAAGCTTAAAGTCTACTGTGTGAGTTCTGGTAAATAATATAAACGGATTTCTTCGATTATGAACAAACTAGTTAACTTTGGTTATTATAAACTTACGTGTGTGTTTGAAATTAACTCCCGTTAAATAAAATCCATTGCACAATAAAATATATCAACGAATAAAAACGGTTCTCTCTTGAAAGATTTGAATATTTACTTGTTATTTCGACAGAGTGGATAATAACATTGCTTTCGTCACATATTGGACGAATCCAACACACGGAAGCGAGGTAGTTTGAATTTGACGCATATTTTGTCAAGCACGTGCTATACTCAAAGCAACGCGCCAACATTACAATCGTTTGAGTTTGAGCGACGAAAATATCAATTGAAGACAATTACATAGGAGCTTTATCTTTATATTGAAACCATTGATCGCCAGTCTATCAAATTTTATTCACAATGAAAGAATCACTGATTGCACGGATACTCGTAAAAATAAAGTCATGTATAAAATATAGATTTTAATATCCTATCTTCTTTATGTAATAAATAGTTTAACATGGATCATGAAGCACATCTCCGAAGTGGCTGAGGACTCTGAGTGTATTATTAATTTGATCTCATTCTTTCGATCAAATAATAACCGCTTCAGTGACATTTTTAAGCGTGTTGCGACAGCGTTCAAAGTGCCTAATGGCATTGGGTGGCGTAAGCAATGCCGACAAGTCCGCAATGCCGACAAGTCCGTAACGCCCCGTAAGAAGCGGAACATTAATTGTAAATGGCCTGCATATGTTAAATAATAATATTATCATACCATATTATAAAGATGGGTAATATTTAAGGCCCGTGAAAAGAATGTAGTTATTTTTGTTCCTCATGCGTGTTAAAAAGAAAATTATCCCACCCTAGTCGGTAATCAAATAATTCAGACGGTAACAAATTTTAAAAAAATACTGGTTGTTATGTGTGCGAACGCTCAAACTCAATGCCGAGACGTGCTTAACAGCTTAACTTAAAACAAACTTGAATTGACGTAAAAATGCCACATTTCCTATGCTGTCACCCCTAATACAAAGTGATATCTCCCGAGGTGTGACGTAACCAGCTGCCATATTGATATTTTTCTTAACCGAAAGTTTGTGGGATTTCAATTTTTCAAGAGAGAACTGTTTTTATACGTTGGGACATTTAGTGGTGCGATGGATTTTATTTAACGGGAGTTCATTTTAAACACACGGGTAAGTTTATAATTACCAAGGTTAACTAGTTTGTTCATAATCGAAGAAATCTGTTTATTATTTACCAGAACTCACACAGTAGGAGCTAAATCACTAACATTTGTTGGGGCCTAGAAATTAATAGAAATTGACTGAAGTCGGTCGCAACGCATATATAATACTGTAATATGAATGTATATAAATTTACAGTCAATGGTTTCCGTTTTTATTCTAATTTCAAATCAGTTATTTTCCGCGAAATAAACCAGCATAGTCAATCGAATGCAAATTTCTAGCGTCTGGTTATTCCAGTCCACATACGCCGTTGGGTTTGGTGCAATGTTCTAGCCTCGTTCCCTAAGTCTCTTGCTAGAACTGGGGCTGAAACGCATTATGGTACACGATTCGTGTACCAATGGTAAAATGTTTATTTTGTCTTAAAGTACCGTAGCTAAGTCTTCGACGTTGAAAACACAAATTATTTGTCAATTTAAATCAACGTTCATGGTGTGGTCTTACCAGGAAAATATGGGCTTCTGATATCCAATATTTATGACGAAATTTTCAGACTCATTTTCAGCAAGGGACCCAAAGAACAAGGCTAGGTTTACTCCACATTACATCTCAAACGGTGAGCATGCGCAATAAATACTATGTAGACTGGAATAACCAGATGCTATATATTGTGATTCAATTGAGACTTCTGGTGTACTTCGCCAAACATAACTGATTTGATATTAGAGTAGAGTATAAATGGAAACGATTGAATGTAAATCAGTTTATATACATACATATTACATTATTATATGGCTTGCGACCCATTTGTGTCAATTTCTAGGCCCCAAATATTAGGAATTTAGCTCCTTTAAATATTGGATATCTGAAGCCAATCTTTTTACGGTAAGATCACAGTATCAATGTTGATTTAAATTGACAAATAATTCATGTTTTCAGAGTTGAAGATTTTGGATGATATTGGGTTAAGAGACTTAGCTACTTTAACACATAATGTGTGATGTCATCCTTGGTTCGTCATGACCAGGTGTGACAATACCAGTGTGTAGTGTAATAAATGAGATTATTTATTTATTTAATTATTAAGTTTACGTGCAATGCATAATGGTGTTGTTTTTATCTACTTATATGATGTATCAATAAAAATCTTATCTTAATCTTATCTTAATAAATCTGATTGCTGTCCAGAAAGTGTTAAATAGTAAATACCATCAAGATTCATCCAAAAATGCCCAGTTTGTGCCACCGTTTAGTTTGACATCCATTGTCTAGTTTATGAAACTAAATGGTCATAAACTGGATGACCAATATCAAAACTAAACTAAATGGTCATAAACTAGATGGCTGATCGATGTCCATCTAAATGGTGTATATAAAGTAGCTAAGTCTCTAACTCAATCTGGTTCAAAATCTTCGATAATGAAAACACAAATTATTTGTCAATTTAAATCAACATTGATGTTGTGATTTTACCGGGAAAATATGGGCTTCTAAAAAATTTACGATTCGTGTACCATTATGCGTTTTAGGTCCATTTTTAACAAGGGACTTGAAGAACGAGGCTAAATGGTGACGCATATTCTTATGTGGAGAGTATACGCAATAAATACTATGCAGACTGGAATAACCAGACGCTCGACATTCGATTGAGACTTCAAGCGTAGACCCTATTTCGCCGAACATGACTGATTTGAAATTAGAGTAAAGACGGAAATGATTGAATGTAGTAAATCAGTTTATATAAATTCATATTACATTATTATATATGTTGTGGCCTATTTATGTCAATTTCTAGGTCCCAAATATTAGCGATTTAGCTCCTTTAAAGTAAACGGCAGATAAACTGAGCATTTTTGAATGAATCTTGATGGTATTTAACACTTTCTGGACAGCAATCTATTAACTGAATATATTTGATATTATACACGTAGATGAAAGCTTAGTTTCTTTCCTTTTTTCATCAAATCTGAATAAATACCCCCTGGTCCCTAGTGTTAGATTCACTCCAACACTGAGCTGTAAACAATTCAAAACTCTTACCAAGAGACTTCTGTTATCTCTGGTGGGGCCGATGTCTTGTTGCGTTAGCTTTTAAAAGATTGATTTGACAAACATACTTCAAATTTCAAGTAAGTTCGTTAATGAAATATACTCAATGCTGTTATTGCTGTTAACAATATAACATGAATAGTTGTCTTCTTCATAAATTTGCCAGTATTTTGCATGGCATTAGTTAAAGTTTCAAAACTATAGGCTGTGATACATGTATATGAATATACACTCTGTACTTATGCTCAGATGCTGACTTGCTAGCCTGGAGGTCACATGTTCTGACCCTGCATTGGCCAAAAATGTTAATCAGGCCTCGGGATTTTCCGACATTGGTTTCCTCTTGTCAGTGGTGCAGGAAGAAGGGCTTGACAAGGACAGCTGTCTAGTCGATTGGATGGGACAAAAAAATAACGAGGGCCTGTTTAAATATTGGCAGTCAGAGCAGAACAGTAGGAAGTTAATCCCCACTTCATTTCATTTCATTGAATGCCCATAAGTATTTTAGATATTGACATGGTAGGCCTACATACATATTGCCTATAATTCTTCACCAGTGTTGTTTTTTTTTTTATTTCAGTCGTTTATCATGGAGAGGTGTGGATGGTTCTGGTTTTTCATTAGAATATAAATCAATTAATCTACATGCTGTATCTCGTGATTTATCAGCCTTCCGATCAGAATGTTTATATCTTATGTTGGATGGAAAAATATTAGGTACTGAAACGTAAACCTTTTAAAATGATGATGATACTCTCATTCTGCAGATATTTTCAATTGTGTTGCACACTTCCTCTGTTTGTTACTCTTGATGAGGTTGGCTGACCGAATGGTTAGCATGTGTGCGCTGTATCATAAAGCCTGTCACTGAGTCAACTGGTGTGGTTTCGAATCCCAGGTTATATGTGACAAGGAGTAGGGACACCTGTCCAACTTCTCTGGGTCCTCCGGTTTCCTCCAACTGCTAAAGACCCCCTATGCACAAGCAAATTATTAAAATAAAATATGTTAGTCCCGAAATGACTTGGCTTGTGTCAAGCGGACATTAAACCCCATCTGTCTCTCTCTCCTGTCTGTAATTTCTCAAAAGAGTATCACTTAGCATTAGATCATTACAAAGGACTAGGATTAGGACATACCTTGGAAATGGTCTTTAACTTACAGGCTGTGATTAACTGTAAATGCAGGGTGACTGCACCAGACACGTTATTACACAAGACAAACCTTAAGAAATGTTCTAACTTCTCTCAAAAAATACCCAAACTAATAATAAGGGAAGCAACTCAGTCCTGAAAGAAGGGAATATTTACCAAACATTGTATCATACTAGCCTGAGTCATGATCAGCCATATGCTACAAGAAATCTCAATGTAGGCACGTTGAAGGAAAAAATCTTTAAACCCGGGTAACTTCTGATTTCCATTTGAGAATTGGAGAACTCGTGCATCTTTCTGTTAACAGGAATCATGTTCACACGCATGAATTTTTGATAGTAGAAATGTAAGCATCATAAGATGTCAAAAATCTTAGTCAGTAAATATATAGTATAGAAAAGGTATACTATTTATAAGCTGTGATGCTCACCTACTGTCCTTCAAAGAAAAACTTGCCTAAGCAATCCTTTGCTCTCCAAAAATCTTTCTTATGGCAAGGTCTGGTGATTGAAATTAATATCTTTTTTTTTTTTGTATGAAATAGAAGATGAAGAAATGCCAGCAAATGGAAACGGAAATGAATCAGATGAGTCGGAAGAGGAAAATGCAATAACTGAACTTCGTTTTGTACCCAGTGATAAAGGAGCGTGTAAGTAAAAAAATTTGTACTAGGACCAGAAAGTTAAGTTATGTACACAGACATAAATTCACCATTTCCCAATTGTAGGTGGAGATTTCTGGTTAATTGGTTTAAGATACATCTATTTCACAGAACCAACTTGTAAAAAACTGTGATTGACTGGTTCCATAACCTCAATATTGATATGTAAATAGTTGACGCCAGAGGTTTGTGAGTCAACATCCAGGTGTGAGAAAGTATTTCCATAAGTTAGTCATATTATGTACTGACTGGTCGGACAAAAGAATGTCAGATCATTAGGATTTTACAAACCAAAATAGACCTAATTACTGTATCATTTTATTGGTTTTGAATTATTTGCATAACAGTAACTATGTGTCTACTGTTCTGTTTATACTTAACGCCAATAGTCAGAGGACACTTGTCCATTGACTCCCTGAAAATGCTCAAAATATTAGCTGTGTTAAGAACTTTAATTCCATTTTGATTTTGTTTGCAGTAAGTGCCATGTATCAAGCTATGAAAGAATGTCAGTTATTACATCCAGATCCACAATCAACAGATTCAGAAGCAGAAGAAGAAGGTTAGTTCTTTTTCATAGAAATTATTTACTCTTCACTGACTTTCTAGGAGCCACAGTGATTCAGTAAGTAAATTGTTGGATCACTAGTCGTACTGTTCCTTGCCGACTTAGTATGCTTTCAATTTATGAATAGTGATATTGGTCTTATAATATATTGAAGACCTGCATTTGAGGGATGAGTGCAATATGAAATATAATTCAAATTTAATAATGTATTTAGATCCAACATTCATGGTCAGAAATATATTCATGCTTTGTATAGAGTGCAATCTAAACGTTTAAAACGGCAGTGGTTACTTACCATTTAACTAATTGTAATAACAAATATTTCATAATATATTATTTTTATTTGTAGAATCTGAGTTTTATAATACTGCAGATGGTTTAGATCATTTAACGACTCACGGTACAGCCACATTACAACATATTGATAGTATATTAGAGGCTGGTCAGGGTGATGCACAACAACAGCGCAGTAATGGAAATACAGGTAAATAGAATTAGATAACTCCCATTTACCTTCAAAAATGTGAAATATGAAACAGGTTTTAACTTCCTACTTTTCTGGCCTGACTGGGCTAACAAAGACGGGCATACACCATGGAGTGTCCTATGAGTGAAATTTTGCCAGGACAGTGGTGCTACAGTCTACTCAGCCAAGGGATGTTTTACATAAACACAAATGTGTACATAGGACCTTGGTTTATTGTCCCTTGGCAGGCCCTCTGGATTAAACACTCCAGAAAAATCCTGATGAACTTTCTGGGCCAAAGCAGAGATTAAACATGGGACTTTACGGTTAGCAAGCTAATGTCTCACCAACTGAATCACTGTGGCTTTAAAAATGCAATAGCTCTGAATTGCAATCATAATTCTAAATCTTTAGTAGTGGAAATGGTTTGAACTGCACCACAGCTGATCCACCGAAGTATGGTGGTCTTAATCTAACTGCTATCAAGTACTTTCAGTTTAGATGTTTATAGTGTAAGTATAAAATGAGCCTGGCCCAATCCTTTCAGTATATTAGTATGCATAATCCTATTACTCATGGGACATGCATCTCTCTTTTTTTAAAGTTGTTTATTAATTGTATTATTTTATTTATTTTAATAGAACCAATGGATCAAGGACAGTTTGATGATGCAGAAATGGACGGTTGACATTTCTTTTCCTGTCAGCAATATTCATTTATCAAGTTCATCCACAAATATCAAATGCATCTTTCATTCGTAGACCCATTACAAGATAGTTTAAATATTACAAATTTAAAGTACTTTTACTTACATGGAGTCTAAACTCTAAATATTATATATAATTTCAAGATATTTCATATTCCTTGAATAACTTAAACAAGCATTATGTAAGAGCTAGTTCTGTCCATTGCATGTGTTACTTTGGACCTTAAATATTATATAATCATGACAAGACCATAATCAACTCTCGATGCCATCAGATGGCTCCTTCTTTAAGTAGATTAGAAAAGTCAGACTATTTAATGATTTAATTTAAAAATGTAAAAGTGAGGCTTATACTCGCATGACCAGTATGGTTGTTACGATCCATTAACACATCTTGTCAAAACTACAACCATTGATAACTTAGCTCAAAATAAAGTAATTTGAATGAAATTTTCAATATATTTATTTTGTTTTATCTACTTTTGAAATATTATAACGAGAACGACTAGCTCTTTATCTAAATTTTCCATAATGTCCCTTTAAGCTTTTAATATTTAAAGTCTCCTCTGTTTAAATCAAGTACATTTAAACATTATTACAACAGTTTGTTTATTTTGGGAAAATAATATTTGTTCTGTGTAAATAATGTATATATATCATTGTAAAAAGATCATATCATTGTACTAGATTGTATTGAATTGTGATGGTACAAGATAAATATAAGGTAAATGTTTACCAAGAGTAAACTTGTTTAAGATGAAAATTTATTTGTAAAAGATAGAGAGACAGAGAAAAAAGTATGTTATCCATTTTATGTTGTTCTCACCTCTGTTTTATCCCTTGCAGAAGCCTTGCAAACGTTCTCCAGGTCAGAGCTTTGGAGATCTTATTTTCATACCTGCTACTAGTGCTAGGATTATTTGGCTAATATCATAAGTAGGTATCCTATTGAAGTGTTGAGTTAGGGAAAAGGTGGTAAAAAAGGTCACTGTATACTTCAGACATTTATGATGTGAATTTCTTCACAAAAATATTAAACTCCAATTGCTTCATAAAGGTTTTGTTACCAGTCTTCACATAGTTGATAAAGATGGAAAAAGTCCCCAGAATTCTACTTAAACTTATTTTAAGTTGATAATCAAATATAGAGTGAAGCATATGGGAAAAAAATACTAATCACAAAGTGCTCAAATTGAGAAATTTAAAATCCTTACAGTTCGACTTGAACTAAAGAAGAAGCATTGCATATTGCCCAAATTCATGATTTTAAGAAAGTCAGTTCCCTATATTCAAGTGTTCATTATCAACTTAAAAGTTTATTTTATGGAGATGTAGGACTATTACTGATTGATATACAGTTGGGTTGCAACTTAAAGATGCATTTATGAAAGCGCTGAATCGGCCTATTGTAGATCTTTTTTCTGGCCTAAAATGTTATGTTGATTATTATTTAGACATTTATTCACACGACAGGCTCATAATCAACCAAATTTATAATGTATGTCACCCACAAAGACGTCTATTGAACGACTAAAAGTCAAGATTTTTCTTGTTACAGTGACAATGGCACTTGTCAATTACACATGCCCAACTATTCTTGTCAAAACTTCAAATATTAATAACTTTGCTGAGAATTAAGTTAATTTTAATGAAATTTTCAATAAATTCATTTTTCATTATCTTTTTTTTAAACAGTTACAGCAATAATGACCATCTCTTTATCTTCATCTTAAATAATGCATCTTTAATAATATTGTCTAATCTAATGGATGCAACATCACAAAAATATAAGTGATGCTGGGCTTTTGCACAGTATGCTCACTGAATGGAGTACGAGACTGTTCAGTTATGCAGCCAAAGATCTTGTTTAAAATTTATAACTTTTTCAGTATGTTGGAATAAATATTGTTGCTTTATTATTTGAATTAAAGGAATGCTGTCTCTTGTACACAATTCTTTAAATTTGAGACTTACATGGTTATATTTATGGAGAATGCTCACTTGTCTGAAGGTTACAGTTTTTCGACTTTTAATGTTGCCATTGACAAGCGCCTAAAAGCTGCTTCCATTGATACCCATATAACTGTGGACTAATGAATCTGTGGTTTGAAATGAAATTGAGTTAAACATCCTGCATTCTATACCAATTGGGCTAATGTGGATAGGCCTATATCATGCATTGTGCTATGACAGGAATTTTGCTCACAGTTGCACTACAGCCTACATCCTGGTTATTGAGCCAGCTCCTTAATTCCTGAGCCATCATTGCTGCAACACCGTGGACCAATGAACCCTTTCCGTACCAGAGATTCGACCCATGTCTCAGAATTTAAATTTGAGAGGATGTTTTATCCTAATGGCAGACCTTATGTGGTGCTCCAGACTTACTGGAACGGGAATTGACAAGTAGTTTCTGAATTTATTGGTCTTTTGGTCCAGGAAGCTACCCATAGCCATTTTCCCAATTTCAATACCCATTTCGTTTCTGTAACATAAGTGAAGTCAAGTGCACATGGCCAATCTGAACAACCATCAAAATACTACCACTATACTTTGATTTTGAAAAAGATGAATGTGCAATTAATCAGTATGTGTCATCTATTTATTTGGAAGTTTGACAGGGAACATGAGCGTCACTGATTTGAAAGTAATTATTGACAAGATAAATTTATTTGGGATGCGCATTCACATCCATATTGAACAAGCCAACAGTGAGGCTGATGTCCCCCGCCGAAATCCCAAAATAAATAGATGACACATATTAATTAATCGCACATTTATTTTTTTCAAACGTATCGAGCGATCAAACTGTACACGAAGTGTCATTCAAAAGTGTTTTATAAAGAAAAATGCTAAATCGACGAGAAAAATGAAAATGTACCCTAAAGGTAGACAATACAATGAGAATGAGAATGCAGTCATTGTATTGGCATAAAAATCATCAATCAAGATGAACCTAAGTTATCTTGTCCCAAAGTATCAACCAATCAAATTGCTTATCTCTGCCTACCCTAAGAAGAAAATGCTCATCTTCGAACTCCATCAAGGCATTGACCTAATAAGCATACACACCAATTTTGAACATTTTAACTCAATTCGAAGGAGAGTTATTGTGTTCCAAAGTCTCGGCAAATCAAATTGCTTATCGCTCTGCTTACCCTGAGCAGAAAATGCTCATTATCGATCTTAGTCAAGATATTACTGTAATGAAACTATACACCAAGTTTCATCACTCTCACTTAATTAGAACGAAAGTTATGGTGTCCCAAAGCATCAACCAATCAAATTGCTTATCTCTGCTTACCCTAAGCGGAAAATGCTCATCTTCGAACTCCATCAAGGCATTGACCCAATAAGCATATACACCAAGTTTGAACTTTTTAACTCAATTAGAAGGAGAGTTATTGTGTTCCAAAGTCTTGGTAAATCAAATTGCTTATCGCTCTGCTTACCCTGAGCAGAAAATGCTCATTATCGATCTTAGTCAAGGCATTACTGTAATGAAACTATACACCAAGTTTCATCACTCTCACTTTATTAGAACTAAAGTTATCGTGTCCCAAAGCATCAACCAATCAAATTGCTTATCTCTGCTTACCCTAAGCGGAAAATGCTCATCTTCGAACTCCATCAAGGCATTGACCTAATAAGCATATAAACCAAGTTTGAACATTTTAACTCAATTAGAAGGAGAGTTATTGTGTTCCAAAGTCTCGACCAATCAAATTTGTGTATCGCTCTGCTAACCCTGAGCAGAAAATGCTCATTATCGAACTTAGTCAAGGTATTACTGTAATGAAACTATACACCAAGTTTCATCACTCTCACTTAATTAGAACTAAAGTTATCGTGTCCCAAAGCATCAACCAATCAAATTGCTTATCTCTGCTTACCCTAAGCGGAAAATGCTCATCTTCGAACTCCATCAAGGCATTGGCCTAATAAGCATTTACACCAAGTTTGAACATTTTAACTCAATTAGAAGGAGAGTTATTGTGTTCCAAAGTATCGACCAATCAAATTTGTGTATCGCTCTGCTTACCCTGAGCAGAAAATGCTCATTATCGAACTTAGTCAAGGTATTACTGTAATGAAACTATACACCAAGTTTCATCACTCTCACTTAATTAGAACTAAAGTTATCGTGTCCCAAAGCATCAACCAATCAAATTGCTTATCTCTGCTTACCCTAAGCGGAAAATGCTCATCTTTGAACTCCATCAAGGCATTGACCTAATAAGCATATACACCAAGTTTGAACATTTTAACTCAATTAGAAGGAGAGTTATTGTGTTCCAAAGTCTCAACCAATCAAATTTGAGTATCGCTCTGCTTACCCTGAGCAGAAAATGCTCATTGTCGAACTTAGTCAAGGTATTATTGTAATGAAACTATACACCAAGTTTCATCACTCTCACTTAATTAGAACTAAAGTTATCGTGTCCCAAAGCATCAACCAATCAAATTGCTTATCTCTGCTTACCCTAAGCGGAAAATGCTCATCTTCGAACTCCATCAAGGCATTGACCTAATAAGCATATAAACCAAGTTTGAACATTTTAACTCAATTAGAAGGAGAGTTATTGTGTTCCAAAGTCTCGACCAATCAAATTTGTGTATCGCTCTGCTTACCCTGAGCAGAAAATGCTCATTATCGAACTTAGTCAAGGTATTACTGTAATGAAACTATACACCAAGTTTCATCACTCTCACTTAATTAGAACTAAAGTTATCGTGTCCCAAAGCATCAACCAATCAAATTGCTTATCTCTGCTTACCCTAAGTGGAAAATGCTCATCTTCGAACTCCATCAAGGCATTGGCCTAATAAGCATTTACACCAAGTTTGAACATTTTAACTCAATTAGAAGGAGAGTTATTGTGTTCCAAAGTCTCGACCAATCAAATTTGCGTATCGCTCTGCTTACCCTGTTTAGAAAATGCTCATTATCGAACTTAGTCAAGGTATTACTGTAATGAAACTAGACACCAAGTTTCATCACTCTCACTTAATTAGAACTAAAGTTATCGTGTCCCAAAGCATCAACCAATCAAATTGCTTATCTCTGCTTACCCTAAGCGGAAAATGCTCATCTTCGAACTCCATCAAGGCATTGACCTAATAAGCATATACACCAAGTTTGAACATTTTAACTCAATTAGAAGGAGAGTTATTGTGTTCCAAAGTCTCAACCAATCAAATTTGAGTATCGCTCTGCTTACCCTGAGCAGAAAATGCTCATTGTCGAACTTAGTCAAGGTATTATTGTAATGAAACTATGCACCAAGTTTCATCACTCTCACTTAATTAGAACTTAAGTTATCGTGTCCCAAAGCATCAACCAATCAAATTGCTTATCTCTGCTTACCCTAAGCGGAAAATGCTCATCTTCGAACTCCATCAAGGCATTGACCTAATAAACACATACACCAAGTTTGAACATTCTAGCTCAATTAGGAAGAGAGTTATTGTGTCCCAAAAAGTGTGACGGACAGACAGACGGACAGACAGACGGACGGACAGACAGACGGACAGACAGACAGACGGACGAACCCATTTTAATAGTCCCCCAACTTTCTTCGAAAGGCGGGGGACAATAAAACCAAGTTGAATATTACAGATTTAAATCTCTCTTTATTTCCGACAAATATTTTCCACAAGAAAATGACAAAATAACATTTATAAATTTTATCGTAATATTTCTTAGAAAAAAACATTACAAAGGACAATGGTTATAATGAGAAACTGTACAGTCTTAATATATATATGTATAATAATAATATTAATCATCGTTTGTTTACATAATAAAGAATGAGTAAACCATATTTAAAATTTAAAAAAAAACAAATTAATATATCTGTTAATTTATCAGATTATTTCAAGTACTGATTGAATCTGAATCAATATGTAATACCTTTGATACAAGTATACAGTACAATAACTTAGAAGAATTTTAAATCTAGAATTGTGAGAAAGAAAATTCTGGAATGATGAGCTACATCTACTTAAATTTAAGCCAAATCCAACGAAAATTTACCGCCAGAATTATTACAGAAAAAAAAGAATCTTAGCACCCACTAACAGAAACATAAACCGTCAACCAAGTCTGAAATATTTATTAACTTCAATCAAACTGGAAATTGTAACCAAGGTACTGCATTTCTTAAATTTGAAAAGAAACGGTTAACCATTGATATGTTTTATAGAATACTTGAAAATAACTGGAGTGAAATTTTTTTTATTGATTATTTGAGTATTATCAGAAAATATAAGATTTCTTTCATTCATACAATACAGGACATATTTTTATAATAATCAACAGGAATAGTGTCAATAACTTAATTTAGTCAAGAGTTACTTACTGCCCATTTTTTTCTCTGAGATAAAAAGAAATAACTTAAGATGAGATCAAATAATAAATAATGTGCTGCAAAAATTACTTTACTGCCTTAATAAATTCACATAAAATGTCTTTATGCATTACTCTTTCTGTAGCATAATTAGCATAATTCCTTTTACTTTGTATTTAAACTTAAGTATTCTAACATACAACTTTAGCTGAAGTCAGAGCAATGCATACAGCCATAACAAGTGCAGAAAAATCAACCAGTTTGGTAAATAGTTTTTTTTTCACGATAAGATTGTGCAAAAAATAAACCAAACTAACCAATTTGAAAATAAGTTTGAAAACCTCAAATTATATGACATAAAATTTTACTCAATGTGGGTTTCTTACATTGTTAGGGATGCTCCCCACTAAATTCAACTTATTGATGAAAATATTTCATAATGCACAGAAAATCGGCACAGCCATTTTCATTATTTAGTTGCTGTTCTATGAGATAATTTTTATATTATCCAATATCAGTGTTTATTTCCATTTCTAAGAACAAGTTTTCAAGTTTCGGATTAGAATCACAACATTGTACTAGAAATTCACAATTAATAAATCTGTTTTTTTTATGAAAAGAATTTACAAGGAAACATAGTAGTGTTTCAGAAAAATGGGTGAAAAATGCCTCAAATCCTCATGTCTATTGGTGATTCCAACACTAACCCATGAATTTCATTGGTCCACAGCTTGGTCTTGGACAGAAGCTCTAAGAAGGACATTTTATACTATTACTTTATTTCAGGGCGTCTAGTAAATGAAGCAGTACGAAATTACAAAATGTAAACAATAATTCTTTTAACCAATCATTTCATAGAAATACATTTATCTATGAAAAATGTTACAAAAAAATGATCTTAAATAATTATGAAACAATTACGAA
Organism: Patella depressa; assembly: GCA_948474765.1. Lineage (NCBI taxonomy): Eukaryota > Metazoa > Mollusca > Gastropoda > Patellidae > Patella > Patella depressa. The sequence goes on along the minus strand of OX419715.1, from coordinate 71,828,887 downwards.
AAAATATTAAAGTAGACATTAATACTTTTACAATGAATGATATCAGTACAAATTTAGTTTTACAAGTATATATGTACGTAATATATAAATATGGACCATTATTTCGATGTTTTACCAAATATGGTTTGATGGAATATAAATTAGATGATAAATATGTTAATGAGATCATTTCACTTATTGTGATTGGTGGAATAATAGATATATATGTAAATGAGGTGAGCAGATGTGTTTTGCCTTTTATGTACTTTTGACCTCTTGTGGTACAAAACTGGAAATATGCGTTTCTCCCTTTTCACATAATATGGACTAGCCTCTAATTGTTATTAGCAGTTTATATTTGGACTAGTCCACTCTATTCTTTAGGGATGTTTTATCTTGGCAAGTACATATTTCCAGTCCTATTGGACTAAATTAACACATTTTAAAATACCCTTCAATATCAAGTACATTTTTAATTCAGCAGTTTATAATGATCCTGTCTTCAACGAATTTTGAGCTTCTGGTCTCTTGTCCTTTTTTACTGCCTAATTATTAAACAATTTATTCCATCAAAAGATCGTTCGACGCTTGTAAATAGCTACTTTCAATTTCTCTTACAATCTACCAATCAAAATGACCTAAAATGATCACGTGATATGGTTTATTGCATAGTAAGTGTTGATCAATGAATAATTTGACTGCCATTTAGTATCGTCTGATTGGTATATAAACACCATGATTGTAGTTCAAGTAAAAAATATCTTTATGTTATCGAATCTCCTGCCATTTTGATATTATAAGGCTTGTAATTAAACACCTGATGTTTTTTTTTTTAGCTCCCTGCTTCATAATAAATAGCTCAGAGTAGCCATTTTTCTCTCTATTATATAAATATGAGAACTCATTTTTTCTACTTCTAATTTATACCTGAGAATCTAACTTTCACTTTGTTACAATATGATCAATCCATCATTTTATAACATCTACAACAGACTACTTGTGTCTGTCTTATTATCATCTATTAATAGAAATATCTATACAATATATGATGATGTAATACACAGTTACATAAACACCACAAAATCAGTGATGTATTACCCACGAAATGAAATATATAACTTTTACACATAAAGTAATGTTGTCATTTAGTCATTTAGCAAATGTCACATTATATCTTTCGTATTTTCTTCACAAAAGAATATTTCACTCTTGACTCAAAAATTATATCACACTATTTTAAGCAAACATTTCTTCAAGTCATCTATCCAGTCACTTATATATCCATATTTTTTTTATAGAAATAGTAGAAATGAGCAACAACACTATCACTTCATAGTCCTGTCTATTCATGCACAATGACTGATGATGCAGCATCCATAATGTCATGACATCAACCACACGCACACACAATTTAATGATGAAGAGCACATTGGATTATCAACAGATACTACCAGAGGCAGAAGGTGTGCTTGACTGAAAGAAAGAACAAAAATTTGATTAAATCATTGTGGAAGCAAACATATTAATTTCTATATTAATTTTAAACATCTCTTGAAATGTAAGGAATGAATAATTTTCATTGAAGGAAATTTAATATTGGTAAATATTTTTTTTAATACTGGTCATAGAAATTTACTAACCAAATTAATATTTCTCATGTTACATAGATAAATTTTACTTGGTTACTGTATGCATAGCTGAATACAAATTAGCTTATTTACAAGCAGTAATTGCATAGAGTTTGAATTTGAATGATGCTCTTTCAATCCCCATAGAGTATTAATTTCATTCATTTCTTTCTCATAAAACTGTACAGAATGCACTTAAAAGATCTTGAATTAAATATATCCTGATAAGAATGAGGAAGATTACGATTGTCCAGTGTCATTTATGATTGTCACTTTAAATTGACGAAATATATACTCACATGAATAACAAAGTTGTCATATATCTCTAGGAGACTTTCTAGTTTATACTGATTGAGAACGATGAAGTTTTCTAACTTTGGACTGATTTTACGAGCACAGTCCTGACAATGGACGACAAATTTCTTATCCTGTTCCTTTACAAATAAAATATTAAACACCTCCAACTGAAAACAAACAAAATTACCATTAAAAATAAACAATGGAAGACATGCGTTTCCTTTTAAGAAAAACATATGCAACAAATTATCTAAATTTCCACCTTTTAACTTTTTTATTTTTAATTCTTGATAAACTATATTCATCTTTCTATTAATCTTAATTTAATAAATTGGCCTTATGGAAAAATTGTTGAGTTGTGCTTAATAAATGTAGCATCCAGAATGCATTTAATTCTTGTATTTTACTAGGATTTGTTGAGGCCTGCGCACATCAACAATTTATTCTCGACAATTTCACAATTGTAGAATAATCCTTGTTCTGCAGCGAATCCTACGACCCAAACTGATTATTTGCAACAATTTGTAATGAGAGATTGGTATAACAACTAGAAATCAGGATGAAAAATAATCCTTGATGTGTGCAGGACTTAAGACTATTTCCAATTATTCATCAAGCTCAGTTCCCTGAATTTAAGAGATGTGTTGAAGACTATCATTATGAGAACTTACAGAACTCCTGCAAATAATCACAAATATTTAGTTCTGTTGCATTTATGTGAATCTTACCTCACAATCATCACAATATGTGGCAGCCTCATCTCGCGCTCGACCCTGCCATTTTACCTCAAATCCTAACTCCTCCACAAAATCTATTAACATCTGTATCTGTCGTAATGATCTCAGTAAAACATATCTACAAAATAATTGTTTATTTCATACATTAAACAAATGCAAATAAATCTGGCGATCCATAATGATTTAAAATACAGTGACAAATTTTGATAGATATCTCACTCTTTGTAAGCCTTGATTTTGTCGGAAAAAACTTGTCAATTTCTGTTCGTAATCTTGTAATGATCAAGGAGTCCAACTTTTCAAAGTGAACATATTTCAAACATTTTACTAGACATTTATATTGAGGCCCCATGTACATAACTTTCGTAGGCTAAATGAAATAGGTCCCTGATATTTTTTATTTCAATATTCATGTTTTTGACTGGAGAATATACAGATTATATGGCAGTACTCTTGTATGTTTTTATTCTGTCTTGTGTTTTAAAGCAGTTTTCCTGCATTGTCTATTAAACTGTCACATGAAATATAACAACTGAATATGTATTTTATTTGGTTTTTATCAAATTTATAAAGTAATGAAACTTACTTGACCAATTCATACATTCTAGGTTCCACAATGCTGATATTACGAGCAATATTCCATGATAAATGTACCATAGGAACAATAGATTTATAACATTGTAATTTATTCCATTCATAACGTTCTAAAGCTAACTGATACTGGCGTGCTGTCATGGGTCCAACATTCCACGCTATATTATTACACCAACCCTAAAATATGAACATACAATATTAAAATCCATAGATAACGGTTTTTGAAAAAATAAACCAGCAGCCATTTAATTTTAATTAAAGACAACATAAACAGTCATGTCAACAACATTTTAGTTGCAACTTCCATTAATTAATGATTAATTAACCCGTAACTTCAACTCCTTAGAATATCTGAGTCATGTGAACATGTGTGGCACCCCTAGAACTAATAATAGTCTAACAACACGGAAATCTTGCCCCAACAGCAGTGTTACAGCCTACTCTTACATCAAATTCCAACTGCCAAGGGTTCTTTTACATGCACACCAATCCGAACAACTAGACAGCTGTCCTTGTCAGGCCCTCTGTATGTACTTTCTTGGCCAACACCTAGAGAGGACCTGCAACCTCCAGGCTAGAGAGCCAGCATCTTATTCACTCAGCCAACGCAGCCTTCTAAAGAGTAATAGTTTCATGCAGTTTCTGACTGTTCAGGAAAGTGAAGTGGTCAATATTTACATGTACCAATAGTCAAAGGTGATATGACAAGAAAGTAAAAACTGTTCCAACACGAATAAGCTCCATCATATCAACCCTGTACTAAGAATGTTGCAATTAAACACTTACCACAGCTTGAACCCAGTGCACTGTTCCGGGTCCAATCCAGACCAGATCTCCTGGTTTCTGTATGAACCTATAAACAGGTACATCTTCTTCATATAGATCTTCTAATACAGGCCACCAAGATCCCGTTAAATAATTTATATTATGTCTGAAATATTAAAACAAGGCAAATCTTTAAAACCTATTCTTAACTCAATATTTCCTTTGTGGGACTAACATCATTTCATATGTCTACACCTCTTTGTGGATCACGAATTTTGTCTGGATTAACCAAGCAATCATTCAAGTTAACTAGGGTACCAGAAATTGAACTTGGTTTTTGTCCTATTTGAAAGACGATATATACTTTCTCTGTTAGCACAGGCTTTTTATAACGGGAGGTCTAAGTATGGGATCTGAATAAAAGAAACTAACCTTTCACATAAACTCTGTATAACTCCCCAATATTGATCAGGTACAGCAAACCATTCACAATCTCCTGGCCCAATATTTATATTTACAGAACAAAAATTATTATTTTCTTGATGACCTGTAATAAGAGAAGAATGAGGTTTAACATTCTGTTCAATACTATGTCATTTATATTAGTTTATTTGTATAATTCATTTGAGAATAAGGGTCTTTAAACAGAGAGAGGGAACTTAAGAAGAGGCAGGGAACTTAAGAAGAGGCAGGGAACCTGTTGCTTCCAAGCATGGGATCAAAACCAAAACATATGATTTGATGGTAGATATTGTTATCTAAAGTGATTCCTTACACAGACCCTGACCAATAATATCAACATAAGTATATTGTCTTCCAGAACCAAATGATCTGTTGATTTATGTAATGTGAAATTGCCTATTGGTGGGGAGTGTCTTTAAATACCTTCTCTTTGTTTTGCAGTTGATTAAAGGAAAAAACCTATTATTGGTAAACAATTGATAGATATATACAATTTGGATGCAGAAACAGTAGCACTCACACGCACGAATCATGTTTTAAAAGTTCTTAAAATATATGCAGTGGTACATATCCTTCACTGAACAGAGAGAAAAGAGCCAAACCAGATTTATAAACTGTTGCCATGACAACCACTGCAAGGAAAACTGCAGTATGTCACCCAGCTAGATACTGTAGTAAAAATGTTAAGATTCTTAATAAACCTACCAGGTGTACGTGATCCAGGCACTTTCATATAAAGCTGTACGGTATTCATACCTAATATGGTATGACCTACGTGACTGAGAAGATTACCGGCAGAAACAACACGAGTAAAAGCTGGCAACTTTGTTAACTCGTGAAGTTGACTACGCCATTTTCTCTCATCGGATAAATCTACATTCGTTCCAAACTTTATCACTTTTGATTTTTTTCTGAAAAAAAAAAGATTGACAACAATAATTGCTTTGCCGAGATCACCAAAAAACTGGATACATTTTATTCTATATTTATCAGATTAAAGAAAGAATTAAGATGTACCATATATGAATGAAGCCTAAGATTATAAGGTAGAGATAAATACTTCATATTTACAATTTATAAAACTGTTAAGTTTTCATTTAATACAGCTCAAATTGCTGTGATTGGGCACACCTACCCAATATTTCGCATTCAAGTCGAGGGTTTAAAGTCAAAAAACAAAACTAAAATTAGAAAATAAACATTGCATCCTTTGATGTTTATTTAAGATTAAAAACTTACTTTTTAGAAGACGTAGAAGAATTTGAATCACTATCAGAATCTTTATGTTGACCTCTGGCTTTATCATGTTCTTCCTATAAAACAAAGGCATAAAATCTTCAATGTAATACAAGGGAGAGAACTCTACAAATTATCCCCCTTAGACCACAAAAGCCAACATTGTTACAAAGACAGCAGGTTTGTTCCAGTTTTCATATTTTATAGATTATATGTAAAACTTCGACTTACCCTTAATGATTCCTGGAAGGACGATGCCTGATATTGAGCATATTTAGCAATTGACGTATGACTTCTGCTACTTTCACATTTCCACACTTTTTTACCTAACTGATCTCTATTCTCATCTGGTGCTTGTTGTTTCTGTAAATAATAAAATACTCGATTACAGTTTAATACTTTCAAATATTATTAAGATAGATCCAGCCATCTTTAAAAGTACATGTTACTTACTATTGATTCCACACTGCTATCCATTAACACTGGTGTCAAGATGGTATTCTGTTTACTACCCGGTACTTGAAATCGCTTGCCAGCCCTTATTTAATTAGCAGGTGTTTATTGTACTTGAAAAGAAACTATATTTACCTGTGCTCGTACTTCTACCCTGTGATCAGAATTAGCTTCAACTAAAGTTTTTGTAGAAAATAATCCTAAATCTGAAAAATAAAGAAAATTTTATTATAAAAATTCAATGTTGAAATCTACATGATAAACAATTTCTATATTTTTACTATATATTCAATAAATATTAGTATTGATACAGGGTAGAATTTATTTATCTTACCTAATTTGAGTGCTCCAGCTAATCCACGAATAACTACTACTGGCTGGGAGTGGCAATATTGTTGTAATTCTGGTGAGAATGCATCTCTTTTACTCTCCAACTAAAATGCAAATAAATATTTCATAAACAACATTTCATTAGCAGTGGGTGTATTTATTGCATCCGTGAGGCATGACATTTGTGATTAGAAATGGGCTAATTTCTTTTTTCCAGCAGTATCAATGGGTTATTTCTTACTTCAATGAGAGAGACAGAGAGAGAGAAAGAGAGAGAGGGGGGGGGGACTAAGAAATGGTTAAATTTCATTTCAATAATTCGCTGTCCATGAGGTTGGACAGGCGACCCTACCAACTCCTTGCCATGTACAACCAGGGATTTGAAACCACGCCAGTTGACTAAATGGCAGGCCGTATGATACAGCGCATGCATGTTAACCATTCGGCCATCCAACCACCCTTACTTAATGAAAGTATAAAATTTAAATGATTAAAAAACATAAGAAAACTTACATAGACACTAGGTGTAGGAGGGTTCAGATGATCTTTTGGTAATGGGGGTGATGGTGGGGCTGCTGGGGAAGGTGGTGGACCAAAGTCTTGTAACATATTCGTTAAGCAGAAGCCATTTTTACCTGAAAGAAATTAATAAATGGATGTAAATGATAACAAATATGGTTATTTTTATCAAACTGATATAAACATCAATTATATTTTTTTAAATCCTGACCAGACATGCTTTTTCCGTCATCACAGCAGACGTTCACCTTGAGAAATGGACTAAAGTCGTGAAAAATCTTGATGGTTAGTGTTCAAACCTATGACATTCTCTTTGAGTGTTCTGTGACATAAATAACCCACATTTAACTGAGTTTACTTCTCGGAAAATTAATTTTTTTTCTTGTTTTAAACAAAGATTTGAAAGTTAAATCTTACCTAAGCCTCGAGATAAATCTATAATTTCTTTGCCAGACAGTTGTAAATTAAATGCTGAAATTTGTTTATCTTTCTGCTCCAATTTGCCGCCTCCTTCACTCGTGGAATGTAATAAGTTTTTTATGTGTGACTGTGAGAGTGTTAATGGTTTCATAGATAACGCTCCTTGACTAGTATCACCTGCCTTTTTACTTCTTGAAAATTGAGTGATGAAATCTTCAGCAATAGAGGTAGTAATGTTTGGTCGGGAGAGTAGACTGCTGATTTCCTGTTCGCTCATGTTGGCTGCTCGTAGATTGTGTATAAAATCTGATGGTAAAGTGCTTGAGATCGATGTTGGGTGACGTGGACCAGCAGATGGCAGAGTTATTCCTGAGGCATTGGCATTTGCCGATGTCGCTGCCAATGCTGCTGCTGATCGATGAGGCGTGACTGGTCCGTTGCCACGATTGAATGGAATGTTGGAGGCAGGAGGTAGATTCCCATGTAAAGGTAAAGGCACTCCACCAGGTATTCTCTGACCTTGATCTTGTTCTCCGCTTTGGCCTTGACCTGGCATTCTGGGTTTACCTGAATAGGGCAGGAAATCAACATCAGTGTTACTCGAGGAATAAAATGGTGCAGCAGGAGTAGAGGATGCATGAGTAGAGTATGCAGAAGGTGAAGTGAGAGGAGTAGAAGTTTGAGACTGTAAAAAGTTATCGAGAGATTTGGTAAAATTTGAGAATGTAGGAAAACCAGAGAAAGATGAGGTGCTAGAACCATGCAGACGCTCAGATGACAGAAACTCAAATGAAGAAGGTGAAGGTCGTCCAAACATGTTACCTGGAGATCCACTTGAACCAGGTGAATTATGCTGACTGGATGGAGGGCTAGTCGAATGACCTGGTTGTCCTGGTCGTATCACAGCCTGAAACAAAACAACATGCATTTTGTTTATATAATTACAGGTAGTCATGCTTACTTACAACAGTATAAAAACGGTTGCTTACTTATAATACATATACCACTTCTTATTTATGGTAAAAGTTCAAATAGCTGAACAATCTTTAAAGTTCTCCATTTATCTATTTATAAGACATAGATGTTGAAAAACTTCTTTCAATGAGGCAAAGAAATAAAATAAAATTAAACGTTTTACTGTTCTACTCCAACTGGGCTTATGACGATGAACTTATGCCATACAGCAGCAATACAACCTACTCTTATATCCAAATCCAAGTGCCAAGGGATCTTTTACGTTTACTCCAATGTGTACATGGGACCCTGTTGTTTTTTTGTCCCATCCAAACAACTAATGAGGCAAATAGAGGCCATGACGAATTTATTGAAAGTGAAAGTAGAGGAGGACTGTTGTTTACCTGAGGATTGTTTATCTTCATCTGCTGTTGTTGTGTAAATTGATGCTGTAATTGTCTTAACACTTGTTGTTGTTGTGGGGGTAAGTTTGGTTGACTGGCCAGTAATTGTAAAAGATTTAACTGTTCACGACTCATGAATCCTGGCTGTGGAGGTGTTGTTGGAATCTCCATATTCTCCGATGAAGGCTACAAAAAAATAACTTGTGTTAAAAATAAACCAACCGTGTAAATCTATCTAAAATCAAAAAGTAAAGAATAAAAAGATTTTGGGGAGTCCACATTATTCAAACAACTAGGTGATGTGGACCTCAGAGATGATCTACCAAATGATCAAAGTGAAATTTAGCGCAATAGTAATTCTGGTGCCATGACAAAATAATGATTTACTTACTCGCTTTCTTGATTTCTTCTCCTCTTCCATTCTATCTGTATTAAAACCTTGTGTCTGCGCCATGGAAGGGGGCATAACTGATCCTCCCGTTGATGAAATTACAGAAGGCTGAAATAGTTCAAATTGTGTGGTTGTACTGTCCATAAATCTTATGTCCCTTTATTTCAAGGTTTCAAAAACATGAACCGTCAATAAATGCTCCTTATATAACTTGGATTACCAAGTAGCTCCAGATACGATAATTTTGAGTTCTCATCCATTCATCAACCATGTACTAATCTGGCACATATAATGAACCATGACCGTGTAGAGAATTTAAGAGCAAGGAATTAAATTTTTACCTGTGAGGTAAGACCACCTGAGTTTTGTCTTGATGTTAATTCAGCAGGTATAGGGAGTCTCCAGGCTTCCTCTATATTAGGCAGTGTTTTAGGCCTAAAATAACAACAAAGCTTTATTTATTAGTTACAACAGATCCTCAACCAAACACTTTAATACATAGACCAAAGCAATTGATCCTGATAAATAGCCTTAGGTGAATGACGTCTGTTTGTAAAATTTCAAAAGTCAAAAGAGATATTGAGAAGATCATCAAAACAATTTTACAAAGAAAGTTAACTGGGGTTCCTAAAAAAGATTTATAAGGGTGATGTGGCTTTATACCGCAGAAATGTATTGAAAAATAGGGGTATTCCCTATTTTATAAGTTGTCTCCCCTGTATTTTTCATTAAAGGTATGCTCGACTCAATGTTTTGATACTGAATTCTGTCAAACCCGAAAATAGTGACTGTTGAGTGAAAAGGGGATCTGGAGCGCATGCTGCGAATGTATTAGAAAATATCTTATCCAGCCATCTAAGCTAAAACATATTCGTTGAGCTTAATTATGTCACAAGTTTACTCACACCACCTCAGTTGTCGGGACTGACAGAAATGTGGCAGGACTGAATTCTATGTCACAATTTCAATTCTGTCAATTCAGAAATTTCAAACTGAGAATCGAGCATCCCTAAATTATTAACTTTTTGGATTCAGGAATCTTTAGACATTTGATCAAAAAAAAATATGAAAATATGAATACTTACTTTGTTTGAAAGTGTTGCATTGGTATGTTTTTTAAATTATGATGTAAAAATTTAATTTTGGCAGCTAAACTGGTGTTAGCATGAACTGTAATAAATACAAATATTCCATCAAGTATATATCACACACAACAAAATATTGATTGAAAGTTATAAACATCTTTTCAAATGTGTAAAATTTTAATTAATTTTGACAAGTAAAGAAAATTTCAAAACATTTTAAACCCCCTTAGGAACAGAAGCTCAGACCTGCACACACAAAAATCTCTATAAATGTCCAAAGGGTTCTGCATGTCTAAATTAATTGGGAATCACTGGTATAGATGGATGAATTTGATCCAGTGGTATTTTTATTCAAATGAATCCTAGTTTAACGATTTAAAGCATGAACAAATTGAATGTGATATCCCAGGATTGTAAGATTAATGAACGAACCTTTACTATTTCTAGCAGCACGTTGATAACAGGTTAAAGCGTCACTAGGTTGATTACACGATTCATACAATACACCTAGATCTGTCCATGCAGCTTGATGGGATTTATCCAGTTGTACAGCACAGATATAGGCTTGTAACGCATCCATAGGCTGATTCTGCTGCTGGTACAGAACTCTGTAATATACACAATTAAATATCTCTTAAAAATATAAACACAAAACAGTTGGAAGAAAATTTTATGAGAGTGAACCAGAAACAAATATATAGTACTACATCTAACAAACAAGAAAACATTCCTCCAGAAAAGTATAGGTCACGTTAATTTTGATACGCATTTATATCGACACAGGTCTTAATAATTACATGCTACATTACTTTCTTGCCTTACAATAATACAAGTTAAATCAATGACAATAAAATAATATTTGATTCACTCTTGGCACAAGAATAATCTATGTTCATAAGTAAGCCGATCAAAGTGTAAGTAGAAAACATACCCTATGGAGCACCAAGTATCAGCATTAGCTTCAGATTTATCAATAGAATGACGATACCATACAAAAGCATCGTGAACTTTACCAGAACTGGAAAAACATCTGAAATACAACGTAATAGTTTTTAGAATTGAAAAATCAACAAATTAAAATGTAAACTTAAACATCATTAAAAATATAAATTTCCTGCTTAGAATCTAGATGAATGACATCATCACTTTTGTCACTCCAAAATCCCTAATAGCCAATGTCTTGTAAAGGGACTGTATACATACTCACGAGGAAGTTGCATTGTAAGTAAACCATCTACAAGGAAAATATGAACTTGACAATGAGGACTGTAATTATAGGATGTCAAAATCTGAACAATTTAATTAAAATGATTTAATGTTTTCCCTCTATAATTATCGTAGAGCTTACCTTCCTAGTAAATATGATGTTTGACCGTTGGGGTCAAGTTCTAGAGATCTCTGTAAGAATTGTATAGCTCTAGTTTCACGACTGATTTTATCCCCAAATGATTCTACAGTATGATATAACCAACCTGTTGATAGAACGAAAACATGTGAAAAAAACTCCAAATCAAAGATAACTTTTAAAAACCAAGGTTTACATAGCCTTTATCAATATTAGATATCAATATTACCAATTTGACAATATGAAACACTGATCCTATAATAATAATTCCACTTAAATGTCACCTCTCAGCATTAATGTTAAATATATTGAATTGTCAGTTATCTCATTCACTCCAACCAAAACTGTCACAGTTTTTAAATCAACAAAACAAAAAGTGTTTAATATCTAATTTTTCTGCACCAACTGGCATTTATGGCATTGAATTCTAGTCTGAACAAAATAAAACCAAACCAGTACATAGTGTTAAAAGTTTATACACTGATTTTTGTTATGTCTCACAATGATTGAGAGGAAAAATGACCTTCAGTTTTTATTTGTGTAGACTATTGTGTAGAGTAATAACTGTCTAGTTGTAATGGAGATACATTGGGCAGGTAATCGAAACTAAAAGTCAGATAAGAATATTTTTTTATTTCCCCTATTTCTTATTCTCGGTGAAAAATGAATCGACAGTATAATAGTTGTAATGGAGATACATTGGGCAGGTAATCGAAACTAAAAGTCAGATAAGAATATTTTTTTATTTCCCCTATTTCTTATTCTCGGTGAAAAATGAATCGACAGTATACTAAAAAGAATGTAAACAATGCTTATATATGCCCTTGGATATTGCATACATGTTACTTTTATTACATACCTAATTGCCGTAAAGCAGTTGCTTTGACAGATTTTGACAGTCCTTCCTCTGCTACAAACTTTTCATACGCTTCCTTTGCTTGCTTGAACTCTCCCTGTAAAAATGATCAAAATTGGAAATGTAGGAAAATTAAGAAATCACAGTAGCCCACGACTGTTGCATCATCACTCAAAACTTGTTCAACAAATGGATAAAGTTTCACAATGACAGCACTGGATCACACATGTCCTTAGCGCATACTAGTCAGGCATACTAAGTATTCTAATATTTTCAACAAAATACATAATCGCAAACAATGACCATGCGACACAAATGTTATCGAACTTCAACAAGAGACACAAAGGAAATTTCTTCCGAAGCACAAGGTTGACTTTTTCTGCCATTATAAACAACAAATTTAATACAATGAATCTAACTATGAATTACTGTATATCGTACATATGTTGCACGTGTAATGTAAATAGATGTGTGACATGTTTCATTGAAGTAAAGAAAATTTCTCGTGTATCAATATTCCCGGTTTCCAAACGATTCAAAACAAACATAATACTTCAAATATTATTGAATAAAATTTAGCCAATAAATATACTAAATCAACAATATAAAATAATTGCAGTAATTACCTGAACTTCCAACAGATGGGCTATATTTAATCGAACTGAAATAAATTAAAATAAAGATACAATAAATATTAAGAAATAATATATATACCACATGATGCACTGTCGCATCTATGTACCTAACTTAAAATGTTCAAACAGAAATCTACAATTCTGTATGCAGACGACATATGATGAATATACGCATATGTACTTTAATTAAACAATTATGTACAACTAACAAATAATTATGGCAAATCATCAAAACCACATAATTTCACCTGTAAAATTTACTTTAATCTTTATCTTAAACGACCAAGCCAAGCATGGCAAAAAAATGATATAATAAACGATTAAATTTAATTTGTTACATAGAAATATCTATGCAATAAACAAGTTAATTTACCAAATGCTTATGTGCATCATGGATACAGGTACAGTAACACCTAATTTTACCGTGTAATTATCTTTATCCTAAACAACAAAGCTGTGTTCATATACCGTATGAATGATTTGATATCAACGAACATGTGCCAACTACATGTATACAATAATATAATAATGTTTCAAGTCATTGATTCAAGAAATGAATTTTTCTGGTGAGTTGTACTTCTATCTCTTATATAATTTTAAAAGATTGAGGCTTTTCTTTCAAAAATTCAAATTGTTTTCATATGAAGCATCAGTGAATCCTTTCAAAAAGAATAAAGATCACAATGAAAATAAAATGCTAAGAAGAAACCTTTGTGGATCAAAAATAAAAACACATAAGACATATGTTATCTATTGTAGTTCTAACAATAAATTTATCATGCTTCAGATCCTATTATTTTTATCATATAAAATTCAACTTACATTCAAATGACAAACAAAAAAAACAAATATTAACTTTTATCCTGCACATACAGATGCTGTGTATGTTCAGTCACAGTTAAAATCAATGTATGGATTATCAAAGGTGTGTGTGTACGCAAATATGTTATTTATATCTTCATATTCAAAGCAAAATGTCAGAGTAACCTGTGAATGTCAAGAGACCGAACCTGCTAATGCACATGATTTTCGCGTCAAAAGAAAAACATTATTTTATGCATCTGTATTCAAATGTTATTGTTGTCTATCCCTCATGTTATTAATCCACCAATGATAATGGTTATGTTTTTATCCAACAGTTACACAACAGTGCACATGCTTGATAAACTGGATCGGAAACAGACGGGCATGTGTTGTTAGATTGAACCAAACAAAAGAAACAATGGCGATCTTATTCTACCATAGATTATTTTGTTTTGATTAGGTCATTAAAGCACAAAATGATTACATGTTACTGAAGCTGACACAACATCTGTTGTAGGAAAACACCATTTGATAAAATCTACACGACATTTTCAATACTAATCTTCCATATACAACATGCCTTTTTGTGAACTTCATTAACATGGGGTCAGTCAGTAAGTTATGGGTTTGTATTGCACATTATTTCATAATGAAAAAGAAGTTTACATCCTTTTGAAATAAATTAACTTCATAATACGCAGTTTTGTTCAAATTTGAATAAAGTTTTTGAGTATTTTGAATGTACATGTTTATAGTGAAAAGAAACCTAAAACAGCTGATCAATTCATTGTTTCTATTTTTCAGACAATACATGTATATAATTTCTCACAACTTAATCCACAGTAAAATGTAATAGAATTTATTATTTAATATTTCATCAATCAGATTAAATTTTTGTGAAGATTATAGCTGGCGCTGGCTTATCTTAATATTGTCAGTCAAATGTTAATCAATTTTTGATTTCTCATATCTTCGTAAATACTGAACAGATTTAAACCCTTGTTTGGACTGATATTCCTTTTAGAGATTAATCTTTCACGACCATATATACAAAAGATTTGATAAAATAAAAGCAAATTAGATCTAATTTTAATAAGTTTTTAATGTTTGTCTAAAGAAGTGAGAGAGAGAGAGAGAGAATGGGGTTTAACGTCCACTCCACTCGACACAAACTAGGTCATTTTGGGACTAACATATAGTTTAATTTTATTTCAATAATTCGCTTGCGCGTAGGGGTCTTTAGCAGTGGGAGGAAACCAGAGTGCCCGGAGGAAACCCACGAGGTTGAGAAGGCGCCCCTATCTCCATGAAACATACGCTCAACACCAGGGAACGAAACCACAGCCGCAAGCCAGAGGTGACCGGCCAGCTAGAGGTCGAAACACGACACTCTAGACACTAGGCCATGCCAACCCCCGTCTAAAGAAGTATCACACCAGTATGTATAATATGTCTTGAAGCAATGTATTTTTTTAATGGATTCTATATACATGATACTGTCTACATGATTTAGGTCAATACAAGACTAACATTAATTCTTTAAAGATCATGAAATATTCATCTTTAATCTGGTTGAAGGGAGGTTAGTCAGTGTAGACTCAAGTTTCCATATTGAATTTAACTCATAAATAATTTACAATAATTTGTAAACATGTCTCTTCACTAAATTGCACAGCTAAACAAGCAGTTGTTATGCAAGATATGCTAACATTTTGCAAAAGATGGACAGAGAACAGTGTGTAATGGTGATACACTTAAATGTTTTTGTAAATCGCATTAAAAATGTTGATCTCAAAAGGCACCATGACCAAGTTATAGTTCGTCCACTCAAACAAGGTAATTTTGGGACCAACATATATGGTTCAATTTTATTTCAATAATTCGCTTTTTGGGAAGATCTTTGGCATCAAAATCCGATAAAAATTATGACCCATAGAGTGTCCACAAACAAATTGTGTATAGACAGATATCCGGACAGACAGGCGACAACAAAAAATACGTCCACATGAAAATTTGAGCGTATAAAAAAAGAATTTGTTGTGTGAAAAGAACTCGTTTTGATCAAATTTAAATTTATCCTTTTTTGAAGTGACGAAAGCTTTTTACGTCCAGAATGTCAGTCCATTCAATAATAGATTCTGTATACACTAGTTAAAAATGTCTTGAAGGCAGTAACCCATTTTTTATAAATGACGTAGGTTATGTGATAATTTGATTAAAGGAAATCAAATTGACATGGAATTGTCTTTCCACTCACACAAAATGACCTCTTTTTTTAATTTACTTTTAATTAACTTTTGATCATTTAGGTAAGAATTGTCTTCCATTGCTTCCGCATTTAGTAATATTATCGTAACTATTACCATTAGTACAAATCATCAGTACTTAAATTGATAGAATATACTATAACTACTTACTTTCAAGTTTTGATAATGAACTTTCACTGGAATCGTTTAATGCCAAGCGGAAATGCTGAAAAAAGGAAAGAGAGAATATGTGTCCAAATCCATTATGAGTTTAATGAAGATGATTATATGGCAAACTTCAATAAGAATAAAACAGAATGCAAAGATTTAAATCGAATTAAAAATACTTTATATATAGAAACCAACATCATTGAGAGACTAACAATTCCATTGATGGTTTTTTTTTTTTTTGCCTTTTGTTAATAGAAGAATGTCAATATTTATAAAATTTCAAAGCCTTAACATGAAAATGATGAGAGAAAAAAAGTCATTTGACAAAAGGTGAGATGTAAAGGGGATTCAAACACTTTGTTTAAATATACTATTATACCTAAGGTTGTCAAAATCACTATATTCTCAACAAACAGTACATCAACAGCAGACATATCTTGAGAGTTGAGATCTTTTAAAGACACTTTTTAGACAGTTAGATGTCGATTATTTAAAAGTTTCAGACGTCTCGACAGATTAAATATCAAGTCTACCAAGCAGACGGCAAATAGATAGATAGTACACAAACAATCACAGAAAACAAAGACCAAAAATAAGACAAACGAAATACAAACACAATATCGAGAGTTAAAATTTTTGTCTTTTAAGAAAAACAAAAAGGTTTATTGAACTTCAAACGATGTGAAAACTACTGGATAAAAAAGACAACAATTCTGTTCCAGTGACCTACATTTTTGGGGGTTATCCAATCATGTAATATTCTTCGATTAGATTTACTACTCAAATTAAATATTAATGCATACTTTTTTTCCAATAGGATGTCAATTATTGATCAAATTCTTAAGACTGTATACGCAACAACACTGAAGTAAACGTTCAATTAAAACTAAGACAACAAATCAAAATAAATAGTATTGTAAAAGTGTCAGTCAAACCGCAATGTATGGCGTGTAAAAATAATGCACCTCGGTACATGCGGCAGGTTGAACAGTAGCAGACAGGACTTATCGATCTGGTCTATGTAACAGCTGGGCGTATGTCAACAGAAACAGCAACATTTTATCAATGAAAGAGACATGTTTAAACCAGCATCTCTGCCAAAAATAACATTCAACAATCAAACACGTCACCTAAACTACATCTACAATAAACAGAGTAGCAATAAAAAAAACTCAATTCTCTCAAACTTCTCCAACGAAAATCTTATTGCCTCAACTCTTGCAGTACACTGATTGTATTTCAACGTATCGCGCAAGTATGTTTCTCAAATGACATAACTGAAATTCAGGATTTCTTTGCTCAGATTTTATAAGCTGTATGATGGGAAATAAATAACGATTGTATGGTTCATAGTTTAAATATTGTGTTCCAATTAATCTATGACACAATAAAATATCATTATATATTGAAAAATTTAGAGAAAGATTTTTCTTAACTGTCAAGGCACATCCAGTAGCAATGTTCGTGTAATGAAGTTTGTTTACAAAAAATAGATTCCGAAATATATTTTCTATGTGACATAAAAAAACAATGTTGATAAGATCCACACAGGTATGCTCCTGATTGTCCACTCCATACCTCTAATATCAAATTCAACAAACAATTCTGCATGTCAACACACATCCACATATGACACAGTTAAATGGAATACAATTACTGTTTATTAAGGAGTGACCGTGAAATACTACAGTCAACAATATAGATCTTTGATTTTTACTGATCGAACGCCTATTTTTATATAAATTCCTTTAGAAACCTAACATTCAATATCAGAATACCAAGAAAGTTTACATGTGACTTCTAATCTTTTGATGCATTAATTAGATCCCAATGCAAATGAACGTACCACGACACTTAGAACTGCATCTCACTCGCCATCGAAACACAGTACACCTTTCGCACTTGAATTTACTTTAGCTTCTTATGCTAGCATTTAAACTTTTAAAATTTGAGGTTTTGTTTCCTTCACTTTACACGTCTGTACGTATGTGTGACGGTTGTTTAATTAACCAAAATACAAAAACCGAAGTCAAACACTAATTCAAGTTTAAGGGAGGCTAGTGCGAAGAAAAGGTGACCCAAATAGTTGAAGAGGCATAAACATCATGGTAGTCACGTACAGCAGGGCTTTACGGGAAGTCTACATTACATTAATAGAAAACTTAAAAACACTGCGGAAAGGACGTGACTTTAAGTGACGTCACTGCCACTGTGTGCTAGTTGGCATTTATCCAATTCTCCTGTGACATAATGTTGACAGTTCACTTATTCTGATATGTGACAAGCCAAGGATCACGTCTGCTCCACAACCACAGTAATTAAGGCATTAAATATCTTGTATAATCATTCACTGATATGGTTACACAAATTTATCACTGTCCCAAATTAATGTTTCTTTTAAATTTTGTCAACATAATTTTATTCAAGTACAGTCAAAAATAAAGAAAAGAATCTTTTTCTCCCCTGTATCTCCCTGCTTGTTTTAAAGATGTGTTATCACTCTCATCAAGAAAATAAAATCATTAACTTTGATTATCATATTCAAAACTCACATAATTATTGAAAATCCAAGAACTTGTCTATTTAGAGTAAAGTAAATTTTCAAAAACAATAACAAATTTAAAAGACTGCTATTCATTTCAACAGAGCAGAGTCTTCGCCATTCATTTTCCTTCATCTTCCAATCTGTGACTTAGATTCTTTTTTCAAACTTTTTTGAAACAAATGTTATTCCACAAACAGACCTTATTTTGAATCCAAGTTAACGAATATCTCTTTGTTGTTTGTTTTTAAATGGCAGAAAAACAGTGTATTAAATGTCAACATAATGTTTACAACAATCAATAAATAATGATGAAATAATTACCTTTGAACTTGCGGAATAATTTCCATTTGCTTTAAACATCAAACCAAGCCGAATATGAATTTCATTGGCTCTCTTGAAACCTGGATCCACGTAGAGAACCTGCTGAAAACTTTTTATAGCCCTGAAAATAGATAGAAATAGACATTTATGATAGGTTTATATATATATATTCTTCTCATTAATATAATTTTCTAAAATCTAACAGCATTTTTAACCAAGATCATCAATGTCATTTCAAAATCGTGACATAAAGTCATTTGAGACAAAAGTTTTTATTTCTTTTTAAATGGATTTATAAACTGTAAAATATCAAATCACCCCAATTGTAATTTTAGTCATTTTGTAGACTGTTGAATAGTTGGTTTCTTGTATATTTTTATTAAGCCACTTGACTGTAGGGATAGACTAGTATAGTTTCATGTCGGTTTAATTCTACAGGGTAGATGTATTATATTTTGAAAAAGACAAAACATCTATCAAAGGAAGCCTTTCATAATAATGGAAGAGACATCTTTTAATAGCTTAAATTATTATATAACTGACACTTTTATTATAATGTCACAGTTACTTATATGTTGCTATGATTTATTACAGACCGAGTTCTACTGACACTATTTAAAAACATTATAGTTTTAATCACAATATACAATTCAGCCTGGAAGTAAATCATCTTCCAGTTTATTAGAAAAATCAGAAATTTTGTTTGAGTTTAATTACATGTATGTCTCTGAAGGTTTGTGTGATATGTTAATAATAGTAAGGAAATATGGGGCCTCCTGTACGTGAACAATTCCCCTCTTCACTTACAACTGATCAGCAACTAGTTACTATAGATCAGCATCTTGTTACAATGGATCAACAATTAGTTACAATGGATCCGCAATTAGTTACAACTACTCAGCAATTAGTTACAACTAGTCAGCCACAACTGATCAGCAACTAGCTACAACGGATCATTTACATTAATCAGCTGCAATTGATTAGTCACTACTAGTTACAACTGATCAGCAACTACCTACAATGGACGACCCGGATTGAGAGTATCAGATATCTATTATCTCACTTTTTATTGGTCAATTAATGACAGACAGGCTTATTCTATTGGCTACAATCACAATTCTTATCATAATAATATTTCTATTTCTATTCCCAAACAAGGACAACATTATTTAAATAACAATGTTGCGGCATATAATTATTCTCTTGAGTTTTGAAATATTTATACACGAAATACATGAAAAAAACTCAGGAACCATTATGTTATGCAATTGGTTATTAAACACTATGGAATGATTTATTGCTACGGCATTGTCCTTCCATACATGTAATTCTTCTTAAAATAGATTATCTGTTACTATATATAGAGAACAACCTATATATAATTATTTATGTGTAGAGCATGTAGGCGAATATGGACTGAGCGAGTTTAGATAAATGGAATCTATAGAAGAGTTGAGGCTAGATTATTGATCCACATAAAACTCCAGCCATCTGCTCTAATATGCCAGTACCAAATATAATATCTAACGCTGCTGCCAGTAATTGTGTACTGTGATCGGGATTTCAACCAGTCGTGGCATTCCAACGCGTTTCTGGCTAACCATTGGCAGAAATCCTCTGACACAAATTTGTCGTCAATGGCATTTTTCTTCAGCAACGTGACATATACGAAGCAGAACTGACGTCAGTAGACAAATATATTTTGTTCATCTGCTTCCATTTCTATAGTAAACTTTCACTGCCTTACCTTATAAGGTAAAAATTTAAGCCACAAATCTAAATGAAACTAAAAAATTCTTGCAGCAATTTACAGAATTATTGATTTTAAATTGTTAAACTTAGAAATAAAGAGATGATAGATATTAAGATAATAATACTTTATAGAGCACTATAAATTAGAATTCTAAAATCTATTTCTGTTGCGATAAACAACATATTATATTCACCGCCTTGTTAAGTTTTGTGCATGACATCTGAAAATTCTGGATTGATGTAATTTACTAATTACAAACTGGCTCTGAAATGCACATACAAGTTATTGAAATAATTAAATCTTTACTAAATAATTTTATTTCCAGATGCCATTTCCAGGAATATTATCAAGTTAAATCGCTACATAATTGTAATAATTAAATCTGGACTATTCAGATGCCATTCCCCTACCCCCCAGCTATCCATCGCCATTTATAATAGTATATCTGACTCACAGACATAATTATCATATATCGTTTTTACATTGCATCAACATTTTGGTGAAATTAGAATTGTATTAACCTTCATTATGTTACCATCAAGACAATTTTTTTTCTTAGTGTCCTGAGATAAAGGGCATAATTTATCCTAACAATTAGAGTAATTAACATAAAAAAACAAATTTTGACTTGACCTGTGTGAAATGAGGTTACAGTGTATTTAAGTCTACTTCTACAAAAAAAATAAACACACCTACATAATCACTTTATATACGCACCCACCCCCCACCAAAAAACCCAACAAAAACCTGCATATACAAAGATTGAATTTTTAAAATCCAGTCAAAGAAAATCAAATTGAAATTGATGACCCCGGGACCACAACAGCTTCCACATCAGTACAGCTTATGACTCATGATAGCTAAAACATTTTTTTTTTAAATTCGATAATTATTTTAGCAATTTATCATGTTGGCAAAACTGATCATGTACATGTATGCTTAAGATATGTATGCTCACAACTTTTTTTCTTAACAATTTATCATAGGTAGGTAAAAATTGATCTGACTTGTTCCAGACACATACAAGACTTGAAATAGATTTCTGTTTTAAATATTATATAGTATATTCAATACTATTGAATAATTTCAGTCTAGCAATTTATCATTATATATCATGAATTTTAAACAGTGAATCACTCGATAAATCAACATTCTTGTAATATTTAAAACACTACATGTACACTTGTCAAGGCTAAATGTAACAAATTCTATTCAGATGACAAGTGAATAGTGACCTACAAATATTGACATGGTTTTCTTTTTTATCTCTTTGTTAAGTACATGTACCTGACAGGCCTTTTTTTAAAATCTATTTTTTTTTTTGAAAGACAAGGGACCCTATATTTGAGCGTGATTGATAATTTTCACATCCTAAATAAAACAGGCCTCTGTGGCTTCAGGTCAAGACTAATGGAATAAAGTCATCAAAATGAAAAAACAAAATTATATCCCAATCCATATTGCTTTTGAGAAATAGGTACACTTTTCTTACGCAATTTGAACCATGAAAATATATGTACTTAACATTCGTGATGAAATTCTGATCAAAGTGTTATGAACTATATGAAATTGCTCTTCCATTATTCTACACATCCTTGATATCAACATTCATTTATCATTGGTTACCAACTTTATTACGTAACAATTTGTATGTCCATATATTAAATATCAATCAATAGGTTATCACAATCTCTCCATTCAATCTATTTCTGTCTATTAGAAAAACACCCTCTACACAATTTGTCAATATCTATTTTTATCTAAGAGGATACAACAATCATTTAACATTAATTAGGTCATGTGTTTATTTCCTAATTCCTATAACGAAAGCAATTTGTCGTCATCATCAATGATTGGACAGTTTTAGGAAAGTGAAAGTTGACGGACTCGCCCGCAGACCAATAGATAAACATCATTGAGTGTACATGTATTAACACCAATTACATCCACATCAAGATAACTGTCAACAATTATTCACATTGCCTAAACCTATTGCATCAATAAGTCACATCCGTTCTCAGTTTGTAATTCATGCCCATACACGTCACCATATCTAGGTCAGATTACATCATATCATTTGTCAGATTTCAATCCTAAAAATATCCAAATATAATTTCCCAACAAACAAAAGATATAATAGAAAAGTTTCCGAAAACGAGATATTTATTAAAAATTCAATATTTAATGGAGAAAAAAAAGTTATTCCATACTAAAAAATAAAAGTTATGAATTAAGAAAAACTCAGATCCTAAATGACATGTGTTATTATGAACTAAGAAACGCTGAATAATCAAGAGAAAATATTTAAATTATCTAAAACCTGATAGACTTAAAAATAATGAGGAAATACCTACGTAATTACATGTACCAACATGTATAATGTAATATCAATATTAAATGTTCTCACAAAAAAAAATATATATGAAAATATTTCTTTACCTTTTCTCGTAAAAATAAATGAAAGTATAAAATTCCTTTCGATCTCTGCTATATAACTTATAATTTTTTAACTAGCACTGAATATATGTGTAATTCTAGTTCTTACTATGTTACTACAAGTAGAGAAGCTCACTCCTACTCTTCATATATATACGTCCAGTGTGACACAGTTACACGCCCACAACCCTTCTGATATAGACCACAAATAATAGTCTCTGTACTCCAGTCCTGTAGTAAGAATAGCAATAGCTTAAACAACTGGTTGAGCGTGCCTCACTCTGACTTAAGTAGGTGAGAGAGTTCATATTACCTCATCAATGAGAAGTATAGAGAAGTCGTGTTACATGTTGTCGTGTGTCGTACAGCCGTAGGTTAAACAGTGGATACGAATATATAAATGTCTGTCGTGATCAAACTAATCAATATATATACCTACAATTTACACAACATTTTACAGCATCACAAATCAGAATCATACGTATACCAGGAAAAATTATAGAAATTAAACTTACAAATCACGTAGGTGTCTTCAACATAACAACCGACGGCAAATAAACTTGACATTACATGTTTTGTAGCTTTTACGAAAATAACATAAATATGATTCTTTTTGATTCAAAACAAAAATTTTACACAGCATTCAATTTAATCCTGACCCAATCTCTAAAGTTTAAGGTCAGTTTCCAATCTATCCCTCAAGATATTTACGTAAAAAATTCTCATCAAAAATAAACAGCTACTAATCTAAGAAATTGAAAAACATTCAAGCCTGCATGATCCTTTGGATGACTCCATTGGATTTTTTTAATTATTAAAGGAGCCTTAAACTTTAGATAACATAGATTTACCTGCATCATATATGGGATTTTATGTTTCCAGTCAATTCTATGGAAGGGGGGGGGGGTATCATACAGAAAATACAATTTATCCAATGATTCAGTAAAATTTTGATAGGTTAATGGCTTTCAGACTTTTTTTTTTTTTCAGAGGAAGCAAGAATCAGGTGTTTGGCAAAAGTTACATATTTTACCGGCTAATACAAGGGGTCTATATGACCCCACTTTTCAGAAGACCAGTGTAAATTTTCCAGAGACATTAACCTAATGTTGATTTTTGGCCTTCATTAAAAATTATTTGTCAATCTGAGATGAACACACTATAACCATGATTTTGTTCCAATCTGTGACACAGAATATTGGTATGTAATTTAGGGAAATAGCCATCAAGAACTGTGTCTTTTACATTTTTATCACTTTCACGTTTTATAATTCAATCTTTTATTCAATGACTCTAATAGTAAGTTCAGGAGGACCGCACAACACGCAAAACAAAAATCTACTCGATAACCTGTGGATAAGACAGAAAATAGACATTGCAAAAAATAAATAAATATCAAATCAAGTGAATGGATACGGGGGTCAGCCGTAAGTGTCCATTGCACTTTACATAGATGGCCTTTTTGTTCAATATTCATGATTTTTTTTCACCCATCGTAAGTTATATTTGAAGACAAGGTCCACATTGATTTTGAGTTTAAAATGTAAACTTTATTTAAAGATCTATATTGATTTTGATTATAAATATTGATTTTGATTATAAATATTGATTTTGATTTAAAGGTCCACATTGATTTTAAAATGTAAACTGTTAATTTAAGTTGCCTTTAAAAAATATTCTCAAAATTACATGGAAGAGCCTAAATCTTAAAAAAATATATGGGGAGCAATGCGCTCGGGACCCCTACCCAAATTTTGTTTTTGGAAGCAGGTTAAATGGTGTAATTTGGGACATTAGAATTACAAGCATTAGTCTCTGTAATTTGATTTTGATACTGACAAGACTTAGAATTGGCTTGTATTGAGAGCTTTATTTTGGGCAAGCCTTGTTCTGGTCCACCCCAAAATTACGTAATATCAACCACTGGTAGTACTACTATAATAACATATTTATTAATAAAAAAAACCCTGATAAACAACATGTAAACAAACAACAACAATTTTCGCAATATATAAAAATCTAACTTGAAATAAACAAATACATATTGTTGTTTAGAGATTGGTGATTTGGACTTGTTTACTTCATTTTAATTTACTAAAATAATTTAAACATTACTTTGTTTCTTATATAACGTAGATTTATATCGAGCTAACTACCTGGATTAATTTGCCTGTAAAGCATGGGTTTTCCTTATTACTTTCATAAAAGCCGTATATAATCCCTTTGAGGTAATGTCTCGTTTTACGAAGCCGTGAATATGTGTAGTGTGGTAATCACGTCATGCTATCAACACACTACATATTATAAATAATATTTCTATATTACATTGCCTGTGCTGCCACAGTGACGTAAAGCTCTTGTCTCTACAAACTCCTGACTGATCTCATTTCCCATGCTGACACAATAGATATATAATCGTATATTTACGTCACAATGCGGACGTGTATTTTTTTTTCTCAATGGAAAACATTAAAATATTCATTATCTTTCTATCATTTAGCTGCATAAAATCCTGAGTTCAGCTACCTTAAAAACACGAGCATCTTAATTCTAATTTCGGACGTAGGACTCCTCCCTCCATTCATGAATTGAAGGTTCATTTCATGTAATATGATTTGTGTCTAAACCTTTTCAAATCCATCTTGTGTAACACACTAATAGGGTAAAAAGGAGATTTGACAGCAATAAAAAAAACCTGTCAGAAAATTTTCTAAATGTGTCCACTTACAAAAACTAGGTCATTTCGCACTAACCCATGGTACCCGGTACATTTTTTTCTTATAATTTCTTTGCGCGTGCAGATACATTTAAGGTCTTTTTATGTCAATGAGTGTATAATATAGAATGTTTACTATAAAGACGTTCTATATGCAGTGATAATGTAAAATGTGTAAAAGTTTTACGAATGAATGAACTCAAATAATGTTCGGAAACAGGTGCAAGGTCTTCAAGTAGAATATTGATATAAAACATAAGTCACCAGGGCTATAAACATATTTCCATTAGTAGTAAAGTTGTTTTCTACATTTCTTCTTTTCAAGGTATTCTTTTTATTACTTTCATAAGGTGCCCATTTTATTAACTAGACTGACTGTCGACAGGTATGGCTCATGTTGACAATTTCATTCATGTGTTTGGCGTGTGTTGATCCAAACTTGTTGATTAGTCAATCCCCTATTTTGATCATTGAATTCTGTTTTTTCTTTGAAATCTATTATGTTAATGTGTACTTTAGACAAGCCTAACCTTCCTATTTACAAAAGGAAAGATCTTTGTGTAAATGTGTGACCAATATCAAAGGAGCGTAACCTTCAATTTCCAAATGGTGTCTTTACGAGTACAGTGAACAACATATCAGTTCAATTTATTTCCCCTCTTGAACTTTTCTTAAAAATTCTTGGTAGTCTTTTAAATAAGTATCGGAAAATGAAAATTGCACTTAACACACTTCACGCATCTATACAGATATAAATATTTGGAAAAATCATTAGGACAAGTCCAAGGACACCAAAGACTAAAAAGAAAGAATCAGGAAACTAACAGACAATGCAGAATAACTGTACAAAAGTACACAGATGAAATGGATAGAAACAATACTGTGACGAAAAAAACCCAACACAATATGAAAAGATAAAATAATGTATCCAGGAGTCAGAGGATGAAGAAAATGTTAACATCAGTTGTTTCAGATAAATCCAGGACATTCATTCATAAAGGATGGTATTCCTTGTCACACATCACTAGTCTCGGGCCTCAATTATCCAGAAAAACTTGACCAAAACAATGATGTGTTTGCTGAAATAACGACCCCCGTGACCACTTCTTATAAAAGATTATTACAGGTGTAGGACTGACAAGAGTAGCTGTATTTACATTAAGGGATGTAACTAGAGGGGGGACATTATTCAGGTCAATCCCTTTTTTCACTCCATTTCACCTACAATAATAACGGAAATGCCTATCTTCCGTCCATCTCAAGTGTTAATAAGTAAACAAACATTTCTTCTAGTTTTATACATGAATTATTATTGATCTGAGATAAATACCACCATTTATTCCCTACTTCTTGCAATACTTTCTCAACCATTTCAATCCAGAAAGCCTCATCCGATTCATTATCAGTCTGATTTATGCCATAGACAAGATATGCAAGAATTGTAAATTATTAACACAATTTATTCAGTATTTCTCAGCCAATTCAATCGAGAAACAAATTTATAGCACCGCCCATGGGCAAATTATAATCCTGGAAAATAATCCAACTTACCCCAAGAACTGTAATCCGACCCTTTCTGTTCATGTATAAATATAAAAATAAGTATTTTTAAAATCAAATCATTTCGTTCACATTAAGAACTGTTTCAGACCAAATTTTCTAACACTGTTCACATTGAGAAAATGCTAAAATGGATTACTTGCTGTACTATTTTGAACACCAGACCAACAATACTTCTTTCATATCTTTCTCATACATGTATTAAATCAAATTTTGATAGTAAAAACTTAAGACTTGAGTAAGATATTTTCATAGCTAACAGTATAAATATACACATGTTTTTGTTGTTCATGAATAAGATTAGTGTTGTTTCATTATAAAACCAAACAGTCATTTCTCTGTCTTTTAATGACAAGATAGATGCCGTCTTTTTAACACCCATCAGCCAGTGGTTCTTCAAAAACAACAATTGATAAACAAACTAGTTTTCAATGAAACACAAGAATTATTAAAAACCAACACTTCAAAACCCCTCTGTGTATTATAAATCAAGACAGTGCATCTGTGAATCAGTGGCATATCTGCCCAGTCCGGCCCAAAAGTAGTCATGCGGTCATAGTACATGTAAATATAAGGAGGTGGGTGTGGCTAGCTCATAGTTAGTAACATAATGAGAGAAAAAATTTTTTTCTTAATCTTGGACAGAGAATCTGTTTATAATATGCAACTGAAAATAAATTTACTGCATCCAGAACCGATCCTTAAATTCTTTGAAATAAAAACTACTCCAATCTCCAACTACTCAGGGAGCATGTTATCAAGAAAAGTGACATCCCTTTTGAAACATCTCGTAAGATGTTACCTTTTATATCTAAGTTTAATAAACAACTGAAGCCACCTACATGTACTTCCGTCCTGAAATGGTGTGGAATTTTTTTAAATATTTGATCTATCTACAGTGCATATTGCTTGAAAAATAAAACCGTGTAAGACACACATGAAAATGTGGTGAGCTTATAAATAAGTGTATTGTTTTGTTATATGTTTGTTGTTAATGGCAGCAATGTCTTTGTAGTTTGCATGTCTTGCCCACAGGTTTGTCTTAATGGTTTTGTTTTTCTTTGGTGTGGTCATCCTGCAGTTACTATTCAAGGTTGTTTAATGGTATCCCAAAAAGGACAGAAGTAATATAGGCCCAGCCTGTTCCTAAATCTGCTTCCAAGAATAAAATCTTGAGAATCCAGGCAAGTAGGGTCTAGCTAGACACCCCCTTTAAGTGAATGTCAAATACATGTAGCTATCCATCCACTAATTTCTATAACCCTCTCTCTGTTACTGTTGATTCTGTGACAAATAATTACACCCTTTCATATTCTGTAGTAAATGCTACAATAATGCATTGCCATCGTTAATTTAGTTACCAATGTATGTGTGAGTTTGTATGTGGACACAAATCAGGATGTAGTAGGACTACCCCATTTTCAGACTTACACTTTGTTTCATACTTTAAGACTTTCAGTGAAAGCAAGTTTATTAATGATATTTTCTCAAGTTTATACATGTAACAACCACCAGTGACTCAATTTTGGCAGGTTGGTATTAAAATGAATAAATGGGTGATAAAACTTTATTTTCTTCTAATTATTCACTTATGCAAATATAGATAGTAAGTGCAGGGACACAGCACCACACACAAACAGCAAAATATGCAGAAATCACAAACAACACAAAACACCACACCACTGTCCAGCTCCAGGCATTTAACAATAAGGGAATATTTCCCCAAATGTTGTATAATACTCTAGTGAGTCATGATCAGTGCTACATGAAATATAAATGTAGGCAAATTGAACAAAATTAGCTAATTGGAAGAATGTGGATATTTGTACACATGAATAAATTTTTATAAATATTTCCAGAGAAGAATGACTGATTGACAAATAGAAGGAAAACCATGCAAAATATCTGTAAAATTCCCACATACAACCCACAATTTCCTATTAGGAAAACAGTGGTTACTCATTGTTGATGTCCTAATTCTTAGATCAACAGGATTGGTTTCATTCACGTTTTACAATCTGAACTTTAAAGGTCAAGAGTTTAAAGTTCATCTAGATTATTCACCTATGACAAGGCAGCAATTTTTTGGCCATTGTTTTTCCTGAAAGTTACTTCCTTCAAAAAAAAACTAATGGAGCACTGACTTCCCTAAACAAATAAAATACCAGCTATCTGCGGTTATAAGCTGGTAACTGTAACATTTTTATTGTTTTTAACATTTATTTTTAGCACATATAGACATGAAATATATTTTTTGCATGTCTAGTCCTTGCCATTTTTAAAATCTATTTATATTAATAATATGGGGTTCATCTCCTTTGTAAGAAATAAATATGTTTAAAGATGACTAATGTAGATAACCCTTATCAAGTTAAGTAAAAGTAAAGTTATGAAATGAATCAACAGACGACACAGTGGTTGACATTATGTAATTTATAACTGCGAATATCTGAGTTTATAATTTTACTTTTTGTCATCATTACAAATATTTCACTCAAAGTAAATTAGAGGGTCGACTGTTGCATTTAATAACATACAAGAGTTAACATTTATTAATCTAACATTGGAGACAAATATTTAAAAATATCTTTCTTTTTTTTTTTTACAAGATCAAAGTTAATGGTTGTTCTGTTAAGCACACTTAACACTTCAAACAAATGACATCAAATAATTTACACCATAAATGAGGACAAAAAAATAATTATTTTTATTTACAGCACGAAAGGTAAAGTTTTGTATATTTTTAGATCACTCAAATACATCTATGCCTGAATCATGTCTCGCTCCATTGTTTTGCTCATATTTTTCAGTGACCTTGACCTAAATATTACATATGTCTGTCTGGCAATGTGTTTGTTTTATCATTATATGTATGCTATATGTACTGGTATCACACATTTTCTTTTGTTTCAATTGTTTTTGATAAATCATGCCAACATCTTTTATTAACTGGCAGTCATTGATGACGATATTCGAACCGGTTATACTCGAATTGTTTTTTTGATCATTGATATTGCGATTATTATTCCTTTGATTTTGCCGATTATTTTTCCTTTGATAATGCCACCAAGGAATAACCACTAACCCATTTTACTGAAACTGAAACTCTATGAACAATACGATTTCAAATTTTTATGAGGAAGCTAGTTGTTTTAGGTATTATGCTTTAGGGAAATAAAATGTAAGTATGAATGATAATTGGATCAGGTTTTTTATTGTTATTGAGACTTGGCTATAAATAAGATCATGTGTGTAAAATGTTGTAAGTTTGAGTAATTTCTAAAGCAATTTTGATTGTGTATATCGTCTTGAACTCCATGTACATCTTATCTTTATCCTGGCTGTATACACATTGTGTACTACACAAGTCTACAATTAAAGATGCATTATGTAAGAGCTAAACTTGCCTAATGCAGGTCTTACTTCTGACTTCAAATCTTATCTAAGTTATTATTTCAACATTGATTCACATCACATGCCGATGTGTACAGTCAACTCTCTAGAGCACCTTCAAACAATCATAACTTTGCCAAGAATAAAGTCTTTCAAAAGAAATTTCAATTTTTTTACTTTTCATTATCAACTTTTTAACTATTATAGCTAGACTAGATGGACCATATCATTAACTAAATTTTACAGAATACATCTTTAATATCAATAAATATTATGTCTATTAGATACAAATAAAATATGATTCCTTTTCTTGGCATAATACCCCAAATTTGAGGAAATTCACGAAAAAATACTCAATTTCAATTAGTCATATTGTATTTGTAGACACCCACAATTTATTATTTGTTTGGAATACATATCTATATACATATCTGTATGTATATACAAGATGAAAGAGTAGGTAATTGCTAAAATCATTAAAAGCTTGATGTTTTCATATGATGAAAACAGAATTAATTATATTTTATCGCAATTAGCAAAAGTACTGATGACAATGATCAAGATCATATCTTCTGAGTTCCAAAGTGTCCAAGTAAACAGCTAATTAATTAGCGGGCCAAACTTCCGACTCTTAAACTTCTAATTGACATTGATTACAAGGGCATTATCTATAAAAACATGAATCTCGTCTAAAGATCTGTTGTTAAAGGAGGAGTCCCAGATTTAACAAGGCATCGTATAGATTGGTCTAAGTGTACAAATCATGTATCGAGACACAGTGATTCTGCCACTTAGTGCAAGGAATCTGAAGACTATCAGCCAGCACCCTTAAAAGCATCATCGACTGAATCCCAGACCCCTTATTTAGTGAGCCAGCACCTTATCCTGCGTCAAGGGTATCGGCATAATGCAAAAGCAGTTCTCACTGTAACATGGGCTTAGCTGGTAAAATTAAAGTATTGGTGTTTAAGGATCACATAAAATATCAAAATAAATCCTGATTTTTTTTTCTCATTTTATTTCAAATTATCGATAAAACCCCCACTTGAAATAAAACCGTAAACAACTAATTACCCTACAGTACTGGTCAGGCGGAGGTATTAAATTCCTCCGTGGTCCGACCTGGGCGGAAATGAAAAATCGCGGAGTACAGCTTATAATTCCGCTCAGGTCCCGCTCTGAATTCCGCTCAAAATTTCCGCCGCGAATTTGAGTAAACCGCCGACCACGGCGGTTTTGTTAAACCACCGACGCCCGCGGGTTTGTTAAACCACCGAACCAAGCGCGAGTTTTAATATTATGAAATTATTGTTACACGTATGCTTACATTGTATTCGTATCCATTAATTTAGAAGTCCAATTCCGAAAACAACATTATCGGCATGCTTGTAAAAGTCTGAATTAAAAAATATTGATATATTATCGGTGTCAGCATCGATGTATAATAAACAACATCGTCGACTCGTGTGAGTTTGTTTTGTTTTTGTTTTACATCTACGGCATATAACAAACCTCTCAAATAATATTTATCATCTGGACGAACATTCGTAAATAGGTATTATTCGACTTTATTTAACGTCCGTTTGGCTGTCCATTTATGCCTTATACATTTACACACATCTAAGTATTCTGTTACTATGTTTTTGTTTTTGATTCTGTTTTAAAACAAAGTGCAACGAAGCCGTTTACCTTTTATGAATGTCGGCAAAGAATAAAGCAAAGTGAGTACACTCATTGTTAGAAGCCGTGATTTCAATCCGAAACGTGTTGACATTGTTATTACAAGTGATTCTAGAGCTTTCATTCAAATAATTAAAAGAAAGTGAGCACACTCTCAGTTTTAAAGCCGTGGTTTCAATCCGAAACGTGTTGGTATGGTAAGTGTTTATTCTATTAAAATATTGTTTTATTAGACAATACAATAAATCACAAAGATAGGTTGCCAGGCAACGAAACATACGCCCACAGCAGCTAAATCGTCCGGGCAGTCAACAAGGGTTGTCGCATATTTTTACTTTTTTCGGTAATGAAACATTTGTAATACACTAAAAACTGATTAAGAGTAACAACTCATTATGTAATTATTAGAAAATCATTAGAATTTGATTGCTTTTTATAGAGTTTTACCCCACGCTAACAATTAGTATATACATGAAACATTTAATATCATGGATTTAGCTGTTCAGTTATCTAAATTCATTGAAAATCAAAATACTTGTTCATTTCAACACCTTAAACTCTATGTATCAATCTGAAGTCAATTGGATGGTAACTTTTGAAGGGAGATAACTCTGGCAGTAATTATTTGAAATCGCAGAAAATAAATAGGATTCTTCGTCTCATGAACTTAAACACTGTGTGTAAATCTAAAGTCAATCGGATATTAACTTTGGCCTCCAGAGCGTCCACAAGATTTTTTGAGGTGATCAAGGGCCATAACTCTGGCACTAATTAACGGAAATTGCTGAAAATCAATAGGCGTCTTTGTTTTATGACCTTAAACACTGTGTATAAATTTAAAGTCAATCGGATATTAACTTTGACCTTTAGAGCGTCCACAAGATTTTTTAAAGAGATCAAGGGCCATAACTCTGGCACTAATTATCGGAAATCGCCGAAAATCAATAGGCGTCATTGTCTTATGACCTTAAACGCTGTGTATAAATTTTAAGTCAATCGGATATTAACTTTGGCCTCTAGAGCGTCCACAAGATTTTTTGAAGTGATCAAGGGCCATAACTCTGGTAGTTATTATCGGAAATCGCTGAAAAACAATAGGCTTCTTCGTCTCATGACCTTAAACACTGTGTATAAATCTAAAGTCAATCGGATATTAACTTTGGCCTCTAGAGCGTCCACAAGATTTTTTGAGGTGATCAAGGGCCATAACTCTGGCACTAATTATCGGAAATCGCTGAAAATCAATAGGCGTCTTCGTCTTATGACCTTAAACACTGTGTATAAATTTAAAGTCAATCGGATATTAACTTTGACCTTTAGAGCGTCCACATGATTTTTTAAAGAGATCAAGGGCCGTAACTCTGGCACTAATTATCGGAAATCGCTGAAAATCAATAGGCTTCTTCGTCTTATGACCTTAAACACTGTGTATAAATTTAAAGTCAATCGGATATTAACTTTGACCTTTAGAGCGTCCACAAGATTTTTTAAAGAGATCAAGGGCCATAACTCTGGCACTAATTATCGGAAATCGCCGAAAATCAATAGGCGTCATTGTCTTATGACCTTAAACGCTGTGTATAAATTTTAAGTCAATCGGATATTAACTTTGGCCTCTAGAGCGTCCACAAGATTTTTTGAAGTGATCAAGGGCCATAACTCTGGTAGTTATTATCGGAAATCGCTGAAAAACAATAGGCTTCTTCGTCTCATGACCTTAAACACTGTGTATAAATTTAAAGTCAATCGAATATTAACTTTAGCCTGTAGAGCGTCCACAAGCAATTGTGGACGCCGGACCGCCGGACGGACCGACGGACCGACGGACCGACGGACGGACGGACGGACGGACGGACGGGGGCGACGACAATATACGACCACATTTCAATGTGGGCGTATAAAAATGGATTATTAAAAACAGGCGAATATGCGATACAAGGATGTGGGTCAGTTCATCCCAGGACCGGACTGTTTCATCCCAACCTAATTTATTATCGGGATGTTTCATCCAGGTCTGTTTCACCCCCTTGTTATTAGAATAGCAGTTAACGGAGTTGTACTTATTGTTAAATAAACTGTTAAACACTTACTTATTGTTAAATAAACATTACTTTATTATTTATTGTTAATGTATCTATCTTCTTACAAATGTGTAAAGACAACTCAGCCCCCGCCGCATGTTTTTATTACTAATCCCTAAGTAATTATTATGGATTAGTAATAAAAACATGCGGCGGGGGTTGAGTTGTATTTACCCATTTGTAAGAAGACAGATACATTAACAATTTGGGCACAAAGCCGCCACCGTAACAAGTCGGTGTTTCCGTTATAAACATCGAAAAAAATTCAGAACAATGTCCGAAAATTTGGTCATAAAATGTATTTTACACACATAATTTTTTAGCGTAAATTAGTCGGAATGTGAAAAGGGAATTCCTTGGGGCGTGATCAGCTGAAATCTGCAGTGATTAGAATAGTGTCAAGTTCACGTGAGACGCCGTGTTTGATATTCAATTTTATACCGATATTATAGAATCCTAATTATACATATTTCTTGAACGGTAGTGTCATATTTATTTCTGTATATTTAAACGGTCGTGGAATGAAACGACCTGCTCCCTGATACAACACTTTTAGCCAAGTATGCCTCTATAGATACATTACTTCATTAATACGTTCGATATTTTTAAAACTTGCATCGTTCAACTATTTACTCACATAAATGCTGGCCTTACCTTGGACGAAAGTGTTGTTTATTAAAAAAGCCATTTCCATTCTAACAAATAAGTTACAAAATCCATTTTAAATCGGTAAATCACACCTCAAGTTATACCTTCGGATTAAATTCCCAAATGAATGAAATGCCTTAATCTCCTGTTTTTAAGCACATATCGCCAAAAGTCACAGTCAACCTTGCTGAATACATGTACATTAAAACTATCAGTCGGATAATACCGTGATGACCTTTTCATTTAGGCACCAAGGAGTCTGAGTCAATGCATACTGTCAATCAAGTTTCCAAATTAGGTGAATTCACACGTGCCATCAGAAGGAATTGATAATTGACTATAATAGATTCCCCCCCCCCCCCTTTAACAAATTTTTACCATGTCATGGTCTTGTAAACAGTATTAGGGTTAGGGTAGGGTTAGGGTTCACCGATATCTATTATTAGGGTTAGGGTTGGGTAAGGGTTTATTCAAGTTTATTGATACCCACATTTATAGTATTTCTTATAGCGGCAGACTAGTGCACCCGCGGACGAGTGAGACGCTCTCAGTGTATTTTTAATTTGGCACAAAAATCATCGCTCATATCGCACCAAGCCCCTTTAACTTATACATGCTTTTGTGGTGAGGCATTTTCCTTTGTACTCTTTGATCTATACTCTCTGATGCGAGAATTAATTACCATTAATCTTAGTTCCGTCCGGACAAGACTCGATTCATAAGATCTGGTTCTTAAGTGTTTTATTGAAAGCTCCATCGATATGTTCACTGGAAAAATGAAATTTAATATTTGTTTCTGTGATAATTATTGGAAAAAAAACCGAACTGGATTATTTTTTAGGAAATTTATCGCCAGACAATTATATAAATACGGTAAGCAGTTTGTGTGTTGCATTTATAAGTTAAAGGATAAAAATAAATATATACAAAACACTTAAATTACTCTCCGTACTTAAAGCTAAGGGTGCGAATTGCTACTTCCTGAATAATTTTTCAGATCCCTCTAACATGAACCAGAATTCACGAAACTGTAATTCATAAACATCGGTATTACAGTTGTGAATTACAGTTATTATTCACAACTGTAATACCGATGTTTATTGGGCAGAGTATGGTCCCTTCTAAATATATTTGTAGACAAGCTGTCTGCAGTGCTTACCGAATTCACGAAACATGGTTTCGTTGCCTTGTGTAAAATTAAGAGTTGACATCTAAAATAGCTACATAAATTGTAGATGTCGATACGTAATGTACTAAACATTACGGAATAACCTTAAATCAATTGAACACGGGTAAAACTGCATGCTTTCTGAGATGGTTGGATTATGCCTACGTGTGAATATGGGTGTATGCGTTTCTTTGATCTGTTATATACGGTTATATCACGGGATAATTCTGTTATTGAAACCCAACTGCTTGGAGATGGTTTTCATTTGTAACCGATATCCTATACATTTAGTGAAATGCTGAAGCAATTATAGTTTAAATATAACCTTTGTGTGTAAAATATTACTATTGGACAGACTGTTGTATTATCAATATGGAAATTTCTATCTTATGGATTTGCATCGTGACGCGTTTTTCATCTTCTTTTTAATATTTTAACAGACTTATTCATGTAATTTGTTATTAAATCATCATAGCTAGTTCTCGTGTGTCAGCCATTTTTATAAATTTAGCGCAGTATTTGATTTGATCAAATTGTTTAATTATGTTTCAACTTATTGGGAAAAGGAGACTAATCATATTCCAATTCCGCTACATGAAGTTTTTGCGGGCCGACTATATTTATTTGGGACTATAATCCGCCGCGGTTTTTATACTTTCGCGGACTATAATCCGCCGCGGTTTATATATTTTCGCGGACTATAATCCGCCGCGGTTTATATATTTCCGCCGCGTTTTTTCCGCTCAGAATGCCGATATTTTCGCGGACTGCAAATGAGAAAACACCGCGATTCTTGAGCGGAAAAAACTCGGACCAAGGACTATTTTAATACCTCCACCTGACCAGTAGTGTACATGTAATTATCAATTTACACTAATGTAATAGGTTGAATATTTAACAATGAGAAATAGAACACCATATTAATATAGTGTGAAAACATTATTGACCCTAGCTGATGATGTCCTCAATGACGTAAGTACACCTCAAGATGTTGTTTTTTTCTGTTAACTATTGATAACAAGTCAAGGGCTTTCAGATGTTATTTTACTGTTAACATTGATCACAAGTTATTTATAAAAAAGATATCAACTAGGACAAATTTTATACATTAAATAATCAACAAGTGTAATTATCTCTAATTATAGAAAATAGCTCTTTCCTGATCTACACATAAACACACTTTATAAAGTGCTTGAAAAATATGTTAAATGTTTCTACCCAATGCATTTCATTTTGTCACTCGGTGCAGAATATGTTTACACTAACAAAAACATTTGATAATATCAATTGTTATGATGAGTTATGAAATGAAATGTGGTTTAACATCCTACTGTTCTGCTCCTATACTGGGTTAATCGAATTCCAACGTCAATGTATACAAGGGACTTCAGTTTTCCGTCCCATCCGAACAACTAATGATGAGTTATGGCTAAATGCCTTGCAGTGTGCTATGGAGAAAGGAAGTTTGGCCTGGACTGCAGATTTCTGCCTGCTCATTATCTAATTGAAACTGCCAAGGGTTCTTTTACTGATATGCCCTAGTATAACTGCTAAATGACTAACAATTTGTCACCTTCAACATTAATCTTGTGTAAATATTCAGTCTACATAACATCTTACTTTCGTTTCTTTTCACATTGTTTACATTAACACTATAGTAACCAGCATTAGGGCCTGTTAATACACATATTATAATCAGGCCTATACATAATGTGATATAGAGACGTGGCAATGCTAATGGTCATTAACCCTTTCCAACTGGTTGTCAATCAATCAATCATTTGACAAGCTCTTGTCAATATTTGACCTTACACTGACCTACAGGTAGACTTGCTGTTGTATATATGTATATTCTATTATTCTGCAGCACAGCAAGAAAATAAGGATCAATTCTATTAATGTTAATCCTATTGGTGCTAAAGAAAAACGTTCTCAGATTAGTGAGACAATCAATTTTACTTTTGTCATGTAAGTCTACTCAGTGATGGCATGTTTAAAAGAAGCAGGTTAGAGGGCCTGGAGAATGTACATGTGTACAAATAATCTTCCTTTAGAACTTCAAAGTTAATGCAGGCCTGAAAGAAATGACATTACTCTAGACAAAACATTACTTTGTGTCTGAATTCAACCCCAATATCTCCAATGAAATTCAGTTAAGAATATGAAGGAGTAAGATTTTAATTAATTTTAAATAGAGTGTACCTATATAAACCACTACTTGCATTGTTTAGCAATGGTGGATGTGACCTAGATAATTTACTACAAACAAAAGTGACCACTAGTCTTTTTCTACAAGACCAATGACAACATATATATACAATCTTACTATTCATCAACAGTCTGAGTGACCAAGACTAACATATACATGTTGACCAATACAGGTCATGTTTAAACTCTACATTCTATGTGACTGTTAGGTCCACCATCATGGATTCCTGCCAATTCCCTGACCAACTGTCTATCTGGGGAAAGTTAATAGTTTATTTTGGATTTTAAGTGAAGGGTCAATCTGAGGTCA
Organism: Patella depressa; assembly: GCA_948474765.1. NCBI lineage: Eukaryota > Metazoa > Mollusca > Gastropoda > Patellidae > Patella > Patella depressa. The sequence continues at coordinate 71,789,757 of OX419715.1, read as the reverse complement.
GAGAAGAAGTTGTCCACACCTGTCAAAACAAATATTTATCACTTTAACCAGTTTGTAGTTTGTACTACTGCTGGCAGTCAGTGGTTACTGTTTATAGTAAATTACTATTGGTTCCCATGTTGACCAAAATAAATGGTGGACAACTTTTAGACAGCTGAGACAAGGTCGCAAGAACTCTCATCGAACATACATGTACGGTTAGATCTATTTGTTAAGGCCAACTTCACATTTGATCAAACGTCACAGTATGTAAACGAGCGCTAATCCCTTCCCTCACCCTAACCCTGGAAAAAGCCCTTACCCTAATCTACAATCTCGCCAATGATCATGTGCATTAACCTACATGTACATTGACGAAGATTGAACTGGCCTTAACAAATAGATTTATCCTTGAACATACCAAGCATCATTATCTGCTTTGGAAGAAATGTAGTCTACACATGTCCCAAGTCATTTTGAGACTAACATGTAAATCACTATGTTCATGTGTGCAATACAATTTAAAGAACTTTGGCCAAACAGTGATCAAGTGTTCTTTCATGTCCGGGGGTTGGAAGGCTAAATGGATAGCACATGCACGCTCTATTATAAGGTCTATCATTGAGTCAACTGGCCTAGTTTCGATTACCCAGTTGTATGTGTTAATCCCAAAATGACCTAGTTTCTTTCTTGTCCAAATTAATGAGACCATTTGCCTTATCAACACTAAGAATGAGGGTCAATAAAAATAATTATATTAAAAACTTTCAAACTGTTAGAATTGAGCACTAAAATCAACAAAATTCCTTCTGAGAGAAAACAAGAATGAGGTCAGAAGAACAATGTGCAGTGTGTACTAGAATGATATCTTTACAATAGTCCAGATTTCTATTCAAGTATTGAAAGATAATTATATTTGCACTGGTACAATAGTATTGTTAGTACCGGTATTGACGTGCCTGGAGGACAGGAGTTCATAGATCGATTAAATCAGTTAATTATAACATTTAACTCCTTCAACTACTACCATGTCATAACTGTAACTTATTGTGTACATTTTCCTAACACATAAATCTTGTCTCTTCGCTTATCACTGAAGTTGTCTAGATTTCTTACAAATAAGAAATGAAACATCTCCTCAGAATGAGTTTATTTGGGGGCTAATATTGGGACTAATATTTAATCATTAATTGTCCTAAAATAAAACATTTATTGTTTAACACTTAATAACTTTTGTAAAATATATGGGAGAAATCGCAGAGATTTATCATGGAACACTGCATTAAAACCACAACTAGATTAGCTACACCGATCCACAGCGCAGTATAAAAAAAAATTTGGTGCCATCACATCAATAACTCTTTAAAGAAGTGTAAATGACCCCATATACATGTATATAGTCGGATATTGTCGCTTGCAGTTGTTGACAGATGTTTAAAATTACATCATTCTCCCAAATTCCCAGGCTTGAATATGTACACCACGTTATTTTAAAAACATCCCATTAATCTTAAAGTTAATATTCCCCTGGCAATATTGAGTCATATGACAGCCTGTGTCACATACAGTTACACAAAGAAAACCAGAAGTCAACAGAGTCACTCGCATATAAAACAGCTGAAAGTCGCTCAATCAAAATATCATCTTACATTGCCGCACAAATAATGAATTTCTACAAATTCACATTCAATTCCAGGACAACCTATTGAATAAAAGAAGGGTTTGCATGCCAGATAATTTAAATTCACCCAGCATATCAGCTGAATTTCACTACTGATAGACTTGTGTAGAAAGCAGGGAAAAAAAACACCTGATGACACTTCTTTAAGTTGCTGTGTCATTAGATCTAATTTTGGCTCTCTAGTTGAAAGTTTTCAAAAATCAAAATGCAACCACTTGCCCCATCCCCAAATAAAAGAAAGTACCTAGCAATTAAATTGAAAACTTGTTGACAGTGTCCTGTACGAGGCTAAAAACCAGCTCTGGATTGGTGATTTGTAAACACTGCCTAGATACACAAGATGTGTAAAATTGCTTCAATTTGAACACTGCCTAAAGGTGTAGTAAATGTGCTTGTGTGAACTCTGCCTGGGGGTGTTCCCCTCTTGTGAAGGTGTCAGTCAGTGACAGACGGATGGACGGAAATACCTGATTGTCACTGAACCATGTCCCACTCAAATAAAAGTCACACTTGACCTCATTCTATCAAAGGGTCACATGATCACTTGTCAGCTAATATTACCAAAATATTGTTCATGGTTCGCTTCACAATGTCTATACATTGTCATCTAAAATTTTATGTTCTACTACTGGTGTTTATCAAATTGCCGAATAATCAGTTATTTATTGCTCAGTGTGTATCTCTACACAAATCGTTCACATCTGGGTCAATGTAATCCAGATTAAAATTAAGCCAAATCATTGTCATAGTGAACAATTAATTTGAACAAACTATGAGGAAAATATATTCAAGTTAGAAGGAAAAAGAAGATTTTAACATTATATGGAAGACAAAAGTTTCCAGACATACATAATCTATTCATCGTTAAAAAACTGACTAAAAAAAAAATAGGTCAGGCCCGGTTGGCCTACTAAATACAATGTGTTATCAGATAAACGACATGAATTAATTAAATCACAAAGTAATAAACATCATCTATCTCTGTGTACGTCATGTCTGATTTTTTTTTTATCTGTATACATCAGGAAGAATATATGCATAATAAGTACATGTATACAATATATATTTATGCATGAATATATTTGCAAAGCTCAATCCAGACGATTATCTATTTATGGTAACAGCAAATAGAACAGAAAAAAATACTAATCAATGATTGGTTAATAATACAGTTTTAAGGTCATATCTACAGGTTAAGAATTGTGAATCGAGACATGGATAATTACATCAGCAGACGGGCAACAGATAAATCAGGAGAAGAAAGTACCTAACCTAAAAAATAAGGTATAGGAGTTTTAGAATTCCAGCCTGGCAGCCATCTGTAATAGTGGATAGGTGGTAGCTCAGTGCTAGCTAGCTGCAGTGTGAACATCTGGCTGGATGATAATGTATTCAGTTAGTATTCAATGCATGTTGCCTGCCACAACACCATATTTAATACTGACAACCTCACAGACAAGTCTGGGCTTGATATCAACATTGCATTGTTGAAACCAGTGTCATACAGTGCTATTGCATTCACTCCCTCTGCATTATTGCTCAAATTACCTTAATTCTTCCCTTAATTCTGTCTATCTTTCTCTCCTATTCCTTCATACACTCCAACCCTTTCCAAACCACAAACTGTCTACTACACCAAAACCTTTTCTACTACCAGTTTTCAATGCATTTACAGATCAATAATATACAGTCTCCATCTTCCAGTCCCTAGAAATAATCAGTCTCCAATACCCAGTCACTTCTACTATTCAACCAAGGTACAATGAACTTGATAAACCTGTCAAGTGAGGTTCCCCACAGCTTAATGTTACACATAATTAGTGAGTTTCTGCAAGGTGTATATTAGATATGCTATTTTAAACCCTTGTTGAGCCTCAATTTACCTGCTGAAAGTTTATCAAAGTGGGGCACTTTAGGGTTTGATTTCTCCAAATGCAAAAGCAACTGCAACTGAAATATTTCATAAATAGAAGATTTTATCCCTTGATGAGCCTCAATGTATACCTTTCCATTGAGGGGATTATAAAGGGTTGATCCAGATAGGGTCACTTCAAATGTGCAAGTTTTATAGAAATCAAGTATTTTAAATCCTAAAATGAGCCCCACATTACCATTGGAATAGTATTGAAAGTAAAATTCTTTTAATTGAGAAGTGAATAGCTGCTGAGTAGACAGTTTGATTGTGATTAGTTGATGGATTAGTGTTCACACAATACTATTTGATAGCAAGTCTCTGTATGGTGAATATAAATAATACAACTTAATGATAATAAATCATTGTAAATCTATGTTTTAAATCTATTTATCAATAGTTGATGCATTCATTGCCAGAAAGTCAACCGTTCACAATCTAAAAGTATAAAGCTGTAAACTTAAAGAGATTTTATCGCTTTCAACCACAAACTAAATGTATGACATGTAATCAACAAAAAATATCACAATTTGACATTATGATCAAGCCTAAATTGCATTAAAGCATCTTTATTCAATTCATACATAAATCCTGAATTCCTAAAAAGTTTGCTGATGTCATAGATACATTATGTAGCTACCTGCCCACCCCCACCCCCATTGAGATACACATGAAACGAGAATTGAAAATTACCATACATGTATGCAAGTTGCATAATCACAATTATTGTGCAAGAGATGTACACTGAATTATTATTACTGGTTTCTAATGGTAATTTACATTTATAAAACTTATAAAACTTATCTAGGTCGTTTTTTTTTAGAAATTTTGGACAGACTGTCCTTGTTGGTGCCAAAGAAGTGAGCTCTTTTATTTTATATGTCTCTCAAACTGTCAAAACAAAGCCGAAGATGGACACACTGATCAACACGAAAAACTCAGTTAAATAAACAGAATAAGAAGTAAAGAAGTTAGAAGTTATGTACATCTGTAATTCTGTTTGAAAAGTTATAACTGTCTATAAATAGTTCAGTAAACATACTATATAGAGAGAAGAGTGTATGTTTATATTCTAAAAGTCGCAAGCTATTTATAGATAGATTTGAACTTCCAGGAATGTGCTGTATTAGCAGGTTTATAGAACAACCCAGCAGGTAATATCTGTAGTGGTGGAATAAATGAATCTCCTTGAAAATAATTCAATCACCATCCAAATGAAATATAAAGTCAGCAGCTCAAAGATCGTATTGTAAAATATGTCTACCTGTATTTAATATGATATGCTAGATATGCTATGTCCCAGAACACATTCTGTCAACGGACATTCAAACCTAGTTACCAAAAACGGTCCTAATATCAATAAAACAATTCCAGTGGCCTTTATTTTTACAGCCTTGCCTTAAAAAAAAGAGTATGAATAAAACCCACAACAACTATGATCCTTTCTTGACAATTTTGAATGATATAAGAAGACATGTGAAAATAATTTTGCACCGTTCTGCTCTGCACCAATCTGATTATGACCTTTCTGAATTAGTGCTAAAACCGCCCATCTCCATAAAAGAAAGAAAACTTTGGATCTTAGCTTGGTTACAACATGAATCTACTCCCTCAAACATGCAATTCTGTATGCTTATGACCTTTTCTAAGAAAAGAATTATAGCAGTACTTTACAGTATAATGTTATACTGATATAAATTGTACCCCAACAAATCCGACAGAATACATTTCTTAAATTCCTCGTCTCAGCAAACATTAACTGTTTCATGTAACAAGTTTATTTATTTAAAGTTGAATAATATATCATACCTACATGTATTACATATAAAATATATTTACAGTACAAGCTGTAACATGTTATGAAATATACATGTACACTGTATTTCTATCTAATTTACCTATCTAGGGTCAGGTATGGTCTGGCACTTACATTCTTTCACCATAAAGGAATTAAAATGTTGTTTAAAGAAGCCCTGCTTTGATGCTTCATCAGAGCTATCAGTTAAAAGGCACATCAAAAAATATGAAAACCAACAATCATGCCAATAGGTTTAACCTCCTTGACACACTGACTAGGTTATTTTGGCATTAACAGGTATCATTTTTACTTCCATTATTTGCTCATATGTAGGACTATTACAGAAGTGGCAAGATACTAGGCCCCAAATTAACAAAGCATAAATAAATCTGAGAATGTTTTATGAACTCGTGCCCAGAGTACCTGGAGAAATCACAACACGTCAGACAGGTGACCCTACTCCTAGTCACCTGCAAGACGGGTTGACCCACTGCCATTGCATATAGGCCTTATGATCAACAGAACACATGTAAGACCCCACTCACTCCTATAACCGGTAAGGTACATACAATTTAAGTCATACAATAGGCACTTCTTCCATTTGCTCTCGACACACATCTTGGAACAAATACTTTCATTACAGTAGAATGAGATTGGAAAATCTGGAGTAAATTCACAACTTATTAGAATTACGTCCAGTTTAGGAACCAATTGGCAACCCATTGAACGTGTGATTAGGAAAATACTAAAATTTTGTCTAAATACCCAATGACAACGGTCAATATTTTAATGGATAAGTCTACTGGTCTCAAATTTTGTCTACATACTAATTTGATTATTTTTTACCGGAGAAGAACATTAATGCTTTTTAAAGTTGAAATAATATGCTGGATGTTCTTTAAGATGGTGTTATTTAGAGTACATGTATATTACGATAAAAGAAAAGACTGGGTAATAATATCATGTTCAAACATATCACCATGACATTATCTTAAAATTAGTCGTAAAGTGATCCAATCATAACAATGTCAATGTTGTCAAACAGCAAACCTCTCGTAAGTACATATTATAAGTCAAAGGTAGGTTAATCATCGCATATTTGAGTAAGGTTTGATATAACACCAAATGATGAGAAACATGTATTTTTACGGCACTGAATAAATCAAACAACCAGCCATTGAATTTTGGGTAAAGCTTGAGATGAGTAACATGCCAATGAAGTCTGAGTAAAATGTTAGACGAGTAACAAGGCAATGAAATTTTAGTAAAATGCTGGACAAGTTTGAGTTAAACTTGATCGAGATGAGCAACAAGCTATTAAAGAGTACAACTTGATATAAGTAACAAGCCATTAAGTTTAAGTTAGCCCTGAGATGAAGGAAAATTATTCTTATGGCCCTTGGCCCAAAGTAATGTGACTTCTTACAAAAACCAGAAAGGAACATGGAAAAAATATAGACCACAATTTAACGTCAAAGTCAATGTTCTGTATACTCATAAATGTATGTATGGTATATCCAAAATTAAACGATAATCAAAATGTTACGGAAAAGATTTCACAATACGATCTGAGCTGACACAAATTGTAACTAGTTGTAAAAGACTGGTAAATCTTAGCTATTAATAATGACCTTAAATTGCACCGAAGCAGACAAATATTTCTAATAATAAATTCCAAACTAATCAATAATCATTCCTAATTCTTTATTTACCTATTAAACAGCGGTTCTATTACATCAACAACATGAAGCAATATAACACAATTTACATTCCTATTTGTTATTGAATACCACCAAGACATCGAAGGTCGAATATATAAAACATAAATATTTTGTAGAGATCAATAATTAAAGTTTTGTGTCAGCATACAAAAGGCGACATGTTTTCTTTGGTATTAAAATGATTATTGTTGTTATACTCAAATCTAAACAAGTTTCCAGCCTATAAGATAGAAAGAACAGGTCTGAAAAATGATTTCTGACGTATTTGTAAAACAATTATTTTCTCTTTCTGGTATCATATTCTTTAGATCTATACAATTTTACGCAAGGATCAATTGTTTTTTGAGTCCCCATAAAAAAGAATTAGCTTACATTGTTCTGTGACGTACATGTACAAGTAAGTTGTACAAAACAATCTCGTAAATTTGCAGGTAAAAGGATGAACTATCACTTACATGTAGTACCAAAAAGATCTCAATCAAAACTATAAACAAAATTAACTGGTGCACAATTTGAAAGATCTCACTAACCACATCTCACTGCAGTCATAAAAAATCCCAATTCCTAAATAAATCTAACTTATCTCAAAGCAATGTGGGGTCCTTAACAAATTTCACTTTAGTCTATAACCATCCCTAAACAGATTTAACTGCAGACAGCAGAAAAGTCTCACAGCGGGTCTAGAAATTAAAGATCTCTAAAGAAATCTCACTGTAGACAAGTAAGACACTAAACAAGTCTCACCGCAGTCTAGAAAGATCTCTAAACAAATCTTCCTTCAGACAGGACCCTAAACAAGTCTTACAGCAGTCTAGAACGATGTCCAAATCTTGCAGACACTTATTAAGACCCTAAACAAGTCTCATATCAATTTAAAAAGATTATAAACAAATTTTACTGCAGTCTAGCAAGAATCTAAACAATTCTTCTTGACATCTAGACATAACTTCATATACTTATTTGCACTCATAAAACAACATATTGAAAATCACTTGAACATCTGTATTTCTTCATCTTTAAATATCATGCACGTTGAGAAAAAATATCGCAATAATCTGATTTTTTTTTTTTTTTTACTCCGTCATTCATTAAGTATAAAATTAATAGCCTACGTCATATTCCACAAGGAATAAAGCTATTATTCTATTTTTAACGTAACTATAAAGATGGAACAATTTATCTTATAGTTTTTCCATTAATGGATATAAGTTTAATTTAGATAAATATGGTTAGAACTGAACAATGAATGGCGACACTATCCAACCAGCCAGTTTATTGATCTGCGTACAACAGGAATTACGTAATCACAGCCACGAGACAACAGGAAGTAACTTGTATTAACTTTCAAGAGATCAATGACTCCCTTAAGTCCCTTAAAGCAGTGTGTTCTGGTGCTAAAAAAAGAAAAGTCATTGTCACTACCCATTTAATTATAACTGTAACAAGAACTGATAGGTGCTATGCCCCAGACAGTGTATTATTCTTTCAGGGTCTTTTAATTTATGTATTACACTTAACAAAATAATATCATAGAAGTACTTGAGCAAATAAATGTGGATATATAAATATGTAGGATACTCTCATTGCTTATTAAACTGCATATATAATTGTTATTATATTATTTATCTATACAGTTGCTAAATGCCTGGAGTAGCATATCGTAGGTGGAAGTCGAGGTACCATCTGTGTTTCTATATCATTACAGTATTAATCTCTTGACTGTTCTTCTTCGCATGCTGTGTTTTATAAATTCAATAATAATTCAAACCTTTAAGCTAGTCCCGTTGGCTGCCATACCAAGGATTGGTCGTGATGAAACACCAATCAGAAAATTTAGACAGTGAAATGGAAAGAATGGTTTCTCGGTCACGTGTATTAACATACAAATGACAACTTCTACTATCCTAGTGACCCATAAAGCTTTCTCCATGTAGGTAATGTTTGTAGGTAAAGTCCATATCACATTAAGGGAATGACCTAAAAGTAGGTACATGTACAATCCTATAAAGGTTACACATGTTAAAGCAGGTACATGTACGCTCCCAAGTACGATGGATGTTACTGAAGAAGGAAGGTTCCTTGAACCAATGATTAAAAAAGATTTATCAAAGTTGTAATTTAAAATCAAATTAAAGTATCAAGCCTGGAAACATATACAAGATAAATACCTCACAAGTTTTGTTTAAAGTCAAATTCTTCAATTCAAAAGAGCAACAATTCCATGCAAAAGGTCATTTTGTTGTAAACATAGAAAATTTTCCTTCTCAGATATTTGATCAATATTTCAATTTTTATTTCTGTTTGTCAATATTTCTGGCAAACGTCTGAATTTGAAATACATGCTTAAATTATTTATTACCTCATTTACATTGTCACTGTTCTGCTCAGACAGGGCTAATGAAGATGAGCATAAGCCATAAAATGTGCTATAAGGGAAATTTTGCCTGGACAGTGGCACAAAAGACAATATATCAACCAGAAATGGTCACTGTATTGAAATTTATTGCAGTCTGAAATGGTTTCGAGAACGGAATGCCATAGCATGGCCGAGTGTAGACGTAGCCTCTCACTGGAGGTAGGATCTAAATCCTCTCCTTACCTAGTCCCTTTTCTTACATCTGTTTCCTCTTAGCCTCTACTTAAAATTTTTTGTTTCTATTTCAACAATAAACAAAACCAGGCTTGAAATAGTTGAAAGAACCATATAAAACTAGAGCAACCGAACTGTATATATTTATCATAACATTGAAACTCTATACTTTATACATATTATCTTAATTAGAGGAAATTACAAAGTGTAAATATATTCTCTAAATACTTTGATAATCTACTTTCAAGTACTTAAACTTTAAGAGCCTCACATTTCATGTAAATAATTTAAAACATGCAGCATTTCATTTCTGAGATATGCTTAAAGTGACATTGTTAGGTACACAAATCCAACTTAATCTGTATGCGATGCAAACTTGGTAACATGGCTTAATCTGATTAAGAATTCTTGACACAATAAAACATGTTCTTTAATCGCCAGATAGTTTACATATATTCCAAAAGTCAAAAATATTTTAATGTAATTAAGTGCATCGCATCCAAGTATTAAAATTTTTTTGGGATGAGTTGTTTGAAGATAGCAGAGAAATAAGGAAGGTGTGAAATCTATGTAAACTTAAATTGGCAAGTTGGAATTGATCAATTTGAATAACGTTTGACTAAAGTACATGTACTGGCACTTTGATCTGACATACATGTACATGTACCAGGGCTTTAATGAATTGGATATATTTGTAAAAGAAACATTTCCATCCATTGTGTTCACTTTAAGGGAGATACACGTAGGTGTGACAGAAGCATTTAAAATTTCACAAAGTTTCATCTTTTTAAGAAAACAGTTTTAGATTTCCTGTTGTTGTTATTCAACCAGCTGCTTGCTAGGGTAAAATAATTCCAACATGGCCGTTCTTTAGTCGATGTCTGCAATCATCAAAGTGTCTGTTCAGCATTGATTAAGCAGATGCTGCGTTGGAATTGGCCTCCTGGAGTTGAGAATTCAGATGGAACAGAAAACTAATCAGTAAAATGAAGACAAGGAGGATTACAAATTTCATGCATATGCAAGTGTTTCTGGTTTTGGGCTTCATTCAAAGTCGTGACATGTTCCAATTCCAACATATTTAGAGTCTTTTTAAGGGAAAGCCCAGATATGATATATTTTAGTGAATAAAACTACTGATTTGGAATGGAAGCCATTCATTATCCTAGTCTGTGAATACAAAAGTGATTGTCTAGTCATTCATAAATAAGTTATGTAACCCAATTAAACATACATTACATGCAAGAGCTAAATCTGCCTATTGTAGGTCTATTTTTGGGCTTCAAATGTTACATGTATATAAACTATTAATTAGACATTAATTAATTAACTTATCAATACCATAATGAACTGTGTAGACCTTTGGATGGCCGAAATTTAAATGGATTTGAACACCCGCAAGATATAAAATTTAAAGAATAAATGGATAATCAAGACAGTCTCGGTCAACAAATACCATTTTTACAATAATATATAATCTACGCTGCATGTTCAAACAGTCATACGACCAGAATAAAGTAATTTTAGACACAAATAGGCAACATCAACACATCTAGTTTAGGTTAACACACTTTCCTTCAGAACACCTGATAACTCTTGTGATTTACAATAGAATTTCACGTTTGTAGATTTAAACATTCTATTAATTCCTGGTATTGCTAAAAGTTCATGGTATGTAAATTATATACTAGCATATTCTAACACGGACATTTAAACCTTTATAATAATTGCTAATTAATTTTCTTTTTTTTGTTTAATCTCTTTACTTTCAGAATAAACTAATCTATTTCAACATCATTCTGTCACATATCTGTAAATATTTGTACCATTTATGACTAAGATAAACATCAAATAGAAACTTCAATTGGTTTTGTAACAGATAAAACATAGAATAATCCGAATACAATTAAAGGTACAAGTCTGATGTTTCAAATAAAGTATGTAGTACTATTTTATTCCGATTCTTTTAAAATGCTGGGTTTATAAATTTTTGGATCAGAATGTTTTAAGTGAGTACTATTGATTGTGTATGGTTTAATATAACAGAGAGACAGAGAGAGAGAGAGAGAGAGAAGGGGCATTCTTATCAAAACAAAAGGAGGAATAATTTCAAGTCTTCAGTACATGCCTTGAATGTAAATGTATCTAACAAATTAACACTCATTTTTTCCCCAAATAAGTCATCTTAAATTGCCAGGAACAGAAAAGCCAATACATGTATTTTATGCAAGTACTATGTCCAACATTAACACCAACCTCCTGTCAGGAGATGTGTTTATAAGACAAAGAATCTAGTTCCTATTCCCCTAGTCCTAACAAATGACCTTACTAACCTTACTGACTAGAATAGACAGAATGGGGAGGAATAAAATGTTAATAAGAACAAGACACTATAATGTCTTGGAGCCATTAGTTCAAAAAGAACAAGAGACTGAGGTAATATAGTCAACAAAAAAAAAAATACAGCCACCTTTGATGCTACATAATTGTGTAAGTCGGTCATGGCAATGGAACTATGGGTATTTCACAACATTAATTCCGTAGACATTGCATACATCATGTTGCCAGGATTAGGTCTAAAGAAATACAGGCGCATAGCTTGGTTAGTTCAGTCAACTCGACAGTATAGATGTACATGTACCGTTAACCAGTAAATCAGTTATATTAAATTCCGAAGAAGTCAAGAAATTGATTTTTCATGGCATGGAATGTTTTAGCCAGAGGCCCTGATACTATAACTTATTATATGTACGTGTTCCTAGAGCAGACGGATGAATTTCACAAGATGCATGTCGGTCATTAACCACGCGAATACCGACTGATCTCAATACACTGACAGCTCGTTCAATGATCTAACGCTAATCTAATTCGGGTGATTATTGATCAAAACCGACTTCAGTTCGTTGGCTGTTCACCAAATAGAACCTGCTGTTGACCTATATTTTATAATACTGCCCTCATTTCCCAAGAAAAATGTAATTTTGTTTTCACCTATCTGAAATGAATGACATTATTATAATAATGATCTAGTTGTATTACAACTCTTTATTCAATAAACTCAACACTTATTAAATTAAATAATTCTTGTTGTCTCTCATTACCATTTTAATTTTTGTACACCACACATTATTGTCTTAAACTAGTTTTTCCACTATATTCCATTACCCCATATCTTTTGTCCTGCTTTCAGTTCCTGATATTCCACAATTTAAACTGCTGGTGTGACACTTTGAAGCATACTTGTACATCACCTTCAAATGATTCATTTTACCTAGACAGACTGGTTATTCTGTTCATTGCTGAATCCAGACTTTTGTAAAATCTTTTTTCCTTCCCTCTGATATAAGACAATATCAATCACTGGGGTCATGATTTAAGAGATCTTTTTGTGAAAATATTTGGTTCTTGTGTCTTGGTAATTTCTTAATACAAGGCAGACAAGATTAACTCATTGTAGTCTTTAAACTGGCTCGAATGATGTCATACATTCACACATCACTAACTAGGTCAAAATTCATGTTGTAAAGCAAAAGTAGTTAATTCCTTGCAACTGCAATTAATTGCATGCAAACTACAATTCCGTTTAGTATTTACAAAGAATGATGAATTGAAAATTTCTCAACATTTGGCATCCACTGCCTATGTAAGACAGTTTAAAGTTTAGATCTTCTGATGGGTCTCTTTTTACTATGAATTATTAATCTAAACCAGAAAATTATCTACTGTTGATATTTTAATTTTGTTTTCTTAATAAAAATGTTCAATAATCAGTTCCGAGGACATTTAAGAAATTGATAATTTGGTATTTTCCGAAAAATACTAATGACGCCCACAGACTTTTGTCAATATGACAAAACACATTTTACAACATTCTCTTTAATATCAACTTGTTTATCTCAAAGTTTCTGATTTTAATTACTTGGAGGATTAATTCAAACATCTCTTAGTGAGGTTAGAACTAAACTAAAATAATCAAATGTTATGTTATCTCATATAAAACCATGTCATTTCTGACTGGAGGCTTTATACACTAACGACCAGGCATGTTTATAACATTATGGTGAGACGCACTTGGTTTAAAAATATCATTCCAATTAAAAACACAGAGTTTATAAATGTAGTGTGGATTAATGAGTACTTTTCCCTGTATTTCAGAGTACATTATGTCAGATTGTACTGTAAGTGTCGGTCATATATATTGTATACCTAATTCCCTGTAAAGGATATAAACCTCTTTCAACTACTTCTATTGATCTGATATGTTACATTGTATTTCGGTTATTGACCGGAACGGCTCTAAGTTTGGTTGCCAAATACATGCATTAAATGGAAGTGGGTTTGCTTTATTTCAGGAAGAATATGTTACATAGTTTAATATCAATTTGCATGCAGAGATCTTTAGAAGTGGTAGAAAACAGGAGTACATGGAGTAAACCCACACAGTTCAGTTCAGTAGGCAACTCATCCCTTATCGCGTAGAAATCGAACCCAAGACTTCCATATAACCACTTGTACACAAACCTCCCCACCCTGAAAAATTATACTATACTAAAATTATAATATTTGTTTAAATTTCTCAAAGTACTAGCTAGCCCTTAACAATCAGTGTCAATCTCTATTGGACAAAATAAGAGTAAATTGTTATTTAACCAATTGTGCTCTTTATGTCACCTCTTACAATATAAATATGTACATACTGTAAGTAAGTTAGTATAATAAAGTAAAGCGGTTGATTTTTTACCTGTACTTGTCTTTTTATTTATTTAAATATGTATTTACATGTATCTACGGTAACCAAGCCATAGAAGTACTTGTACATAATCCACTTTAATATATAGTGATATACATGTAGGTGTATACTGAAATGTACATACAAAGGTATTGTGTGCCATGTAATAATACATTATCTATTGTGTTTAAGAAAATATAACTGTTATCCATAGAAGTGTTGTGTTTATATCAAGAAAACTTCTAAGTTGAACTGGTATTCACCAGTTGATATAGGTCATCTACTAGACTAATATAATATTTTTTTATAACATAAAGGTCACCAGTATATATTAATGTCATTAGCTAATAGAATAATCAGAAGGCCACTGTAGACCTATAATACAAACAAATATTTGTAAATGTGTGCTGCACAAATGAGACAAATCTTAACTCTTGCAAATGATTCAGGCTTGTTTAACTTGCATAAGCAAATATTCTTAAGCAATTAAGAATTTGTGTTTACGAATCATCTGACAAATCATTTTCTAAAAATTCCAGGAAGATGCTCCTCCATGTTTACTTCAATCCGTGCACTTAACGGTGGTGAGTAGTGTAAGTGGAAAGAAAAAAAATATTTATGTATATTTTTTTTGTATAGCAAATGCATGCAGTACCATGTACATATATAATCTTCGCTGTAAATGCAAATTTGGTGTTGCAGACAGGGAAAATCAAAAATAAAATTATCCCAAACAAGACATACTTTTTTATAATTAATTTATCTTTGATCTGTTGCCAAGATACTTAATACAGTAGGGACTTGTAGAGCTAGTCTGTCTTATTTTGAATAACATTTAAAGATCAAGTCACTGGTTAGGGAGACAAAGAAAGTTGGCCCAGTGGTAGTGTCTAGTGCGGCTAAATGCCTGGACCAAGAACAAACAATATGTAAAGATAAACTCAAGCAAAGGTCTCTCTACATCCAAACCACTCACATGGCTTATTGCTAAAAATAACTCTCTTTGTGCTGTGGTACATCTCCACTCCAAGTTCACTAGGTCATTCACACCAAAAAAACTAAAATTTATTCCAATACAAAAATAATTCCAAAACAAAAACAGACATGTTTTTCTCTTCCAAAAATTAAAAGAACTTACTTCTTAGGGTATTTCTCGCAGCTATCCACAAGTTTTCTAAGTAATCCAGATATTTTACTATGTAACTCACTGAGATGATTCTTTCACTTTAACTAGAGCTGAACAAAAGCCCACTCTGAGGTTGAAAGGTCATGTTACCATATATAGAAAGGATCATTGAGCATGCCCAGTCTATGTGTCTGGTCAAGAGAGGCGGAGCTAAATGTCGAGTGGGAATGATTTATTAGTATGGAAGTATTTAGAGTAATCTTGATTGACATAACTGAGAAAGGTACATTGTAATATCTACATGTAGCTAGCTAGCTACCTGATGTTGATATTTGACTGATGTATTTCAAGTGTCAATCAACTTTATTTTCGATATAATAAAAAAGTTAAAATTTATAGACTGGAAATCAAATAATTCAATAACAGGTATGCACATTGGTTTAAAAATTTATATCAAGTATTTTATTTTTTTTTATATTTTTCATCTAATCAGGAAATATCTCTAATATTCATTTTATGAATGTTAGTATTACCAGACTATCACAAGACAAGGGAAATATGTGAAATTCTCTATTTCAATAAAAATAAATTTGATATGCAGTCTATTATTCAGTAAATGACTCAAGGTCAAGTTTGTCTCTATTTGATGCTATGTTGCCAAAGTCCAGCTTATGCTTAGGCCTGAAGGGTCCCAAGGCCCCACATGTTTCATGGTAATCGATCTTGCGGCGCGAGAGCAGAGACTGAACTATCCCTCAACCTTCTCGGTGAAGTTCCACTCAGTGATCGGTATAGGCCTCCAGCAGCGCGATGGGTGGAAAATGGGCGAGTCTGCAATCCTTCAACCTTCTCTGTGATTATTTGTGTATTACACACCAATTAATTGTGTGTTACACATGCTTGTCATAAGAAATGATATGATATAATCTTTACATCGCGTTCGGGGCCCTGGAATTCTAGTCAGGCCCAGGGTCCCACTCAGGTTAAGCTGGGCTTTGTATATTGCAGATGAGTCTTGAGTTTCTGTTAGAGTTCTAGAACGTCTTTCACGTTTTGAGTTTTCAAAAACCTGGTAAATGGAATGAAATGAAATGGGGTTTAACGTCCTATTGTTCTTCTCCGAACATGGGCTAACGAAAACCTGGTGCTACCAAACAGAGAGCCCTATCATCACACAAATTGAAATAAAAGGAAATGAAGGTAAACCCCCAACTCCCTAGGTGAAAGTGGACGTTAAACACCAGAAAGGAACGAACGAACCCCTGACTAGTAGAAACCATTGCCATCAACATAAACACTTTTGACTCCTTTTGTTCCCACAAACAAAAGTAATGTTTTGATTTTGGGTTGTGGATATATGGCTACTGAGGTTATAGTTTTTGGTTTGCAAATCCTCAAATATTTCTTGGGGAAAGGTGCCAGTATGATTTTCATATTAAAGCATTCTGATCTTTTAGTCAGATCCATTTTAAGCCAAGTCATTAACTATCTATTTATGTACAACTTCAATCAAAAGAGAAAAACGGAAAAGAATCCCTAACATTAAAATCACACAACTCCCTGCAGGCTGTAATATAGAATAATGAACCCATGTATTCGTACTTGGTGTACTGGTTATAATAGGACAATACTCTATTAATCACAGTTCATTATTATACGATTCTGCTACCATGTTGTTTACTAGTTCAGAAATAAACAAGTGTATGACCTTTACATGTTTCCTTTCAGTGAAATACATACTGATATTAAGCAAATTGTTGTGATGGTCTGTAAATCTTTGATCCGATATCCAACTAGTGGCATCAACAAGTACAAGGGTCACATATATGGTTAAGCCCACGTGGGATCGTTTAAAATTCTCTGGGTCCTGCATATTGCTAACGGAGCCTAGTCTCCGGTCAAAATAATGAAATAATAGGTTAATTCGTGGAATTGACTTTCCCTACCTAACAATGAATTAATAAGTTGCAAAAGTTACAGCAAAGAAACTATCAACCAATCTCAAAGTTTCACAGATGGTCATTTAAAAGACTCAGAAATAAACGAAACAGATGGGAGCCCAATGGAATTGGCCTATCTGTACACGTACCTGTTAGCGCAGTCTTGTAACACCAACTTTCACTCCAAACACGACCAGTTAAATACAATTAAGGGGATGTAACTCCAAATCCCATCAAACATGGCTAATGGCTAATTACATGCAGGGGTGGGCGCTTAAATATATTCTTACACTGCTTAGACTTAAGAATCCAATAAAAATTTGTACTATTGCTGGCACAAGTGTGACAAACACATACATCTAAAGCGTCTAAATCATTTGAGCATGACGGTTGTTGCATTGTATTAACAGGACCATTTACAACTCACTACAAGGCACTAAAAGTGATTGAAGGCAACTACTATATAAAGTAATTATCAGAAATTGTTACAAGAAAAACAAACTAGATAAATATTAAGTCAATTGTTCACATAATCATCAGAACTTGATAAATTCAAGCTTCTCCCTCTAACATAAACAACCCAACAGTGAGGCTGATGTCCTCCACATACTAATTTTAATTGCATATTTATGTTTTTGAAAAGTTTCAAGCAATCAAGCCTGATTATCTAATAGTCTATGCAGAAATTGTTCATGATCGAACTGTTCAGCACTAACTTGGCAAATGAAGACAGGCATACTGCATGGCATGCTGTGTGCTTTGAGGGACATTTTGCCCCATCAGTGGCCTACCCTATTTTGAATTTCAATTGTCAAGGGTTCTTTTAAGTGCATTCCAATGTGTTCACAGGACCTACATTTTTGGTCTCATCCAAACAATTAGACACTGTCCTTTGTCCTTCAACCCTGTGGACCACTGACGAGTAAAACCAAGTCGGAAAATCCAGAGCCAGTCTTTGTTACACTGAGTCATTATTAATTACCTATAATCTCAAGAAATTCCTTTTGTACTCAAAAGGAAATTCTGAGACTCATTATATACTGCTGCATCTCTTGGGAATATTCTAAAATTATCGCTTAGACATCGATCTTATCAATTCCCCATTTATATATTCATCAAAACTAGCCTACTTGATTTCCTAACGGCAAAAGTTTCCACACACTTGATGAAACCCAGTTTATAAATGTCAATTAACTTTTATCTATTGGATTCAAATTAAAATAAATGAGCGGTTTGACTCGTGATTCAAGTAAATAATGTATATTTTAAAACTTCTAGAAAAGTAATTTGCTTGTAGCAGACACACTCTACATTTATTTCTTGATAAACATGTACGACAGTCTTCAAATTCATACCACCATAATAGTTAACAACTATATTTAGATTATTTTATAAGGTGTATTTCCTTGTTCTAATTTTATACTTAAACATGCATTATGCGAGAGCTGAATCTGCCTATTGCAGGTCTTTCTTTAGCCCTAAAATGTTTTCTAAAATATTAATTATTAATCAATTAACGGATCCAGGCCTTAATCAACTCTCGATGGCATAAGATTTCTCTGATATTAAATAGATTAAAATGGTTCAGCGATACTTTGATTTAATCAAATATGGAGGAACAAGACTTATCTTCAATCAACCAATTTGGTGACTGAAATTATTGCACATTTCTGTCAAACCTTCAAAGGATAATATCTTTGCTTGCAATAGGGTAATTTGAATGAGTTTTTTTAATTATTCATTTTACATTATCTACTTTCGAACTATTATAGCAAGAATGGCAAGTTCTTTATCTAAATCTTACATAATGTATCTTTAAATAAGGTAAACTTCTTTGGATCAAGTCAAAATAATATGATGAATTTAATGACTGGACAGGATCCACATACACTGTACCTTATTTTACGGGGTATAAAAAGAAATAAGTTGATGTGGAGTACAAATTGAATCAGCATATTTTACTGTTAATCTGACCTCTATCCATGAAATTCTTTTTGGAGATGTCATTTTATTTTTTTACCATCATCTTAATTATCAATCAGATATCAATCAACTTATTCAGACTATAATCAACTCTCAATGTCAACGCTGCGATATTTACTGGATTAGGATCCCATTTGCTGCTCAACTCTTATTCATGATTTAATCATGAAATGGATATTCGAGACTATGTTTTTTTTATCTTTCCGACTTTAGTAATGATGATCGAGACTAGTATCCATATAATTGTGCACATGGACGTGTAATATAATTTAAACTACATGTCATCTCCACAAATCATGTGACTACTTATAAAATCTCCACCTTAACCTCTAATATAATGACTTTGTTTACAACGAAGATGTCACGTTTTCATGCAAAAAAACACAAAACAAATCATAAAAATAAATGAACACACAACTTCATAAACAAACATTTTATCAATAAATTGTGTTATCAAAGACATTATGACGATCATGTAGACACAAATTAATTTTCATCTTGTGTAATCCAAGTCTAACAGTTATTACGATGTATAAATTGCCTCATGTCAAGTGATCACGTTTCAATAACAAAGACAACCAATTCTGCTTGCCACAACATTTTTAAAACATCCCAACAAGTCGAACTTTATCTCCCTTCAACTGTTTTCACACTTTTAAGGTGAAGATTAAACAGGGTTGCTTTTCCTCATGCCGAAATCAATAGTCCCAGCAACTTCTATCAAACTTGTCAGACAGAGCATTAAAAAATGCCCAAACAACAGCTATGTCTCAAGAGTCAATAGCAGCTTATCCAAAAGGAAAACTTAAAGATGGGTTCCCAGCAAAGTATTTATCGGGTGGTTATTGCCAATAAAAGTATGGCAATTTTGGTATATATGGAAAGTAGAGATATCCAATCTTACTAGAAAAATATTGGATTCTCTGAAAAACACTCATTGAGCGTATACAGAACAAAATTGTATGGGTTTCCCCTAATCGACAGCCCGGCGATTAGCCGTGACGTCGAAGGCTGCACGAGTGTACATGTTGATAAAGTCTATAAAGAGTTAGACCTACAACACTTTCTGAGATAAAACTCACAGAAAAAGACGCAGGCAGTGGATAATCTGAGAATTTAATTAGCATTTGATATTTGTAATAAATAGTCAGCGATTACAGACAACATCGTCTTGTGTATGCAATGAATTCTCACCCGTCTCCCCCCTGCGGTGCCATAGGGACGGAGAGGGGTAATCCCCTGACGCAAACATCAATTTTCATAGCAGGGTATACTTGGCAATTACAGTGTTTTGAGAAGGATTTGAAGCAAAATTATGATAAATTAATTAGTTTGATTATGTTTTTAGTCCTAATTATATCATCAAATCTTCCAGTTTGTACCCGGGAAAGCAACTTTAAGATGTTGAATTTAGTAAGGATCTAGGATCCTTTAAGAAATCTAATTTAGTCTGTAGAGTGTTCACAATTAATTGTGAAGGAGAAACCTAAGGAAAGGGTGGCAACAATATACGACCACATAACAGGGGTGACCAAGATGACAATAGGAATTTAACTTTTCTAGCAGATTTTATGTCATTTATTCAACAACAAAAATACATAGGATGACAAAAAGAGAGTTTTCATGAATATAACGTGTAAACTTAGACATTGAAATAACAAGACGTCATATGAGATGACATCAAAAATAGATGACAATGACATCTCAAGAGGGTATGATGACTTCAAGTGACCATATTATGATTTCATTGAGAAAACTGTACAACAACTGTTCTACATCATTTCACTGAACAGTTAGGTACCGTTCAACAGTTATTACAATGAATACCATGAACTCTAAACCAAACAAACCTCCAAAGTACAAACTGTACCTTGGTAATGGATAATGTTGAGATAATCAGAGTTTTATTAAAATGTTTATGTTAAATGCCAAAGATAAAAGAAAATTGACAACTATGTTTTCTGTGAACCTTATGTTTCGTAAAGATGTATTATGTAAGATTTAAATAAAGAGCTGACAGTTCTTGCTATAATAATTCAAAAATAGATAATGAAAAATTAACATATATTGAAAATTCCATTCAATTTACTATGACTGCTTATTATTGTAGCAACAGTACTTGACAATCGAGATTACATGTAAGTCTCAGTTATCCATGTTATCGTTAAATTGTTAATCTCATTGATGTTTTAATCCATTTAAATCTCCGGCATATGATGTTCTAGAGATTTGATTATGGACTTGTCATGAATAAATATCTAAATAATAGTTTATATAACATTTGAAGCCAAAATTATCACCTGCGTTATATAGATTTATATCTTACATAATGCATCTTTAACACAATCTATCTATAAGCTCAACATGTCATAGTGTCTTATGTCCGTAAATCCTGTCGAGGCAACCGGTCAGGCCATGTTGGTCTCACCTATTTCCATCAATCAATAATTTTGTTGACACTTTTCCTTGTACTAGATATACAATACTCAAACCACAACAATTTTTTATAATGACCTAATTCCATACCTTGACCTAATTATATCATTATCTAGTACAACTTTCATAAATGTGATTAGCCGTGTTTTAGGATCATAGTAATTTGATTGGTTGTAGATATAGGTCAGTTATTGATCACTTGTGTTCTCTATTGTAGCAACACAATTATAGATCACACTGACACCCTAACTATATAAATAATCAAATTACTGTCTTCTATATTTCAATCTACTAGAAAAACCTGTCTTTTTTTCTTTCAGTTTCAGTTTATCCTTAAAGCTACAATTTCATATTTTTAAAATAGCATTATGCAAGAGCAAAATCTGCTTATTACAGGTCTTTCTTTAGGCCTGAGATGTTATCTAAATAATCAATTAGACATTAATTAACATATCCAGACCATAATAAACTCTTATGTCAAGGCTAGCCTTCGATGTTGGCGGATTAAATTCTTATATGCCGCTTAATGGCCATTGATAATTAAATCAATCAAGTGGATAATCCAGACTATGCTGTTTATATTATTGTTTTGAGTAATGATGACCGAGGCTATGTGAACATTTCAAACGCTTTTTTCTCGGCTAATAGAGTATCAATTTGACTGAAATTTTCAGCAAATTATCTTTACACTATCTAGTTTTTAACTATTATAGTGAGAACTACCATCTCTTTATCTTATCTCCCATAATGTAACTTTAAGTTAAATTTTGAAAATCTTTAAAATAGATGGTATCTATAAACAGCCCCACTTTGTTAAAGAATAATCCTATAATTCACTATTGTCAGTTGAGAAACCGGCAAAAATATCATTTTCAATTTCAAATTCAAACATTTGAAGATAGCTATTACATGGGGGGGGGGGGGGAGGAGGCAGGACAGAAAAACAAGGGAGGTAAATGTGTTATTATTTCTGGTGTGAAAGATTTTTAAGTGTGAGGAAATAATGCCTGTGATCGTATAATAGTGAGCAACTTATTGAGCAAAAGACAGAAATAATTATGTTTTGACTTTCTTAGAAAATATAAAATTCTCCCTTCAACACAAATATAATTATAACATTTCCCCTGCATTATGCAAGAGCTAAATCTACCTTTTGCTTCAAAATACTTTATTCTGAGCAAAGTTACATGTATGCCTTCTTTGATTGGCATTTAGTTAACTATTAGTAATTGAACATATTCACACACGGTCCAATTTTATGGATACACAATTACTCTTGTCTTCATCAAGCAAATGATAAAGAAGAGAGTATCCTCGTCGAAACGTCGCTTAGTATCAAACTCAGTAATTGTGTATCCATAAAATTGTACCTTGTGTTACGTGTATGCCTGTTGGAAGACAGAAATGGGGTTTAATCACTGACACAAACTCCTCCTGGAAACTAATTGAACACAAACTTGATATTGAGAACTACCAAAATGGAAGCTAATTATGTCACTTTTCTGGATAGATCAGTTCATACAAGAGGGTGGCAGTAAGGAGGGTCTGTAAACGATAATTCAATCTACGATACATCCATCAAATTTAAAAAATAAAAAATTGGACACTTGAGTGAATAATAGGACTTCTCCTTTAAAGGGCCAAGCCCGATAACTTTTTGGGGAATAAAACTGCTTAATTTTGTGTTAAAATCCCTTAAATCCCATTACCTAAGGCTAACCAACTAATCCGATATTTGTGATACGCTTGTAAATAGCTTAAACCTGACAGTTTTCATCTGGAAATGGAGACCGTTGTATTATACAATATCTGGATAAAACTAGACTTTTTTCTATAAAAATAATATGTAGGTGAAATTTACCTCTTGTTATCAAGTACAGTACATGGGTCATTCACTGTACAGACCTCTCAAGAAACGGGAATCGATTATCAGATCACTCAATGAAAAAATTGACCCGAAATCTTAAAAGGGTTACGTGTCCAGATAAGCAATGTTGACGTTCACGTCCAGACGACTCAATGTTTTGAGCTGAAATTTTGAGACAAGGTTAATACACCATGCCTCTATATTTTGGTCCATAAATTTCATAAATACTTAGACTTTAATTTCTTAGATCCTGTTCTTATCGGTATTGTCCCTTTAAACATCACTATAATAAGAAAGAGGAAATGATGAACATAGAAAAATTAAAAATCATTTCCTCAAATAGCATCATTCTTGATTTATTAATAATTAACAGCCCATGAGCCGAATTTCCTAGTGTACATTGATCAATATCGGTCATGAAGCATTACATCATGTAATTCATGTGGCATGTCACATGCATTGCAATATCCTGTTTACATGAACAAAGTACAGATGATCTTCAACACAAAGAAAGTTGTAATTCTCGTGATTAAATTGAAAGTGCTATTCATTAGAAGTTTGTCATCTGAAGTAGAATTGACTAATTTTGTGTAATGACCTTTATAATAATTCATGTTAATACAGTTAGTTATTAATATACATGTATAAAGGCCCGTTCTCACGGTGCGACTTGTAGTAACTACTTGTAGTATTTACATGTAGTATCTACATGTAGATTACAAAATCGTATATGAATGAGTTGATACGACTTGGAATATCGCAATAATCTCATGTAGTATCTACATGTAGATTACAAAATCGTATATGAATGAGTTGATACGACTTGGAATATCGCAATTACTTTTTACACTATTTAAGTGTTTACCATAAATTCCATCTGATTGTTTTATTTTTATCATTGTTGTATTTTGGTGTTTTAGATAAACACAAAAAAACACAATTCAATTTTGTTTTTTAGACAGAATTATTAATTAAGATTCTCTTAGATTCTCACAAAAATGACGAATTTCTAGTCCTGCTCTCCCTAGCACCAAGAGCTTAGACAATCTACGCTTGCAACATTTGATGTCACTCCGGCTGACTAGACTGTAATCATAATGCTCCCTCTCATTTATGCTCCATGGGAGTTTTTCAAGTAATCAAGTATTTTTCTAGTAAGACTGAGTGTCTCTACATTCTATACCAAATTTGCCATATTTCTATTGGAAATAACCACCCAATAAATACTTTTGTGGGAAAGTATCATTAAGAAATAAGTGTGCATTGAAGGATTTGCTTAGTTAAGAATATGAATACAATATATATGCATGTAAAACCTTTGATTTATGTTGTTTCTTTGATTAAATCAATACCAAAACGAGGTTATCTGTCCATCTTATTACTATCACGGTATGGTCAGTGACAAGAGAATATATCACATAGTTATACAAAAATTCTATAATAAATTTAGGTAGATACATGCAAATGTACAAATGTTTGGCGATCCTTACGTCGAAAGCTGAAATCGTCTCTTACTTGCTAGAGTGGATAATGGTACATTTGTGGAGCTGGGCAATATTTCAGTTTTTCAATATAACACCGTCACAGAATAAAAAAAGTCAATAATACCATCTTCAGAAAAATATTGAAAAACTGAACATATTACCGTTTTGATTTTCTGGATGATAATGAACAAATTTGCAAACACATTTGAAGCTTTGTTTACGTCACATAACTTCTCACCCACTTTCCTATCCGACCGATACCATGAGAATTATCCCCGTTTCTGTTTAATTTCTATGAATCTTGACTAAATGTTTATACCGATACTTTGATTCTCCAAAGGAACCATTGATTTTTTGATTGAAATACATATTAATAAAGCAGAAATATAAATGATGTGAACTATATTAATCACTGGTCTGTCCTGTATCAAATGTGCTCCTAGTGAGTCCAAGGGAAGCTTACTGTCACATTTTCACTATAGTCTTTAGAGTCTTATTTTTACTGTATGTGGAAGAAAGAAAAAGCTACTCACCAACTGAATGAATTATGATGATAGTAAACCAGGCCAAGGCCATACAGAAATGGGGCATTCTGGAGAAAAAAATTATATGTATCACTACCAATTTAACAATACATGTACTGATATTTGGGAATTAATTTACAAACTACAGTTATTCTAACAAACTATTTCACATAATATCTTGATCAATATTTTGTTTGTTATCTTTTACTTTCGATGGCGTACACTACATGAAGATCTGACTAGTAGTAGTGAGAGGTCATGTCATCTGTCATACATGCAGCTTTTGACCCTATGACTTCAGTCATTTGATTAACTATTCAGCATTAGTGTTTCAAGTTGCTGTTCAGAATTACAACTTTTGATTTGTTTTCTGTCGCTGCAGATATCTACCCACACAGTTCCGTGTACCAGATAATAAGACCTTGATTCAACATTCCATCTGATGGGCTAATCTCTCAACCAGACTGCAGGTTATTTATCAACTTTTTCCAGATCCTAGTGTAGCGAAGAACGGTAAAATGAAATTTTGAACAATCTACCTTTCTGAAAATAGTCCTCGAAACAAAAAATTAATATATATCATAAAATTAATTTGTTTTTCTTATTACTTACCTTCCAATGTTCTGTTTGAAGATTATAAAACTTCTGGTAGGCTGACAAAGCTAAAATAAAAAAAAATATATGGTGGCATATACATGTAGATGGATCTTCAGTCTGGATAAAAGTATTACATGGTATCCCCAACAATTCATCTACATCAATGTGATGAGCAGTAAGAAATGACATTCAGAAAAATAAATTTATATCTATTTATATATAAGAATGAAGTATTGACGTGCAGATATAGCTATCAGATGTAGGAAATGAAACATATCGGCCAATACAGATACAATTACCGATAGTGACTCATTAAAAAATATTACCCATTAAAAAGCTTGAAATGTGAAGATAATTGGTGTAGATAATCAGATAGATGTTAAAGAGCACATAAAATGAGGAAACTAAATTCATTGAGCTTATAAACATAACATTGGTTACTATATGCATTTTACGGCAGTTTAACGTCGATCTGATGAAAATTAATTCAGATATCGTCACTCAAAGTCGCAAATATAGACCTCCCGTAAAAACGACTTGGCCAATTATTGAAAACACTCTTAATCCCCTCAGACGCCAGTGACGTCACAGTGACCGAATGCATATTCGGGATGTTTATTCCTTAATTACCTATATACACCCGGCGTGTGTATTCGTTAACGCCTGACTGATTCCTTAATCCCCCTAATTAAAGAACAATTGACTACGGAATAATTTGTTTTGTAATTTAGAATTTGTTTTATAAAGACAGTTGTTGTAGCCATATTCCCCATGTGTTTTTTTTTTTATCAGAATAAGCCGACCGTAAGCCAACAATAATTGGCTTTTGATTGAAACAAGAATGGTGTGAAATTGTTATAGCCGGCGCTACGGACATCTTTTAAGCCGATAGAAATAATCAATTGTCAGCTTTTAAGAAACGAAATGGTTTCAAATAATAATCATTAGGGGTGTAACGATACATCGAACAATCGATGCATCGCGATAGTTTGACTGTCGATAGTGTATATCGATAGTAAAAAGAAACTATCGATAAAAATTGCGATAGTCAAGCAAACTATCGATAGCTTCGATAGTTTATAATAGCGAAAGTAACATGGCTCAAATTCACTCGTATTTGTCGAATAATTACTCTGTATTTATAACAAAAAGCTCCGTTATCACTAAAATAGCGTTACACGATCTCAATGTCACATGGAAATCTTCGTCTACCATATTAGGCATGGCTTACTAAGAAATGTGTAAAATGGTTGATTTTGGCGCGAAAAAGCTGAAAATGGTCACGTACGCCAATAACAGACATGCTGAAAGCATGTCGCATATGGCAGGAAAGTTGGCTATGCCTTTTTTTACAAATTACTAAACTACCAATGTAATATTAATAATATACAATTTTATATAATATAAAGACAAAAAAACAATTTACTTTATTATTTAATTCACAATCAGAATACGACGTTACCGTGTACCTGAGATACCAGCTTAGCAGGCTCTTCTATTCGCCCCCCCCTCCCCTTTTGCCGCACCTTTAGAAGACACATGTTGTTTTTATCTACACCGTCTTGTGTCGTTTCATTCTGTCGGTTTATTTGTCGATATGACTACCGATAACCGTGTTAAAATATTACGTACTGATTTACGGGCTGGAGATGTTGATCAACTAGTGAACTGTAATCTATTCTAGTCACAAATATATAATCTATTACAACTTAAGACGAGAAAGTTCGGCTTTTGAAAATGCTTTGACTTATATAGTATAGTGATATGTAGCTTACGTGTAAAATTCCGAGTTAATGATTACGCCAGTCAAATGTTAATTGGACCGACAAATACACACGTGATATATCATACAGATAGTGATATATTGTATAGATAATGTGTATAGATTATGTGTAGTGCCTGTGACGTCACCAGCCAATCAAGCGGATAAAGGTTGTAATTGAAAATTTGAAAACCGTTTTTGGCTGTCTGATGTTTAAACGTTAATATCAAAATTAATTTTTTAAAATCAGATTGGAGTGAACTTGACGTAAAATGAATGTAGTAACCCTTAACTATCAATATATGCAATTAAAATTATTATTTTATGTGGTCTTTAATGTTAGTCAGGAAATGCAGGGTGTTCTAATCATGTTTTTCGTATCAAATTTACAGCTCTCATTTTGTAATAGTATTATATCACATTATTGAAATTTGTTTAAACTCTTTTCCTTCACTCTTTTATTTATTGATGGTCTCATCTGATGTGATCACATGACATACATGACTAGAACTGTTTCATAACATGCCCTAGCTTTCAATAATTATAGGACACTATGTTAAAAATTGAGCATTTGTATAAGGTGCATGTACTAAATTAAAACCGCACACACTATTTAAAACGGCATCTAAATCTTGCATCGCTGTATTATTGACCTTTTTCAACTGCCCATAGACAGCTGTATGATATTGAAAGGCTATGACCTATGCATTTCACGTGTCATCAACCCCGTTTACATTACAAATTTTAAGCGTGCCAGGTACCGATCCTGGTACGGCACGGTTAATTTTTTGTAGTGTAAACGGGTAAAACACAAGCGTGCCGTACCGAGTACCGTGCCAATCTGGCCCACTGAAGTGATGTGGTCTCGGTACCGTACTAAGAACGGCACACTTCAAATTTTCGTAGTGTAAACCCTAACCGGTCTAAGTACGGATTACTGTGCATGCGCCAAATGAACCTTGACCTTTTTTCCCTGCAAATCTTGACAGTTCTGTCAAAATGGCTGCTCAAACTAAATCAGTCATCATAACTGTTTTCATCTGGGTAATTTGTACAGGGGCTGAAATTAACTTTTCAGTGAAGAGTTCCTCATTTGGCACGCTTGGCACGGTTCTGAGACCGGTTATTTTAGAGTAATGTAAACGGGTCCATTTCTTGAAATTTATCGCGGCCTGGTACCGTACCTAGTACGGCACGTTTATCGCAGCCAAATGTAAACGGGGCTATCTTCACAATCTATATAAAAGGAACAATTTTTGCATAGAAAACCGATTAGTATGCCATTTTTATTACATTAAACAATTGATGCGTGCTCTGATACGATGGCACAATTTATTTTTATTTTCACGTCACAGTCCATATTTGCTTTGGTTTTTACCACAGTTTTCCTTTACGGCGTGGTTAATTTCTAGCAATTTTATTGAATATACAATCTTAATCCCTAAATTTGTTGGTACCGGTAGAATGTTTTATTGAACAAATATTGGATATGCAAGTATCAGCAAAATGGCTGTGTATCAGCCAATAGTACCGATTTCTACTGATAGGCCACCTATCGGCCAATTACGATAGTAAAACGGATGATCGTAACATGCCTAAAATGAAGAAGTAAAAGTGGTTGAGTTATTAACTGGCAGTGTTTTTATTTCGTAGAAAGAAGCTTTTAAGACAATCCAATATAATAATTTCTCACCTTTTGGAAACTGTTCTAATAGTAGATTAAGATGTCCTAAATGACAATATATACTGGGATCAAGAAATGGCAGATTCTCTCGATCACTTTCAGCATTAACACTCTTAATATGATCCTTTAATACATTCTCATAATAAACAACACCCTGGAATATAAAAATAAACAATCATCAGTATCACCAAGAAAATATATTCAAAGTAACATTAAACTGTACAAGTATAAGGTCATCAAATGCAATTGTCTCCCATTGCCTGCCCACAATTTCTTGTGACTACTTACGGAGTAGATTATGAATTTTTCAATCTAAAATCAAAGAGTTAATTAATTGAAATTGAAAACAAACTCATCAAGGGAGACAATCCACAAAAAATAAGGCCTAAGACTAGTAATTATTTCCCCTTATGTAGTGCGAATTATAAATAGACAATTTTTCCCTTATTTTTTTTTCTCCCCTCTTCCTGCATTTGGGGCAGACTTTTTGGTCCAGAATTGGAGAAAAGGCATCAAATTTTCAATTTCATAGCAGTTTTGGGTGATTGTGATGATATTGAAGCGGAGAGATAGGGGGTGTAAAGTGTCTTTCTGCAGGGCAATCATTGTGTCGGAAGTGAGATTTTCACCCCAGTCAACTTAAAATCCCTGTAGTAAAAAATCTAAAAGGTCAACCCCCTACAAATTTATGATGACGAGATTGCTAAATGTGGTCTCCAATGTGCCTATTAAGATTGGAACCAACTGAATGTTGAGCAAAAAGCTACAGCCTGTGATGTTACAGCCATTTAACATTGAAGTCCATGGGCAAATAATTACTAATCTGAGTCCATAAAAGCATTTCTCAAATATTGAATTAATCTAGTGTATATGGACACAAGTCTATCATTCATAAATCAAGATAATGACGAAGTCAAAATTATTTTATACAGTATTTAACTCTTTATTAATCTTACAGTATTAACAATGGGTGATCAAGATGCAGATGAAGAATATGAAATTTTAGATCTAACAAAGTATGATGAGAAATAGGTGAATAAAGTATTTGGTGATATATCTAAACAGTCTGCAGCAAAACAGGATCTGGATGGTAAGATAATATATGACACAGGTCACCATTAATTCTCAATCAGGTTACCCATGA
The DNA here is from genome assembly GCA_948474765.1 of Patella depressa. Taxonomy (NCBI): domain Eukaryota; kingdom Metazoa; phylum Mollusca; class Gastropoda; family Patellidae; genus Patella; species Patella depressa. The sequence continues at coordinate 71,758,800 of OX419715.1, read as the reverse complement.
ATTTAGTACCAAAGCTATTTTTAGTCTTTATCTCCCTTCCAGTACCCTTTAGCATGGTGATTTTTATTCACTTTTTGGGTATAGAATAGAAGAAAATGGTTTTGGTGAATATTCAAGGATAAGAGAGCTAAGAGGTTGGTTATGTTGAAATGTAGGGCAGAGTTGCATGTTTATTTGTATTCTATTTCGAGTTTGTGTATCACTAGATTTCTATGGTGAATCTTGTACCTGCTTTTGACCAAGAGGTTGCCCCATGTGGTTCCGTCTGTGGTAGAGAACATTCAACCCCTTGAAAATGAGGGAAAAAGTATGGAGGAAAAATGTAATTTTACACTGCAAATTTCTAAATTGTCAGGTTTTTTTTATTTTTCATTTCTAACAGTACAGTAATAAAAATAATTATTAACAGACATAATCTGAGATTTCACCTTTAAATTTAAAACCACCAGTGGAATCCGGCATTAGATTATCTAAAACTATCTTTAAGATAATAATAAATCAAAATAAATTACTAGAATTAGAATACTGGTAAATTATTTTTTTTCTGGTGACAATGATATTTACCTCTTTTAACATTAAATACAGAATCTAAAAATAGATAATTGTCAGATTCAAATAACAGGATCCATGTATTAGACAAGTTTTTTTAGTATGAATAAATTAAGTGCTTCATGAACCAGAGATCTGTTCATAATACACCCCCTCTACATCTGCTCCTGGGGACCACAACCCCTACTAATAATTTTCTGTTTCTATTTTACTGCTCACATGCAACTGCACTACATGTTTGTATGGTAAACATTACATTAGTCAAAGGTGTATGCAATGCATTGTTTCAGATTCATATGATGTAGAATTGCAACAGGAGTAAACTAGGGTTTAACATCCTGCATTCTTTACTTCTCCAACCAGCTAATTAAGCCAGGCACATACCATATATAATTTAGTTCACTATGAGGGACATTCTCTCAGAGAGGGGTACCAAAGGCCCACTCTTAATTCATACATGTAGTATCCTGGACCTTGCCTTTTCTTCCAAACTAAATGATTAAATGCTTTTCCCTGCATGACCGACAAGGGCAAACCACACAGGAAAATCCAGAGGAACTTTCTCACCCAACCTGCAGGATTGCGAGCAAGTGCTTTACCCACTGAGTGACTGAGCGTTAGTTTGAAAATGGTTAACCAATTCAAATGAAAGTTGTTTATGTCTTTGTATCACACAATTCTACATGAAAATAGTGTTGGAATTTTATAAATTTGTGTCGGATGTGACAAAAAATGATTCCTTTTGACAACCAAAGTTGAATCATGGTGAAAAATAGATTGTAAAGATTCCAAAATAGCCTTTTACAACCGAGATGGGAGAAAAGCCTTATTTCCATATTAGTTGTATAAAGCATGCGGCAGTAACATAGTATTGAGCAGAGCCGATATAATTTATGTCATTATGATATTAAAGTAACTAATTAAAGGTGTGAGATTTGATGAAATAATAATTTCAGTAGGCGTGCCTGAAAAATCTAAGTCAAAATGACTTTAGAATTTTGGGAATGTTTAGAAAAGTGGTTCACTACCCATGCAAAGAAATAATTCAATTTTAAATATGGAGTTAGTTCCCTTTGCCTATCAAATTACCTTTTCCAACACACTTTTCTTTCCATTTCCTTCAGAATCTTCAAACTTTAGGAAACCATATAAGCAACTGAAAATATATTAAAACCAATCATCAATAAAAAAAAAACCAGTTGCTAAGAGTTGCTGAAGTTGTCTGTTTATGTAAAATAAAACTGTCCTCTACTTCTAGTTCTTTCCTCGTTGACTAGTTGATTGAAGTTGAAGACAATCAGGCACTGACCTGTCATATTCATCGAATTCCTTCTTCTCTTCCGCCGAGGGCGCCGCTCCGGATGTCGGAGTCGCCATCACCACTACCTTTACTTTGCTCTTAATGCAATCCTTTCATCAGATTTGATAACAATTCATGCATTTCATTAACAATCCCGTTAAAACAATGAAGCATGGACTGCACGAAGCAGTCTCGAGCCTGGGATGACCTAATTGTGACCCATCCTTAGCCAATCAAAACACTCCAAATACCACCACACTTAAAAATTTAGGAATTTGAAAACGAAACGAAATATCATTTTTAATAGGTCTAAGTGACATGCAAGCTCTTAATTTGACTTGTGGACTGATAAATAAATAAACTATTCGAAGAGAAAAATTTGATCTAAGTTTGACCACAACCCATATAGACATGTTTACTGACTGTTTTAGAAGTGACTTATACAGTAAAGTAATATTCCTCATAGTCATAGGCTAATTCGGAGGCCTGTGTGTACTGAAAGGGATCTTTGACATTCCAATTTGCTGAAGAGCATTCAAAACACATTTTTCCTCTCTTAATTAAAAAGAGCAGAGTATTTTGCAAAAACTTCACCGTAGATAAAAAATTTACGGGCTGCTGTCAAACAACTTTTAGAAGTGATTTATACAGTAAAGTAATATTCCTCATAGTCATAGGCTAATTCGGAGGCCTGTGTGTACTGAAAGGGATCTTTGACATTCCAATTTGCTGAAGAGCATTCAAAACACATTTTTTCCTCTCTCAATTAAAAAGAGCAGAGTATTTTGCAGATTTTTTTTTAACAAAAATTTCACCGTAGATAAAAAATTTACGGGCTACTGTCAAACAACTCAACCCTAGACTGTGGAGTAAATAACATGAGTAGCCGGGCTTTGATCAACCTATTTCTAAATGGAATTTAACATCCACTCAACACAAATTAGGTCATTTCAGGACTAAGATGGTTCAATTTTATTTCAACGATTTGTTTGTGTATAGGGATCTTTAGTTTAGCAGTGGGTGGAAACCATAGAATGCTTGAGGTTGCCAGAGGGTGCAACTTCTTGTCACGTACAAGCGGGGAATCAAGAAAACAGGACGTCACTTTGACGTGATCCAATGTGAAGGGACATATGTATCTTACAACCTATAATGAAAAGGGATTGTGGGGTTACAGCCATACCCTACTCGTGGACTTCTTTGTCTTGGACATAAACATCAGATTTATCTAATTGTTTTTTGTGAGTGTCTCATAACTAAATGAAGGTTATTAGATGGAACGTTCTAGATCTGCATGCGATTTTTAACAAAATGATTATGCGCACTATATATTCAGATTTCACATTGCTTTTATTATTCATACTTTCATTCTTGTTATTCTCATTCCATTAGTGTCGCACTTTATTATACCATAGCAAGGACTGTCATTGAGATCTGGTTGAAATCTTTCATTAATTCTGTATTACAGACAGAAGACGAGACTCAATCGCAATTGTAAGATAGCGATATGGAAAATAATAGTTAAAAATTCATTGTACTATTATGGAAGCACCAATATTTGGTAATAGAAATAAAAGTTAAGTTTCCAGGCAACAAAACATACACCCACAGAAGGTAAGTTGTCCGATCAGTCAATAAGCAGTGTCGCACATTTTTTCATTTGTCGGTAATAAAAACATTTACAACACACTAAAATTGGATTAAGTAATTATCAGATATAAATATGTTCGGATTTTAATTCTGCCACATGCTAAATTTTAGTATACAAAACATTGTACATCATGGATTTAGCCGTTCATGTTATTAGAAGCCCAGGTTTTGTGGTTTCATGACCTTAAACACTGTGTATGATTTTAAAGAAATGAAATGAAATGGGGTTTAACGTCCTACTCTTCTACACCTAACCTGGGCTAATGGAAGACAGACATACGCCATACAGTGTGCTATGAGGGAAATTTTGCCCGGACAGCGGCGCTACGACCTACTCTTATATGGAATTCCAACTGCCAAGGGATGTGTACACGGGACCTCAGGTTTTTTGTACCATTCGAACGACTAGACAGCTGTCCTTATCAATCCACGCAGGAAAATCTAGAAGAACTTTCTCGGCTAATGCAGGGATCGAACGCCCAACCTCCAGGCTAGTGAGCCAGCGCCTTACTGACTTAGCCACGTGATCCCCATGAATTTAAAGTCAATCGGATCATAATTTTGAACTTAAAAGCATTGATAACATTTCTCGAAAAAGATCAAAGTGAAACGTCAATAGGGTTCTTCGTACCTATAAATTTAAAGTCAATAGGATAACTTTGCTGTATAGAAAGAGAACAAAAATGTTCATAGAGGTGAAATGCTTAACTCTGGCAGAAATCGTCTTCTTGTCTCATGACCTTGAAAACTGGATAAATTTAAAGTCAATCAGATGATAATTTTGATATTTCAAAGTGATCAAGGAGCATGACTGAGGCAGTAATTATCGGAAATCATTGGAAATCTATAGGTTTCTGTGTCTCATGACCTTAAACACTGTGCATAAATTCAAAGTCAATCAGATATTAGCGTCTAGAGCATCCACAAGATATTTCAAGGTGATCAAGGGCTGAAAATCCATAGACTGTGTTGTCTCATGACCTTAAATACTGTGCATAAATTCAAAGTCAATCAGATTTTAACATTAATCTCCAGAGCATCCACAAGATATTCTGGAGAGATTATGGGCCAACGGAGGGCCGGACAGGGGACAATATACAATCGCATTTCAATTATGCATTATAATAAACAATAAAAGATTATTTTTAATACTTTATTTAAAAACAGCTGTGTCAAAGGTTGATATTGTTTATACATTGGATTGCACTGAGTATTTGACTTATTACATAATGTGACAAAATCTAACAAAAATTGTCTTAATTCATAAATATCTATTAATCTGCTGAACAAAAAAAATAATCTGATAAATTCAAAGCACATTATATAACATTAATCAAAAAAGGTTTACATTACAACACAAAATTAACACAAAATCATTTAAGTAAGATAGATTCCCAAATAAACAACTAGTGTTATCAGGTGGTCCTAAAACATTAATAAAGAGTAATTCATTTAGAATGAACATCTTTATATGAAGTTTCTTGGAATAAATTATTTTTAACCTTCTAGACTTCACTATGTGTGTTCATATCATTTCTTATGATAAATGGTTAAAGAAATTATTCTTTTTACATTAATATCTTTCATAAAATATCACTGAATTTCTACTCAAATGGGGCAACAAATGATACTATTCATTGGTACAGTTATCATCTATTTACATACAGTACACAACCAAGCAATTTCTCAAAACAATGCCATGGCTATAATAAAACCAAGTTTAATTTGTGTCAAAATTAAAAGGATTTAGCAACGATCGTTGAGGCAAAGTAAAGTTGTAGAACAAAGCAGAGTAAAGTTTCATGAAGAAAATAAATTTAATTTATTTTGAATAATATTATATATAAAGTAACATTAGACTTAATTATGGAAATCCAATTACTGACATACTTTGAGTAAGGTATTTGGAGTGAGTGTGTGTTATATTTCTTGTAAACAATTTAAAATTTATACAACTCGTAAATTGTTACTTAAAACTTCAATGTCTCAGCCATGATTTGCCAGATTTGTCAGAGATTAATCATAAAATTTATTTTGAATGAAACCAATGTAACTACTTTTTACCAAATGGCAAAGATCTTACTAGAGGTAATGCCTTTGATTTGATAGGATTTAAAGGGTCTCAAAATTAAAGTATGGATATTTATGAAATTTATGGACCAAAATATAGATGCATGGTGTATTTACCTTGTCTCAAAATTTCAGCTCAAAATATTAAGACGTTTAGACGTGAACATCAAAACTGCTTATCCGGACACGTAACCCTATTAAGATTTCGGGTTAATTTTTTCGTTGGGTGACCTGATAATCGATCCCCGTTTCTTGAGAGATCTATACAGTGAATGACCCATGTGCTGTACTTGATAATAAAATGTAAATTTCACCTACACATTATTTTTATAGTAAAAGTCTCGTTTAAATTATTTGCAAGCGTACAATATTGTGTTACTTGCTCGGCCCTTAGGTTGTGGGTTTTGAGGGATTTTAATTCAGAATTAAGCACTTTTATGCCCCCCCCCCCCCCAATTACCGGGATGGACCCTTTAATGTGTTCTGTTAATACACTTTGTGAACTGAGTAATCTTCAAAATAAATTTTTTTATCATCATATGTTGAGTAAATGTTCGAACAGATTTCTTATTCAACTGTGGACAGTTTTAAGTCAAAAACGAAATTAAATTTAGTAAACAGATTACTCTCTGTTTACACTGTCGAGTTGAACATTTAAAAGTGATAAGCTACATTTTACATGAGTTGCCTTACGTCCTCATCAACATCCCAAATTTTCACAGATTATCGTTTGACAGTGATAGGTTAGATTTTACTTTAGTTGCCTTATGTTCAAACAGATGCCTTATATGACTTTAATCATCTACAGCTTGCAGCCTTGCACTATGACCAATAACACATCAGATCTACTGAACTTAACTACTTTCTTAAGCTTCTATTCAGGTATAAAAAAAAAATATTATTTATTGACACTTGCCAAAATAAAAAATCAATATACCTACAAACAAAATAAAATTCACAGAAAAACTTACATTATTTACAATAATATACAAATATCTACATATGTATAACCCAAAACAGCTTATTTATCTACTGTGGGGCGTTTCACAAAAATGCATTTAATTACAGTAGGGCCATATTCTACACTATTTCCAATTTGATTTTCTGTTCTTCTTTGGGAATGCCTTTTAAAAAAATTTCCTACTTATTTCTTCAGAAAAAGACTTGTTAATAACTGAATGTACTTGGTTGTGCTGTTCAAAAGCTTTAAATTCTAAGTACATGTATTCTAGTTTTAAACAAAAAATCTGTCACACAATTCAAGTGGCTTTTTATTGATCAAGACATTGAATAACTGAAATTAAATTGTTTGGCCTTATGTGATTTAATTAGCTGCTTAGCATCGTGATCTCTCCAATAACATGAGGTATGTAGAAAGTGGCTGTACTGTACACTAAAATAAACAAATCTGGATACTTTGTAGTTTTTAATCAGGTTTATTCTTAATAAACGCTTACTTAATTATACTGTAGAGCAAGAAATAAATGCAAATTGAACCTTCCTGAACTTTAACTTCAATTAACTGTTCTGCAGTAATACAGGAAATGCTAGCCTTACCAGTGCTAAATATTAGTTCAATTGTTTTAACAATATTTCAAGATTTTACTATAAAATACACATAAATGTTGGTTATATCTGATATAACATTATTTTATAACTCTACAATGCAATTTTCCTCTGAGTTACTGATAATTAACTTTTGTACACACTGTCAGATGTTTTGAAGCATCCAGGTTGTTGTCTGTAATAATAATACATGTATTTTCAAAATGACACGGAATACAATGAAGATTTGTAGTAATAACTGTTTTATTTATGCATGCACTGACAATCTAAAATAGATTGCAGCTCATTGTAGCTCAGTGAGTATTGTCTTGTCTCATTGACCAGCTGATTGGCATCAACAACCATTTCTAAAAGATCTAAGTTTTATGAATAAAGGTTCAGGGCTATAAATATATTGAAGATATGAACCCCACATCCACATTACAGTAAGTAAGCCTACCTAATGTACAATAGTATAACATAAATTGTTAACTAAGTGTAATTCCCCCTAAATTAGAAGTTGTGCAAGCATTCATGTTTTCTGACGGAATCCCATCTACATTGTATTATAATAGCACCAGAGCCTTGTTCCTTTACCAAGCCTATTATTAAAAGGCTATACCCATTAAAAAACCACCAGCAAATCCACCTGCTAATATTATATTCTGTCTAAAGAAGGCTTGAACCTGAAAAAATTAAATACCGCAAAACATGACATTAATGTGAGCAAAGTTTGAGAAATTCTTCAATTTTTTATGGATTGTCTCCCTTGTTTTTATTTTAATCCTGTTGATTTTAATATAACGATATATTAAATCCCAACGATATTCATGTAAGGCTTTGACTACAAATATTGATAAAATTAACTTACATTTGAGAACATTCCTGGATAATGTCTTCTAGCAGTTTTTTCTAACTTTCTTCTTGCCTGACCCATACTTTTCTCAACTTGATTCCAGTTGATTTTAATATAACCCTGATGTTGTGCTATCTATAAATGAATAGTTAACAATAAAACTATATTAATATAAAATACAGGGAACCCATAAGGCATGACGACTTGGTATCACATGGGTAGAAGCAATGAAATTAGCTTTGGACTAAAAAATATAAGATTCAAAATCTAGTACACATTATTAAAGTCAAACAAAACTTGACACTTTATGTAATTGATGTCCTCTAAAACATTTGTATACAAATTACCGAAAGTCAGTTTGATTAACAAGAATCGAAATCTAGATTAACTTTTCAGATTCGATGTTTTACAAACCCAGGACTGATTTATGTTCTGTTGTTTAAGTTTACAAGGCGATGACTGCCATTCCAAAGGAACAGAATCCACAGCATCTATCAGATTCACATATCTGTAGGAAACAAACCGGATGGATTTGGAATAAGGAATTAATCCACATTCGGATTCTCAGCAATGAAAACCTACTACAGAAAATAGTAATTTTACCTGTATTAATAAAACACTCATTCCTATAGATGCTGCTGCTACCTTCCCTACTTTAACAAATAACCAGCCTGCTACACTGCAACATAAAATACAAAATGCAAATAACCAATCAGCTACAGTGATATATAGATGCACAATAACCTACTTGGTTGACTAGAGGATACTCAATTGGAAATCCAGAATATCTGGTAATTGAAAAAATTGCAATCGAATGACAGTGCTGTTTCTGTTAGTCCCAACAGCTGACAGGGTCATGGTGGTGCGAGTAGAATCGTGACTTATACACACAATGGATATGTTTCAGCTGTCATGGTTTCTGGGATATTTTCTTATGCAGTCAGCACATGTGACACGTTTTAGCCCGAAATCCACCTCTTCACTCGATTGCGAAATTTCAATCAAAAATCCCCATACATTACTGTACAGATATTCATACAGTGGTGAATAAATATCTTACCATCCAGATCCTGTACCAACAACTAACTGTTTTGCTGCAGACTGTTTTGATATATCACCAAATACTTTATTCACCCATTTCTCATCATACTTCGTTAGATCTAAAATTTCATATTCTTCATCTGCATCTTGATCACCCATCACAGGATTAAATATTTACCCTTCACAGGCTGTAATAAACAGTTAAATATAAAATAATGTTGTGTATTTGTAATGACAGTTTTTTTCATGTTTATATTCATTCAATAACCTTTTATCTTTTGTACTTGCACCAACTGTCATTAATTGGCCTATACCGTACCAATTTTCTTGTCTGAATACAATAAAGACTGTGTCAAAGATAAGGGCATATTTTTAGACGGTATTTCCACCGTCCTCAGGCATTCTCTTCTTTCATTAGTTCAATAGTTGGCACCAAACTACTCTCTCTCCATACCTACTAATTTATTAGCAGTAGTTCCACCCCTCCCGCGGATTCTCTTCTATGATAGTTGGGACTAAAATATTCTCTGACCAGATCGATGAATTAAAGCAAATGGTTAAGTTTTTGTTCAATCTATTAATATCTATGTATGGTATGTGATTCGAGAATGTACCACAAAACAAGTACAGTAACAACAGGCTCTACAGCAGGTTACCAGGTGCTGTGACTCCGTGTATTGATAGTATTGTATTGTATTGTATTATATCTGAGTGTCACTAACCTTCGTCTGGAGTTTTGTAAAATAAAATCCCTACAATGACAATAAAGAAACAAACAAGGTGATATTGATGAAATCTTTAAATTTTCTTACAACTTTAATAAAACCGGAAACAGGTGTCTGCAAAGGTCAAGGTTGCTGTATTAAAATTCAGGCATGGGTGTTTCAACATGGAACGCAAGTATTTTTTTAAAAGTAATTTGTTTCTATTTTCAGAAACAATATCCAATCTACGTGGCTTCTTGTATGCTTTATTAAGTTCCATGCAAAAAATCTGGTATATTTTTCAGACGCCATAAATTTTCCGTAGTAGAAAATGGATTTGCCTCCCATGAGTAGGCCTATGATTAGTTGGTCATATTTGCTATAAAATCATCCTAAAATGAATTAAAAAATAAATGAAAAAAAATGAAAATATTGAAAATTTAAGCCAAATTACTCCATTCTGAGCCAAATTATCACTGTTTATTGTTTTGACAAGATGTGTGCATAGTGGTAAGCCTATTTGCGACATAGATCATCGCTTTCCCATTTTTAAATTAAATTTCCAATCTAGTTAATATCGCGAGTATCCGATGCCATCGAGAGTTGATTATGGTCTTGTTTTGTTAATAAATACATTTATGGCCAAATTATGTTGGCGTTAGCGCGTGTCTGAAATTGAGTCAACTGGAGTGGTTTCGATTTCCCTGTTGTATGTGACATAAGATTAAGAGATCCACTGGTTTCCTCCCACTGCTAATAAAGACCCGACTTCGCGCAAGCGAATTATTGAAATAAATTTGAACCATTTGTTAGTCCAGAAATGACCTAATTGTGTTGAGTGGACATTAAATCCCCATTTCTCCAACTCTCTCGCCACATGACAAATGAAATGAACGTATGGTCAATCTAAGGTTAGATCAATTTGTTAAGGTCAACTTCAAAGCCTAGGTCAAATTCTTTAATCTAACTCTGGACTTAGCCCTAACTTTATTTACATCTCAACGACCTTGACGAAAATTGAATTGGCCTTAAAAATAGATCTAGCCGTCGATCTTAAGCGCACTTCTTTTCTGCACGACCGGGATGATTTAATTGACCGGACAGTGGCGTTGCAGCCCACTGAATTCATATGTGCCAATTAGGGTTCTTTCACGTACACAATGCACGTCATTCCATTCGAACGACTAGAATTTGCACTAAATCTATCGTTTTATACAAAACTTTGCCTTTGGATTTACATTTTAAGCAAACGATGAAGCTGATATCTCCTTGATACCCATTAATTTCTTGTAGGCCTACATTTTTCTTTTTTTATAAATAATAAAGTTGGTTGTGGTTAAAATAGCATTATGCAAGAGCAAAATCTGCTTATTACAGGTCTTTCTTTAGGCCTGAGATGTTATCTAAATAATCAATTGGACATTAATTAACATATCCAGACCATAATAAACTCTTAAAGTCAACGCTAGCCTTCGATGTTGGCGGATTGAATTCCTATATGCCGCTTAATCGAGACTATGCTGTTTATATTAATGATTTGAGTAATGATGACCGAGGCTATGTGAATATTTCAAACGCTTTTTTCTCGGCTAATAGTGGACCAATGTGACTGAAATTTTCAGCAAATTACCTTTACACTATCTAGTTTTTAACTATTATAGTGAGAACTGCCATCTCTTTATCTTATCTCCCATAATGTAACTTTAATTGAAGGCTACTATTTTAATATAGTCGTAACACAGCCCGACACAAACGCCATAACTCATACGTACATCTATAATTATCATAAGCAAGCAGAGAATATAACGTGTAAATATTATGTTCTAGTCATAATGACCAGCGTCTTAATTCATGTCCCCATGTCACCTATAGTCCTTCGATTCGTGTTCAAACTTATACCCTCGTTCCACTTTCGTCAAACGACTGTCTACGTTCTGCTATTGCTATACCCCCCCTCCCTTTTAATCCTTACAAGAGTTTTCACATTGTAGTTCAGTTGCAAATGGACACCTAATCGTAGGTATTAACGTTTGGTTGTATTTGATTGTTATTTTGTATATATTTGCCTATATTATTTAGATACCCGTATCATTTGCTTGACAGAGACGAGAGTATCCTCGTCGAAACGTCGGCTCGTTTAGTATTAAACTCAGTAATTGTGTATCCATAAAGTTGTAGACTACCTAGTTTTAGATCATTTATATTGGTCAACTCGGGGACTAAGTGGGACGTGTCGGGATTTTGTTCCCCATTGAAAATCACGGGTCACCAAGCCCATTTGTTAACTATAAGGAGGATTAACAAGGTATATATAGTAAACACCCATTCAATATTTTCAAACAATATGAGGAGATAAGATATTGATTTTTCACGGACTTGTACTGGTAGACAGGGGCGTAATGTGTGGGGTGGTACAGTCGGTATCAAAATTATGCGTCGGCGACTAATTAAATTGATTAGGTAAACAAATAATGCCAAAATAGAAGGGAAAAAATCCCAAATGAAATGAAATGAAATGGAGTTTAAAGGGACAATAACATTCTTGCTGGCTTGGTAGCTCCAGAAAATAAATAATACCCTTATTCTAACTACCAGATGTTTAAATGTCCTAACTGTTGTGTAAATTATCCATTACAACCTATTTTAATTGTCCAGAGGGTTCGAAAATATTTTAAAATCCAAGTCACATTTGAAAAGGTTTACGTTAGACTTTTCAAATCAATTGGTTGAATTTTTCCAATTTTTTAAATTAGGTGTGTTAAGATGAAATTTATATCATCATTTAATTGGAATATTTTAAAATAATACGATTTGTTGACCAGAATGAAGATTGGGACATATTTTTCAGTTACAACAAGAGTGTTATTGGGGCTTTAACGTCCTTCTGTTCTGCTCCGAACTGGGTTAATGAAGATGGGCATACACCATACAGTGTGCTATGAGGGAAAATTTTCCCGGACAGCGGCACTACGGCCTACTCTTATATCGAATTCCAACTGCCAAGGGATCTTTTGCGTGCACGCCAATGTGTACACGTGGCTTCGGTTTTCATCCCATCCGAATGACTAGACCAGCTTTCCTTGTCAGGCCCCCTAAAATAACAAATACTTAGAGGGCCTGTGTATCAGTCGGTCTTATTTTTCCTACCCCCCCCCCAAAAAAAAAAAATAAAAAAATTCGACATGTACGTCCCTTTTGGCAGACATACCATAAAACGTTATATTATAACTATCAATCAAAATTAATGGTTTATCATTTTGCATAACACAATTTTAAAATGCCCCGTAACTTACTTTGAGATCGAAACTACGCCACTTAACTCAATCACAGACCTTATGATATAAAGTGCACACGTTATACCATTGCCCCCCTCACTCCTCTCATTTAGAAACAGAATGATGTGTTTAAATATCGGCCAAATAAAGTGCCTTAGCAAAAAACGCTAATCATCAATCTTAGTCAAGACATTACTATATACCTGGCCAAGACATGCTCCAAATTTGAAAATGTAACCTCAGTTTAATCGTCTTCCAAAATGTGTGACGGACAGACATGCAGAAGGGCATACGATTACATCATGTGTACCTACTTCAAGAATACACATGATGGCAAATGGCCGCCATTTAAAATACTACGCCCGCCTCTTAGAGACGATAACTTAACTCGATATATATTGTAAAAAAATTTACTTCGGCTAGAATTAAAAAACACCTAAGATTAACATTTGCTAAAAATTTCTAAAAAACAACCTAAATTTATGGAAATGGGGCCAAATCAAATCAGGCAAATTACATCAAATAGTCCATGTTAAACGTATAGCAAAAATTTTAAACTAACGCGAGCACGCGCGTTTCTAGACAACGCCATAGCGGGTCATAGCAACCAGTGAGTATAAATTGGAAATCCCCAATGACGTAGATATTATAAATTGGAAAGCCGAGTCTGTCTTAAAATAAGTAGTACCGTCAGTAAACAAGATGGAAGCCATCTGCTATCGTGTTTGATCATGGAGTAGGCAAGCACAGGTGTGTCGTATGGCAGAAGGGGTGTGTGTGTGTGTGTGTGAAATAGCTTTATTTAACGTCTGCTTCCACCTACAGCTGATGTTAAGCCGAGGTCAGGCTACATATTTACTTAACCTGCGCTAAATTGAACATTGTAACTCAATTAAAAGCAGAATGGTTATCGTGTGTGCCTTGCATCATAAGGTCACTCAATGAGTAAAGTTTTGATTCCCGGCTTGTACGTTCCAAGGAGTAAGGTCACCAGTCCAATCCGTGGGTTTTCTCCGGGTCCTCTGGTTTCCTCCTACTGCTGAAGACCTCAACGCGCAATCGAATTAATGAAATAAAATTGAACCATATGTTAGTCCCAAAATGACCTAGTTGAGTCGCTTGGACGTCAAACCCCATTCATCGCGGCTCCAAATGGGACTACGCACGTTCAACTGAAAAACTGGCGATTTATATTTACCATCAATTCTAACGAAAATACAAAAACAATTTTAGATATTTTCATATTTTTTTTAATTAAAAAACTAAAACCCCAGACTTTTAACAAAATGTACAACTATAATACACTATAACAAGGTAGATAAAATCAAGGTCCATTCATCATGCCACAATATCAGGAACCCTGACTACTATACTTCCAAAACCGAGATGGGAGTATATTTTCACACACACCCAACTCTTGTTTTGGAAAACACTTTATTTTGGGGACATTTTTTGATCAGCAGTGTTCGCTCCTTTAAACAGAACATGAAGTATGAATAGGAACTCGGTACTTGATGAAAACCGTTGGGTTTGCTCACACAACTTGGATGGCGTCTACTACACTGTTTACAGTTCTTGCTATCGGAACACATTTGTTGATACTGAACATAATCGCCTGAAACAGATAAAATATGAAACATTATATTTGACTTTCTGTTATTCGGGAACACCCGTAAAAGTTATCCTATTTGTTTATCAAGACCTCAAAGAACAGAAAATCAAATTGATGTGGGTTAATAAATTATAATTTATTTGTTTGGTGATATTTTGATCAATTTTAGACTATTGTGTACGGGGGGCGGGTTGGTTTGGTGGCAGTCTTATTTAAAAACCAAAAGTGCTTGATTGTGGTGTTCATATCACAAGCTTTTACTTCCAATTTATTGAAATTTTAAACAAAATTCAAGTGGCTATTTGTTTATCAAGTCAAACTATGACTAAGAATATGTCTAAACTTACGTCTATATTCGTTAGCGAGATTATCAAATAACAGGGGCCTATTTCACGAAATTGTAACTAAGATAAGATCCCAATTTTAGTAATTTGATTGGATAATATTAGATTGATTTTAGTGCTTAGCCAATCAAAATTGAAGTATCTACTAAAATTGGATTTTATCTTAAGTTAAAATTTCGTGAAACAGGGCCCTGATCTGATTCCGATTTCTAATTCAGGGGCAAATAACTCGTCTGTCGATTAAAAAATATCCACCTTGTGAAATTTAGTGAGTATTGCCAGTGGTTTACGCAATCTAGACTAATGAACTTTGATCCCAATTATGTAATTTCAATAGGTGTCTCACTTGGGTATCTACTGAAAGAGAATCCGTTTCCGACGAGTTATTTGCTTACGAACATCGATATAACAAACTATACATATACTTACATGGAGCTTTGGTATCTTTCCTCGTTTCACACTTGACATTTCTAAAACTTGCACATTTTCCTGTTTTCGTTGAGAAGAGATCTGGATAAGGACATTCCATTACGTATTTGGAATACTCTGGCGTACTAGAGGCTTGTGCACAATCGAAATACTGGGCACAGCTTGCAGCACTGGCGATCTTCGCTTGTGGATTATACAAACACAGTATATCTAAATAATCTGAAATATTGAAAGAAAAGGGAAATGAAGATGTGCGTTGAAAGATGGTTATGTCCAATTCCCCGAAGGCGCGGGACAATAGCATTGTATTAATTAATATCTACCTAAACCACATAAAAATCCATACAGCAGGTTCATCCCATTGTTCCACAAAACCACATTCAAGAGTATTGACATCTACTAACGGCAGTTAAAGAGGGTATTCAAACAAACTGTGACAAAATATACTCTCGTAGTGGTATTAATCAAATGTGGATATTTAAAAAATCCCAAAGAATTGTTTGATGTTTGCAATCTAGATCACTTGCTTCAGTATCATCTATACAAACGTTTGACTTTTTCTACTTTGTACACTAAAATTCCACATATCTATAGGCACTCTTTAAAACAAATAAACGATTTGTCAGACAAATAAATGATATATCGATGATGTTTTATCACTGAATAGTCCCAAATTTAGTGATTCTGTAGAATTCGTAAATCCGTAAAACAAATAAACGATTAGTTAGACAAATAAACGATATATCGATGATGTTTTATCACTGAATAATCCCAAATTCTGTAGAATTCGTAAATCCTGATGTGCTCGAAATTAAAAACACTATTGACAGTAGTTCCTATCCGGCCTTATTTAGCTTTAATATGAAAATACGGTAAAATACTGTTTTAAAAACCCTAACCATCGTTTTGTCACCGTGATTCTTTATTTTCAGATTGACACAAATTTATAATAATTCAACACCATTTTCAAGTAGATTATCGCGCTGAAATAAACATACGGTATGCGCTTGTTCAAGTCTCTAATGCCTGATCAGCTCAAACGCATTTTAATCGCAGAATTCTACTCGTAAATAGTGTTGAATCATTTTAAATTTGTATCAGCTGTGGCAAGAAATGATTCCTTTGGCGAATGAATTAGAATTAAGGTGAAAAATAGCAGGTACAGATTCCAAAATAGCCTTCAGAGGTGAGGAAGAGCTGTATTTTCATATTGCAGCTATATAAGGCCGGATAGGAACTGCCAGTGGATATCGTCCGCTCAAAGACAGTTAAGATATAAGGACTGGAATTTTAGGACCCTGTTTCTCTCAATTTTAACTAAAGATAAAAATCCAAATTTTAGTAGATAATTCAATTTTGATTGACTAAGCACTAAAATCAATCTAATATTATCCAATCAAATTAATAAAATTTCAATTTTATCTTAGTTAAAACTTCTTGTAACAGGCCCCAGAGCCCTATATCTATAAACTGTGTAAATATTTCAAAGACTTACTAAATGGATTCTGAAGACAGTCGTTGGTACCATAGTTATTGTCGAATTCACATGTAGACAGGATTGCGTTATAATTCATACTGTGTGGACATCGGAAACTATAGGCTCTACCGCGGCTACAGACGGCATATGCCTTACAATCCCAGGGTATGTTGCGAGCATATACCCCTTCTTCCATACATAGCCAATCTAAGTCCAATATACCAGGATATAACGCTGCCTCGGTTAAATGATGTATTAATAATACAGGTAGCAGACTAATTAACCAGGAAACCATTTTGAATTCTAAAAAGATAATATCAACATTAAAAGCTCTAACGAAACAAAAGTGCAATGGATTCTCACTGACAAATTTATCATACTATAAACAGTATACGTCAGATTTCTTTTTGTTCTTTTTATACTTTCGACTGCCTTCACTGTCGAGAAGATAAATCACTCTATACAATATCCGGACAAGTACCATAGCTTTTACCTCTTTGTGGATACTGAAACACCATGTTGAACAAGCTATCAAAAATTATTACCCTGTAGTAGGATAAGGCCGTGACCATTAAATGCATACACCCCTTTTTTGGCTTTAATAGAAAGTCGAAAATGAAGCACATCTGTTTTAACAAATCAAGCAGATCGATTTCCGAGCATAAATTCAAACACGTCAGATATTACTGTTTATCGAAAAGTGTCGATTGGGACACAAATAAAACGAAACCTGGACATAGAGTAGGCAATCCAAAATATACATGAACAGCAAGATGTAGCGTAAGATGTTCTACAAGAAATATCATAAGATGAATTGGTTTTTGACATTTAAGGTCTTATCGTGTTTCTCCATATGACCTATTATGGTGAAAATGAAAATCCAACAAAAGGATAATCCTTACCAAAACAATGAAAAAACAAACGAACCTAACGTAGGGCAAGATACTCGATATGATTTAGGCATTAAACAGGGTCAAAAGAAAACTATTTCTGGAAAATATTTTTGGCAACGCATGCCATCCACGAATTAAGACCTGCATGGAATTGCACTATTAGGCAATATCAGTTAAACAACGACTAGGCTTAATATAAATCTAAATCAACGGCACTGGGAACCATGTGAATATGGTCTATATTATAATGATCCCTTGGCGCTGCTGCCCGGGCAAAATTTCTCTCATAGCACACTGTATGGCGTGTGCCCGTCTTCATTACCCCAGATCGGAGCAGAACAGTATGACGTTAAACCCCATTTCATTTCATTTCTATATTATAACGCAACCAAGTTTCTTAATAACTTGATTAATGGGAGACTGCAGTCACTGTACATTAATTAAATGAGCCAGCAGACATGTATTCGGGTAACTTGTTAAAATATAGGTTATGATATTACGTCAAAAGAATGAACCGTTATTATTTAATATCATTAACAAGTTCCTCGCAGAATTTATTATGTCTAGGTTTACCATCTGTTAAATCATATTACGAAATACAATACAAGGACCGGGATAAATGGTGTCTAAGAGCGTAATACCCCTACTAATGTTCATAATCATGTAGTAAATCAAAAATATGTACCAGTTTAACGTAAAGATTGAAAAAACCCAATGTGAGTAAGGCAAGATAATCGATATGATTTATGCATTAGAATCTGCCCACATGTTTTATTAATATCTGTCTAGTCGTTTGGATGTTACGAAAACCGAGGTCCCGTGTACACATTGGCGTGCACGTAAAAGATCCCTTGGCAGTTGGAATTCGATATAAACCCCATTTCATTTCATTTCTATTAATACCATTATAGCACGTGCAGTAAACATCTGGTTTATCCAAAATCAGGAAGTCTATGGTGGACTTGTTGTGTGATCGTCCAATACATATAAAATATACAATTTAAACGTGGTCAGAAAAAACAATTTCTGGAAAACATTTTTGGCAACGCATGCCATCCATAATACTCACGAATTAGGTCCTGTGTGAAATTGATGCCTAATATATAAATCTGAATCAACGGTACTGAAGATCATGTGGTCTATATTATAATGCAACCAAGTTCTGTATGAAATACACGTTTCTTAATAACTTGAGTAATTGGAGACTGCAGAATTTATTATGTCTAGGTTTACCCACTGTTAAGTCATATTACGAAATATAATACAAGTACCGGTATAAATGGCGTCTAAGAGTGTAATACCGCTACTAAAATGTAGTAAATCAACAATATGTACTAGTGTAACGTAAAGATTGGTGTTCCTGTACACCCATAAAGCTGACTGTTCAAAATCATTAGAAACTTGTACAGACAGATAAAGCCAGTGTCGAGATCTAACACGGTAATACATAAATGAAATTAAAATTAATAAACAGGTTGAATTATGCTTAAAGTAGCTAAGTCTGTAACTCAATATCATCCAAAGTCTTTGTCATGAAAACACGAATTATTTGTCAATTTAAATCAACATTGATGTTGTGATCTTACAAGGAAAGGATAGGTTTCTGGTATCCAATATTTAGGATAAAATAAACATTTTACCATTAGTACACGAGTCGTGTACCATAATGCGTCTCAGTGCCATATATAACAAGGGATTCGAAAAACGATGCTAGGTATATTCCACCAGTCATGTCAGACGGTGACGACATATTCTTATCAGAAGACCGTACGCAATAAATACTATCGATGTAGACTGAAATAACAAGATCTCTCGCCGAACATAACTAATTTGAAATGAGGGTAAAAACTATATAAAACGATTGAATGTAGAACAGTTTATAAACATTCATAATACTACATTATTATATGCGTTGCGATCCATTTGTGTCAATTTCTAGGTCCCACACATTAGCAATTTAGCTCCATTAATCTTTCGAAACAAAAAAATAATCATGTAGGGTTTGTTTCTTAAGAAGAAGGTTACTTGGATCGGGTATCGTTGGAACTTTAACGAAGAATATGAGATGCTAAAGATGCACTGTGCAAGAGTTAGATAAAGAGCTGGTCGTTCTTGCTTTAATAGTTCATAAATGATTATGAAAAATAAATATATTGCAAATTTCATTCAAATTACTTGATATCACCGTTATAATCGTTTGAAGTTTTGACAAGATTCTTCGATTTACCATAGATTGTTTATTATCGTAACAATGGTACTTGTTCGAAACTTAGCCTGGCGACCCGTGCTTTAATCAGTTTGAATTTCCGCCGTCCGATGTTCTAGAAAGTTGATTATAAGCTTCCTATGTGAATAAATGTAAATAAAAACTCATGAAGACAAACTAAAGTCCTTTGATTGGCAGATTTGGCTCTTACATAGTGCATCTTTAATCCCGATTTCTGTCCCGCATTCTTCTCTCTGCCATCAAATGAAAATAGTCATAGTTTTACAAACTGCAGACTGATGTTGGACACGATATGTTTAAAGATGACTTGACAGGGGAATGTTGTTAGTACAAGTGTTGAGTCGTTACTAAGGCCAAATATACTCCAGTTATCTGGCTTGAGTCATCATGTCACGTCAATGAGTGACGTGTTTGGGTTATCAATCATAATGAACAGTTTCGTCTAAGATTTGGTTTCTAATCCCGCTCACTCGATATAAGATCTAATGCATCATATTAATTGACAGTTCATTATCATAAGCCTATAATAATTATATTTTCTATCATTAGAATTGATGGGTCTAGATCCCAGACCAATACTAGTTTGATTTGTGACATAGATCAATTTGTATGGTACATTTGTATTTTCTAAATATTTGTAATGTCTAGTGTCTACATCATTGTCAGACTTTTCGGAGAACATTGAATATTTATACTTTTCAAATAAAAATAAATTCACAGCATATAACTTGTCTCACTATTTATAGAAATAGCACATCAGAGCAAGATGTTGGCCGAAAAAGTTCATCGGTATTTTCCGACCTCTTTTCCCCTTGCCTGTGGTGAAAGGCAGATGGCCTGACAGGGACAATGTATATGATGGTACAAAAAAAACGAGGCCTCGTGTACACATTATTAGCTGGCACGTAAACGACCCCTTTGCAGTTGGAATTCGATATAAGAGTAGGTCGTAGCATCGCTTTCCGGGCAAAATTTACCCGATAGCGCACTGCTTAGCGTTTGCCCGTCTGCATTAGCCCAGTCAGAGCAGAACAGTAGGATGTTAAACCCCAATGATATCTAAAAGGGTTAGTCCCTTTAAAATCATTCAAGTGATATTCGTTAAGAAATGTTGTTTTCCACAAAACTGACATCAACTGGTCTGTGGCCAACAGACACCCAAATAACGACTGGTGATAAACGTCAACCAACGTCGCGATTTCAGCAAGGAATCGTTTATTTTCACGGAAGCTGTCGTTTCCATTACTTAATGAAGCGGTAAATGTTATGCTCAGACGGGGCAGCTGGATTGAACATATGGGGTCAGGGTACAACCATCATTTGAGTTACAAAGTATAGTACTAGCCCCTTTCCCCACACTCACCACAGCCCAGACCAGAATATAGTGTGATTATCTATATAAAATGATTTGGATTATAGAGTTTCAAATGGGTTATGCGTGCATGGATTAAATTGTAATGCAAGCATTTTCAGATGTTTTTCTCTGCAGTCAACACCAAAGAAACATGCTCTAGCATTCATACTAATTTAGAAGCATGGTTAAAGCAAACGTATTCAAATTTAGACTTCTAGATGATTGACTTTTTTGAAAATCATCTTTTGAATTATGCAACCGAATATTATATTTCTGATACATTATACATACAAATCTCTGTTACTGTGGATTATAGTCTGCTGTAAAATTTATTAACAAATATTTGCTAATGACTGCAATCTATTATTATTCCGTATCCAGTAGAATATTTGCAAAGACAATATAATCTGTACAATTAACAATCATAGTTAATTAGAGGGATTGGCATGAACTTATACTTTGAATACATATTTCTGCTACTTTGTACACAAAAAGCTATATGGACTTAGAGAAAACATAAAATTCGGTAAACTTCATATCATTGTAAATAATTGAATAAGTACCCATCATGATAAAAAAAAATTCTAATAATACGAGACTTACTCTGTGATCTTCTTAAAACCGCTGCAGTATAATAAACACCGGGTTACTCTTACGACTAATGTCCACAGCGGGCTTCTTGGTGCAGGTAAAATTAGTCCGATCTGTTCGAGAGTCGAGTGAGTATTGAAATGATTTGTATAATGATGATGAGTTTTAAATAGAGCTGTACAAGTATTGTCCCACGTCAAGTAAATCTTGCGATTAGCAACTAGGCTATAAGTTCATCAAGCATTAATTTACAAATGTGTATTTTATAATACGACATCCTTGTGTCAACCACGTCACAACACCAAATCTGTAAAAGACAGACATGTTGCTGTTCGTTGCTCAAGACACCCAGCACAGATATCAGTATGTCAATCATTTATACTATCCGCCATACATATGCAATGTAACCAACTGAGCACCCAGTTCACCTCTAGGATTAGTAGAAAGAGATAAGTGCGTTAATTGTGAAATCGTTCCCAACTTCCAGTAAATCATACAAACTATTCTAATCCAAGGATTTTGAACCAAAGATCCGACATGAAAAATAAAGTCTCAATTATGTTATATATTTAAAAAAATCCACCCAATTTTAATTCATAATTATATTGCCCCTCAGTACAACATTTTTGCACAGACTGAGATTGCGTTTAGTCATTTGGAAAACAGAAAGTGATTTTAAAATTATAGGCTTTATAAAGATAATTTGAATATGGATTTTAAAAAGGGCAAAATTTTGGGCTGTAGCAGCTCTGAGCCACAGAATACGTTTGATTGAACAGTATGGTTCTAAATCGTTAGCGCGTGCACGTTGTATCATAAGGTTTGTCATTTAGTCAACTGTCGTGATTTCGATTTCAGGGTTGTATGTGACAAGGAGTAGGATCGCCTATCTATAACCTCGTGGGCTTTCTCCGGGTTCTTCGGTTTCTTCGCATTGCTAAAGACCCCCACGCACAAGCGAATTATTGATGTAATATTGAACCAAACAATAGTCCCGAAATTACCTAGTTTGTATCGAGTGGACGTTAACCTCTACGCGCAGGCGAATCATTGAAATAAAATTAAACCAAATATTAGTCCCGAAATGACCTAGTTTGTGTTGAGTGGACGTTACACCCCATTTCTCTCTCTCTTACCGAACCCATACTGCTATAAACCTTCTAAACACGATATCCCTAGTTGAAGCTCGAGCTTTTGCACCCTTGGAATTTGCCTCTGTTTTGCCCCACCTGGCTCTATCACTGGAGAAGAGGGGGGCACAAATTGATTTTATTGTATAAAATCGTAAGCCATTTCGCTCCAGGATACTTATTTCAACTGATACCAATCAATATAACTCCACTATCTTGATAAAACTATTTGCCCAATGTACTGATCTGGCAGCAGAAGAAATGAAATTCACACTTCTTACCTTCAACTCTCTTGTATTGATTTGAATGAATATCGATTTCTCATACAGATTTCGGACAGCCCTACTTTCGATTGTGGTCAAGCTTTTGAAGATTCTGAACATTTTATTCTAATTTACCTCTTAGATTCTGATGTACGATCTACGACCATAACAAAACATCCACAATTTTATCAAAACCTTCAAAATTTATTATTTGGAATCGACGACGTGAAAAATTATGCAGTTCATAACTTCCTCAATGTCTCTCAAGATTCTAAATGAATGAAATACGTAATTAGTGATTCGGGCTCCAGCTTCTGTGAATAAATATTGTTATAAAATAAAGCAAGATGACTAGTCATCATGACCATCCCGCGCCTTTGCCCTTGTTTGGAAGTCATAAGAAAAAACAACTGCTTGGGATATCAATGGGACTAGTCAGAAGATTCATACCCTGATCATAGCATATTCCTGAAGCAATGGTCCGAGAAATCCTCCTCTGACCATTGCTGGATTGGCTTCGGATTTCTGATACTTGAGCTTTGGAGGGAGTGTGTGTACCCCCCCACCCCCGTTCAATCACATCTATCAGCCCTTCGTTTACTATGTGGTCTTCCCCGAAACTTTGGACAGTGATTTAAGGTAGGCTATTAAAAACGGTGATAGTTATTGTTTTAATTGTCGATAGCCTCGTTTGTCACACAATTAGTTTTCCTACAATATTCTGCTATGCACTGGTTAATTGGGCATAATAAAATCGTGGGTCATGATGTAACATTATGTAAACATATTTTGTCCAATTTGGAACTTCGTTTCAAATTTAACGATTTTGTTACGCAGTAAGCCATTGGATGTTAATGGGACAGTTGAACGGTCATCAAAAAATAAAATAATTAAAGGTTAAAAACTAATTAAAAGGTTTAGTAAAAACTCAAAACTGATTCAATAGAGAATTTTGTTTCCATGGAAACACAAACATGATTAAATCCGACAAATTTCTAATTAGCAAAAGGTACATCTACTGTAATCGGATGATTTATGTGCAAGTTTCAAACAGATATTTTGAGTGGGTTATGGGAAATGCACCGCTGAAACGAAATTGTACATAAAAATTGAGTCAAATTTGTTTTCATGGAAACACAAAAATGATTAAATCCGAGAAATTCTTAATTATCGAAAGGCACAACTACGTTAACAGGTTGTTGTTTGTACAAAGTTTCATGAGCGGCTAATGCCCCGAAAAAAAAGGGACGGACCCCATTTCAATCTACACCTCCCAACTTCGTTCGGCGCGGGGTGAAAAGGGATGGGAAGCGCTGCTCTCTGCAACGAGCATTATTTTTTTATCGATTACGTCAGCTGTCGTGCGTGCCACGACCGTAAAGTTATCGTAAACTATCGGTAGTACTTCTATTGAAAAAAATAATTTAGGATTCAAGCATATTTCTAATCGATCAGGTCTGGTTTAGGCTTGCAGCCATTTAATTTCACAGTGTTCATTCTGTACTGTCATCTTCAACAAACATGAGCAAATGAAATAATAATCATTTTGTTAGATCTTTCGCAAAAGCATTCAAATCTTTGTGAATGTTTGTTTAATACATTCGGATGTGTTTAATCACATAATAACATATTTACATTAAATAGTACACGACGTGTGAGATATGTATGAATATTTCTTGATATGTCTTTAATTAAAACACGGGTGACAGAGGGATTGTATTCGCGTGTCGTGTACGTTTGATAAGTGTAATACCTATCTTTTAATAATGAATTAAGATGTTCATTCAAACATCTAACTGTTGTGCTTTACTGCCTTATCGGGGTTAATCAAACTAACCTTAAGGTCGCGACCTCAGTTGCAACACAAAACAATTAGAAACTTGTTTGAATTTTTAACAAAGAACACTGCAGCGACAACGGTTATTAACCAATTTTGACCTATGATCGACCTGATGTTGAAATCTTTGTAACGAACAAAATTGTTATCATGACCACTACTGTTTGATCTTTTTAATCTAGGTTCAGAAACCACGTGGATATACATTTCTATGTAAACAGGCAAGATATATGCAAGGGTCTTCTTCCTCTCAAAAGTTTAAAATAATATATGCTTGGGGTCGTATTTGGGTGATATTTTCTTTTTTGGGAATTAATTTCTAATTAAATTCCAGAGTTATCTATTCAATTCAAGTTCTAATTCAAATTTAATCGTCAATGATGATTTCTGTGGTGGTACTGAATACAGGTTTAGGTTGTACAGATTTCAGCTAATCTTGATAACCGTTATCTGGGCCCTGTTTCACGAAATTTTAACTTAAGATAAAATCCAATTTTAGTAGATACTTCAATTTTGATTGGCTAAGCACTAAAATCAATCTAATATTATCCAATCAAATTACTAAAATTGGGATCTTATCTTAGTTAAAATTTCGTGAAATAGGCCCCAGGAAATTAGATAACTCTAGTCAGGGATAGGCCCTACTCCGACAATACAAATGTCTGGCAATTGCCATATTCCGCGCAGTGTTGCGTTTGATTAGAGGTAATCAATATTTGGTCCAATATTGGCAGCTAGTGATTGGTTGGTAGACGGACTACTGACAAAACAAAATTTGAAACAACAATATCCACTCATAATAGCAGTGTGTAGTTGGATTACCTCTAATCAAACGCAACACTGCGCGGAGTATGGGCGAACACAAGACACAAAAACATTGGGCGGTTCTGTTCCAGGGGGTCGGCATGCATCAAAAATAATAGTGGTCAGCCTTAGGGTATAAGGAATAAGTATAAAAAACTTTTCAAGACGGTCGATTAAGAATTGTGACCTGGGCGTGGCACTGTCCCTGGGGGTCGGGCATGCACCAAAACCAATAGGGATCTTCCTTAAGGTACCAAGAATAAGTTTGCAAAGTTTCAAGGTGATACGCTAAGAAATGCAGCCTGTAGACGACAGACAACCAAATACAAGAAATGGGCGTTGCTGTACCAGGGGGTCGGGCATGCACCCAAAACAAAAGGGATCATCCTTAGGATATAAGGAATAAGTATTTTAAGTTTCAATATGATCGATTAAGAATTGTGGCCTGTAGGCAACACACAAAAAGAAAATGGGTGTGGCTCTGCCCCTGGGTACAAAGAATAAGTATTCAAAGTTTCAAGATGATACGTTAAGAAATGTGGCTTGTAGACGACAAACAAATAAATACAAGGAGTGGGCGTGGTTCTGTCCCTGGGGTAGGGCATGCACCAAACAACAATTCGGGTCATCCTTAGGGTGTGAAGAGTAAGTATACAGACAAGAGCGGATAAAAGTGACAAAAAACCCGAAAAGCCATTAAATACTTATTAGACACGTATCAATTAGCGGGGTAAATTGTTTTATTTGTATACAGGCAAGAGCGTATAAAAGTGACAAAAAACCCGAAAAGCCATTAAATACTTATTAGACACGTATCACTTAGAGGAGTAAATTGTTTTATTTGTACGTCGGGAGTTGGGGAGGTGATGTACATCTCCCAACCCCTTCACATACTCAAACACTCTCTTTAGAAATTTCTCTAGTAGAGAATTACTAACTGTTGTATTTGCATATGGAAGTCACAAATCCATATGAAAGAAATTGTTACTTAAAATAAAATCTTTTGAGAACTTCGTCCTTCAATTGATTTCTATGATAACAGTGTCAGTGGTTAGATCCCAAGAATGCAGCATAGAAATGAAATGCTATAGGATTATTTGAATCGGAGCGTGTTGGTTATTTATCGTGTGCACCAACTTCCAAGCAAAAATGTGGGAAAATTGCAATAAAAGTCAAGCAGGGTTGGAAAGGGTGGGATACTGGCGCTGAATCAGAAAATTGGTAAAATTAGGCCAGGTCAACACCCTGTTTAAATTATTAGATTTAGAACGTCCCTCTGGTGACTTTTGTCAGGCCCTCAGGTTATCTCAGTATCCTTGGTGTCTGCATACCATCTTGAACAATAGTTACTTTAGTTTGGCCCTGATTTAGAAATTGAAAACAATTGATTTAATGACGAGGTTCAGACGACACGCTTACATATATTCACATAAATACCTGGGTCTTATGGTAGGCCGATGGGGTCATAATTCTTACTACTTCTGTATTATATAATATTGTACGCAAACTTATAATACAACCTTGTGTGTGGAAACTTTCTCATAAATTCAGATGGCGTAGGCTTGCCATTAATTAGCTAACATCCCAACATGGTTTGTTCTATAAACAGTGTGGCTAGCTAGAGTTTGTACACATATACGGAGGGAGGGTGCCCTTGTTACGCAACATAGTATAATCCCCCATCCTTGGGGGTTGGATGGCTGAATGGTTAGCACGTGTGTGCTGTATCATAAAGTCATTGAGTCAACTTGCGTGGTTTTGAATCCCTGGTTGTACATGACAAGGAGTAGGATCGCCTGTCCAATCGCGTGGGTTTACTCCGGGACCTCCGCCCCCCCCCCCCCCCCCACACACACTGCTAAAGACCCCTACGCGCAAGCGAATTATTGAAATAAAATCAAACCATGTTAGTCCTGAAATGACCTAGTTTGTGTCCCCCATCCCCCGGCCATTCACACCCACACACATCCACACTCGCCAGTTAGGGGACGAATATCGTAAATGAGAACATGTTGAGATAAAATGTCGACTGTATCTATGGTAATTAGCCGATTAACAAAGATAGGTTGCCAGGCAACGAAACATACGCCCACAGCAGCTAATTCGTCCGGGCAGTCAACAAGGGTTGTCGCATATTTTTACTTTTTTCGGTAATGAAACATTTGTAATACACTAAAAACTGATTAAGAGTAACAACTCATTATGTAATTATCAAAAAATCATTAGAATTTGATTGCTTTTTATAAAGTTTTACCCCACGCTAACAACTAGTATATGCATGAAACATTTAATATCATGGATTTAGCTGTTCAGTTATCAAAATTCATTGAGAATCAAAATACTTGTTCGTTTCAACACCTTAAACTCTGTGTATCAATCTGAAGTCAATCGTATGATAAGTTTGGCCTCTATAGCGTCACAAGATTTTTTGAAGTTATCAAAGGAGATAACTCTGGCAGTAATTATTTGAAATCCCTGAAAATCAATGGGCTTCTTTGTCTCATGACCTTAAACATTGTGTGTAAATTTAAACTTTGGCCTCTAGAGCTTCCACAGGATTTTTTGAAGTGATCAAGGGCCATAACTCTGGCAGTAATTATTGAAAATCGCTGAAAATCTATAGACGTATTCGTCTCATGATTGTAAACATTATGTATAAATTTCAAGTCAATCGGATATTACCTTTGGCCTCTAGAGCATCCACAAGATTTTTTGAAGTGATCAAGGGCCATAACTCTGGCAGTAATTATCGGAAATTGCTGAAAATCCATAGGCTTCTTCGTCTCATGACCTTAGACACTGTGTATAAATTAAAAGTCAACCGGATATTAACTTTGGCCTCTAGAGCGTCCATAAGATTTTTTGAAGTGATCAAGGGCCATAACTATGGCAGTAATTATCGGAAATCGCTGAATATCAATAGGCTTCTTCGTCGCATGACCTTAAACACTGTGTATAAATTTAAAGTCAATCGGATATTAACTTTGGCCTCTAGAGCATCCACAGGATTTTTTGAAGTGATCAAGGGCCATAACTCTGGCACTTATTATCGGAAATCGCTGTAAATCAAAAGGCTTCTTCGTCTCATGACCTTAAACACTGTGTATAAATTTAAAGTCAATCGAATATTAACTTTGGCCTCTAGAGCGTCCACGAGATTTTTTGAAGTGATCAAGGGCCATAACTCTGGTTGTTATTATCGGAAATCGCTGAAAAACAATAGGTTTATTCGTCTCATGACCGTAAACACTGTGTATAAATCTAAAATCAATCGGATATTAACTTTAGCCTCTAGAGCGTCCACAAGCAATTGTGGACGCCGGACGGACGGACGGACAGGGGCGACGACAATATACGACCACATTTCAATGTGGGCGTATAAAAAGGAATCGTGCACGTGCCGTAAAACAGGCGTTCTTTATTTATCCAAAAATTATATTTATAATACGAAATACACACGCATATTATGGGTCTGAATCACGCGACTTGCATGGTCAAAAATTGACAGAAATTGACAGTGTTTCCTCGCCTTATTATTCTTCAATAGAATTTATAACTACATTTATTAAAATGTTATTTCGTCTTTTCTTGTTTTATTCCCGAGCAACATCCTGACTGCTCTCCAAATCTACGACAACATCTTCTCATATCTTCTAACACAACCTCACATTTCCATTCTTGATAATTATTGGCTGAAATTTCAAATAAATCTCATTTTATAACCTAGAAAACTTCTAGCATTTTTTTCTTATTTTGTAAGGTTGCTTCTCCGTTGCCAGGTAGATGGGGGTGGTGGGGCTGTACCGAACACCAGCGTTTTCGTCTATTCTTCAAATTTCCAATGCCAAGAAGTAGGCCTAGTTTACGTGCACTACCGAATTATCAAGAGACATACTTTTCGTCCTGACAAGAGAGAACCAGATAGTGCGTGGTTAACCATTAAGCAAAAAAAAAAGGCACCTGCTTAGGGCACCATGTTAATGATGACACCACAATATGTCTGCCTCTATTATGGAGCATCCACAAAATATTTCAAAG
Source organism: Patella depressa (assembly GCA_948474765.1). Taxonomy (NCBI): domain Eukaryota; kingdom Metazoa; phylum Mollusca; class Gastropoda; family Patellidae; genus Patella; species Patella depressa. Next base: position 71,728,811 of record OX419715.1, on the reverse strand, counting down.
TGATCAAGGGCCATAACTCAGGCAGTAATTATCAGAAATTGTTGAAAACTACTAGGATCCTTTATGACCTTAAACAGTGCGTATAAATTTAAAGTCAACCGGATATTAACTTTAGCCTCTAGAGCGTTCACAAGTAATTGTGGACAATGGAACGACGGACGGGGGCAACGACAATACGACCACATTTCCATGTGGGGGTATAAAAAATAAAAACTGGTTAGAACACTTTTTTTTTCACGTGGTTGACACGAATAGGCCTGTCAAGATATATTAGACCATCCTGTAATTTCAAGACAGTTACATGGTTATCTTGTAATTACAAGATAATCAGAATACTTCTTTTCATTTGATTGAGCTAGTGGCCTTCCGTAAAAAAGCAAAGACAAAACTGCACCTTGTAAGCATTTTTGTATGGCACAAGCTTCTTTCTGGCAGGGATCTCCCGTTTCCTTCGCTTTTGGCATTTAATCTGAAATAGATTAGACGCCATGAAGTGCTGCTGTGTGTGAATGCTAATAGGACATAACAACAGTATATGTAATTAGATATCCATATCATTGTAGGATTTTACTTGCAAAGGTGCAAAGTTATGGTCGTTTTGTAAATGACAAGATAAAACTCTACACGATTTGAATTATTTATTTTCAAACCTTCATATTATCAGGGTTTATCGAGACAACGATGTCCCATTGTAATTGACACTGACAGGCCCGTTTTCGAGCAAATTCCTAAGTCTTTAAAGAGGAATTATATAAGAGCTTCCTCTGCCTAATGCAGATCTCATTTAGCCTCAAATCAATAGTTAGATATTCATTCACATGTCAAGTCCATAATCACCTCTCTAGATTATCGGAGAGTTTTGATTTTCAACAGATTCATAAACACGATTACCAATTAATAATTTAACTAAAATCGACGATTTGTTTATTATTGTGACAACGGTAGCAATAACAATCCAGGCCAACCGATCTTCTAACGACAATATTACTCAAACTTCGTTCAGAATGAAGTAATTTTTCCACTAGGCCTATCTGGTATTCCCTTTTCATTATCTAATTTTTTTTAACTATTATTATAACGACAACTGTCATCCCTTTATTTAAATCTTTAATTACAATTTACGAGTTGATGAACTCAAAGAGACTATTTCTAAAGTCAAACAATTAACTGTCTGTCGATGGCAATTCAGTTACTGCCTAAAGGCAAGTTTCTATTACGGTACGGTACCGGTAGCCTATATAAAAACTATTAACCGTTATATATGACTTGTAAATAATTTACGATACTATGGGGTATTAAAAAAGCACTTAAATCTTGAAAGAAATTTAAAACTGTCAGACTTTAGACTCCCGACCTTGTCCATGCCCTATTATTTTTTTATTTCTGATGACGCACATCTAAATATATAATTATGCCGGTACCATATAAGATAGAATAGAGACTGGGTAGAGCCAAGAGGCCTGTGCCTATAAATTAGTAATTCAAAATATCTGTTGTTGAAAGACAAGGCCTAATACCTCATTCCTTTTTTAAATGTCGCCAATGACGTCTGCATTACATTTCATCTAGGTCTAATTTTTCTGGGGAATATAATATTGTGTTGCGCTACAACTACTAGATTCAAGCGTCAATGAGAACACGTCTTTAAATTTTGAAGTCAAGGGAAATAACCACTGTTATTATTAGGAGGCAGACCACCATTAAATTTCACCATCACAAATTGTACTTCGTCTATTTATAGCAATTCTCACTCTGTCTCCTTTCTCCCCTTTTGCATGCCCATTTTTGCTGATTTTTTGGTCTAGAATGGACGAATAGGGTTTGAATTAATATTTTCTGCCAGGTTTTGGTAAATATTCATGATTTTGAGGCGGAAGGATAACGGCGTTTATGAGGTTGGCTACGGTAATATCATGTTATAAGGTCCATGGTGATATGTACGGCAACTAACTAGGTCTAGATACGTGTTTTGAGTATGCTTCTTCAAGTTCGTGTATCTCAAAATTTTGGTGGTCAACCTCATACAAATTTTAGTGCAGAGACATGGCCATTTGTTCCTCTGTCTGTAGTGAAATGAATTTCGCCCAACTAAAATTTGGGGAAAAGTTGGAGGTGGCCAAAGAGTTCAGATTTAACATTGGAGTCAATGGGGAAATTAATGGTGGTCTGCCTCCATTATTAGCGACATTTTGACAGTGAGAATGGTGATATTGCGGGGTTCTGCACCCAGAAAGTATGATAGTGCGGGTTACACTGTCCCTCCGACGTTATAAAATAACTTACTGGTCGTAACTAATAACAGACACAAGTAAAGATGCATGCTCCCACCCCTAAAATTTGTTTTATTTCCATATACCTCGTCTATTATCACGTAAGGCTGGATATTCTCACGTGATGTTACTGCTCTGCGCATGTCAGTGAATCGTGGCTACCTACTTCCTTTTAAAAGTCTCACGCCTGGCCTTGGTTGTAATATCTGAAGTACCAAGAGAAATCCTTAAACATCCATTAAAATGTTGATTTTCAAGGACAAAGTAACAGGTAATTTTGTTGGAGAATTAAATTCTGAATTTGTCTATTTAAATTATTTGAATATGTTATTTCGAAAATGATAGTAATTGTTAGAAACCAACAACCCACCGGCAATCCAACATCGGATTGGTAATTTTTTGCGAATAAATATTATAAAATTGAAAATAAATATTTGTTTTAATAGTGTAAATAAACGATACATGGTTGTAGATTATGAACTTGTCAAAATTGAGAAAAATAAATTGATCAATAATATTATTGCGTCGGAAGTAAGGTTCTACGAATATTGTTAAAACTAATAGTAGTAATAGTCAAGGATTGGTGACTTCCGGTTCTTCCGACTTTCTCTTCAAAGTTCAACCCTTGTGTTCACAATAATCATGGATCAACTAAAGTTACTGATTACCATACTGTACTTTCCTGTTAATGGGACGTGGACACGACGTCTCTGGGGCTATAACATATCGACCAAAATGAAAATATTTTCGTAGTGGATATTTTACCGAATTCGGCAAAGTATCTACTTTCGCTGTTTTACCGTACATCGTTTCTGATTGGTTTAATATCCACTTCCGTCACTTCCGTTCGACATGCGCAATTTTGCGATTCTTAATATATTCCACCATTTTGATTACTCTGTCTTTCAAGTTTGGCGCAAAGCACGATTTTACTGGAAAAACATAAACACCACTGACAGTCTTAGTACTTTAATTAAAAACCAGAATCCGCAGAAATGCGCCCTCGACCAAAATAGAGTAATATTCTAAATGTTTTTTTTACAATTTACATTTATTATCTTATTTTCTTTTAAAAATAACTCTATCAAATTCTACCATAGAAATTCAAGTAGGCTATTTCGCCCCTTTATAAGAAACGGAGAAAGAAGCAATGTTAGACACAGGACGAATAGAATAGTTGGGTTAGGGTTAGGGTTTGCATTAGGTTTAGATTTTGGGTTAGGGTTAGGGTTTGTGTTATGGGTTAAAAACAGACGGCTAAATTGCCTTCGCGAAAGCGGCTAAGTCCAGAAATCAGAGAACTGCGCATGTCAAACGGAAGATACGGCAAAATAGCGAAGTAGAGTGAAGTGCCGAATTCGGTTAAATATCCACTGCCAAATATTTTTGAACATATTGCACAAGAAATAAAGATCAAAAAATAACTTCTCAATTATAATTCTTACTTCAATCAAGTCTGTAGGTTTATAATTTAAATTATGATATTTATTATTATTTTATCTTTCTACTCTGATTAACCATTCCTCATGTCATATGATTTATAGGCGATGAGCTCTTCAGCGATGCCAATAACATGAAACTGGTTGATCATATATACTACGAAGTATACGGAAAGGTAAGTTAAAGTTTAATTGCTTTTAGTGTTTTACGTATTTTTGATGAGTGCGAATCAGTTTGCACCCTGTCTCTGGCGGTAGCGAATCAACTTGCGCCTTGCGGACCCATCAAACCTGGGAACGGCATTAGCGAACAAAAGTGCCAGATTGATCAACTGATTTCTGATTTTATTTCTTAAATTAATGGTGATGAGACGAGTAATTAAAAAAAAAAAACATGTGATGAAAACAAAGGATCTTCCGTGTATATACGCAATAGGTCAGAGGTGAAAATTTACATGGTGTCAATGACTTTGGCATAAAAATTGTATGGAGTAAAATGGGATTTTTAATGAATTACTGCCAGACATTGCTATACTTTGACTGAAAACTTGAGTTTTTGACATAGTTTCCATTCTCATCTTCCAATTAAATGGGAGGGTGGGGTAAACCTCCTTAAAAAGAAAAATCCCAGTGTTTGTCAGTGCTAATTTTATCCTACCCTTAAATGTATCTGGAGCAAACATCAGTACTTGCATCTGCAAATTTGGTTGTTGCTGAAACTCAATATTGGAACGGAAATTCTGTGACTCTCTCGGGTATAAATGTATTAAATGTGGTAAAAATATTGCTTGTGTGCTGCAGGAAAATATCGATATTGCCGATAATCGTCATAAGCATTTTGAAAATCGATACACATTTAAAATGTTGATAATCGCTCAATTGTAGGTAGTCACTGAGAGGTTTTGCCAAAAAATCATTCAACACACACGTTTTGCTTTTCACACGAGACACCAGCAACACCGGGTAAAAATTCCAGCACTCAGAACTATCGGCCGCTTATAATTATGACACAGCAAATTTTAATAGTTTCTCATATTGTAAATGTCAAAGTAAGGTGGAATAGAGAAATTATGTGTACATAAATCTGTGACCAAGAGTAAAAACATGAATTAAGCAGCTATACCAGGTGTTCTGTACGCCTGCGAAATCACTGTTAGCTGGACGTAGAATCCGTTTCAAAGAAAAAAAAACTACATTTACTCATTGTTATTGGTTCAGGCCGTAAGCGACAAAAATGTCGACGAGTGACTAATAGTTTGGTCTTGCTTGGAATGAAATTGATTGGGTTTTTCGACACCATGGTTTTGATATGGAATTCTGTTATTTTATTGTCAAATTAATGGAGTAAATTCAACATATTACAGCATAAAATCATGTATAATTCGTTATTCAAAGACAAATTGTGCATGTTTTCAAAACAAATTGTAAGTAAAAATAATTTGTCGATATTATCGATTATTGATCGGCAGATGGTTATCGCTACTTGAAAGCAGTGTTGAATGCCAGTCCTAGTAGCTCCAGGAAATGATAAAGATTCCTTGTCCGCAGTGATTGCCCAATGTTTACATTGTAGCTATTCCGGATAGCCTCGTTTCTCACACAGTTTGTTTTCTGCAATATTCTGTTATGCACTAGTTAATTGAGCATAATATATTTCGGGCATTATGATTTAATGAACCAATCATAATTTGGGACAGAAATTTGCTAAAAGTACAGCAGAGCTCGAGTGGGGATTAGGCCTAATCAAATGAATCACTATGAGGAGTATGCAATTACATGTACATAGACATGACTATTCAGTCATGTGTCACATTGTGTAGGCCTACGTGCATTGAAATTATTTGAAAGTAAAGTACATGGTCCGGTTTCTTATCAAGAAATTTTGTAACAGGTAGTGTTGGCATATATATATACATGTATGCCAACACTGGTTACAAAATTTCTTGATACATGTATGTCTGTTGAAATTACTGTCAGTCATCGTCTATTTTTGTATATGTTTGTAGGTAAGAACAGAGAACACAGGTATTGATGAGTCTTTGTTGGGTTCTAATCCAAGTGCTGAAGAAGCCCAAGAGACTGCTTGTGATGGTAGCGTTAGTGGTATTGATGTTGTACTTGCCAATCGTTTGAAACCAACTGGGTTTGACAAGAAAGGCTTTGGAACCTTGATAAAGGACTATTTCAAAAAGTAAGACACAATATTGAAAAAATGAATACAAATACATGTATTAAAACATGGGTAGAAATAGTCCGTACATTCCCTTGTTTTTATTCCTTCTATACCTTATAAAAACGCAGTAATGCACAGACCTTTTCTGTTTTTCTTTCATGTTCTCTTATCTAGCGACAGTCAATTCTTTTTAAGAATTGTCGGATATCGTGTCAGTCTCACACAACAACTTTTGGTCCTCGAAGGAATTATTAGTGAGCAGAAATTTGCCCATGTATCTGTTATCACTTGTCACTTTAGGCAGTTATATAGAGGGATGTTTTTCCTTTTGTGTTAGCCACTTCCGATTGTTGAAACCTTTATTACTCATCTATCGTAGCAATGAACTCTGTGTTAAAATTATGTGGAAAGTGTTTAACCAGTTCTATCACATGTGATAATTACTGGCACCAATATTGTCCTTTAAACATACATTATGCAAGAGCTAAGTAAGCCTTTTGGGGGGTCTTTCTTGTGACCTGAAATATTATATAAACTATTAATTTTACATTGATTAACTCTTCCAAACCATAATCCATTCTCGCTGCCATCTTATGTGTCAGATTTTCACTGCTGCTCAATGCTCATTGATGATTAAATAGAAAAATGGATAATCCAAGACTGTTATTGTACCGACTTTAACAATGATGATAGAGACTAGGCTTAAAATTCAAAAGCTAATTTCTCGGTTCAAAGTGGAGCAATTTTACTGAAATTTTCATCATATTCTATATACTTTATCCATTTGTTATAGGGAGAATAGGTAACCGCCTATTTAATCTCCCATAATGCCTCTTTAAACTTTTATTACACAAAACATTTTAACCAACTGCAACCACTTCTATTGCAAATTTTGTTGCCCGCCAATTAATAATATCAGCCCTTACATGTGTTTTAACATTTACTTTAATTCAGAGGTATAGCTGCTTTAGATGATGAGGGAATTCCAAAAGAAGAAATAGATGAAATTAAAAAGCGATGTGGTGAAAAGTGTAAAAAATTATATTCTGAATACAAAGAAATGGAATTTTGGTTAGGTACAGTACACCATTTATCAGATTTATAGCTCCTTGCAAATAACTTAATATCACTAAGGGATGTGGGAAGTGTTTAATAAGTCTTAATATAATGCTTGTGTGCCTAACCTTGTGACATTTCTCCCAAGTTTTACAGCTTAATTCCGCTGCTTAAGATGTTTGCATACAAGTGAACTATTCAAATAAAGATACCGTTCAGCCCAGGGCTCAAACTAGCTTTCAATATTTTTCTGCTACAATGGATATTAATTTTTGTTCGCAGCCGAAACTTTACAAATTAAAAACGATGATAATCGAGACTAGAAAAATACCAAAATTAGTAACCATATTTCCAGTTTTTCTTATTTTCACTTTGAGTATACCAGTATCAAAATCATATAGTTTGTGACTGGACGTCAGGACATTGACTAGTCTGGGTTGTATTTACCAGAATAATGTGTATTTTTTCTTAATTCATTATTAACATGTTACGGAAGCCCATAAGGGTCAATCAAATGGAAATAAACATTCTGACTATCTTGTAATTACAAGAGATTACAAGATATACTATCTTGTTATTACAAGATAGCTATCTTGTAATTAAAAGATGACCATGAGTGACAATTTAAAGGTCACCATACACCGATTTCATGCTCCCATAAATACCATTGACTTCATACACCCACCAACTACATATTTATATCATGACTCATCAATTTTAATGCGCTCTTTGAAGCCACAGAACGCTATTTCTATTTTTCGGAAAACTTCTTTAAATTTTGATTTTTGGAAAGTAAGGAAAAGGATATTCTGAAAAATGGACCATCCCACAATGAAATGAGCTGACTGACATAGCGTCTAAAAGCGGTTTATTTATAGCTTGCGGAATACAATGTTTTGAGAGGGATTTGAAGCAAACGTTTGATTAGTTTTAATATATTTTTAGCAAATCATATATCATCAAATCACACAGTTTGTACGCGTCAAAGGTATCGTCAAGGAGAACATGAAATCAATGTATCATAAATGATATTAATGAGGGAATGAAGTTAATGAGAGTATGAATAGTATTTAATGAGGGCACAACCTGGTGATGCCGATCCCGTGACTTACAAAAGTACTCAACGAGGTATTATTGTATGTTACGGGATCGGCATCATCAGGTTGTCAGTCCTCCGGTTTCCCCCAACTGCTAAACAGAGAGGGGGATGCGGTTTAAAGTCCACTCGACCCTAGTTTGTGTGGAGTAGACGTTAAACCCCATTCCCCGTCTCCCTCCTCTCTCTCTCTCTCTCCCCCCCACACACACTTCTTTGGCCTAACTATCCGATAAATCAGTGTGGGACGACCTTGAAATAATTAGTTTTTTTTTTCATCTGATTTGACCCTAACGGGCTTCTCCGTTTCTTGTAATACAATAAAACTAATTTGGCTATCTTGTAATTACAAGATAGTCAGGATATTTCTTTTTATACGCCCACATTTTCATGTGGACGTATATTGTCGTCGCCCCTGTTCGTCCGTCCGTCCGGACGTCCGTCCGTCCGTCCGTCCACAATTGTTTGTGAACAGTCTACAGGTCACAATTTTTATCCGATTTCAATGAAACTTAAAATATAGGTTTATCACCCTAAGATCTCGGTTCCTTTCGATATTGGCATGTATCGGACCGTAACTTCATGGGTTATGGCCCCTGATTGTACGAAAAATCACGTTTTTTAGCTTGTGAACAGTGTAGAGGTCACAATTTTGAACCGATTTGGATGAAACTTGAAATGCATGTTTATAAACCAAAGATCTTGGTTCCTTTCGATATTTGCGCCAATTGGATCGTAACTTCCTGAATTATGGCCCCTGATTGTCCGAAAAATCGCCCTTTTTAGCTTGTGGTCCCTCTGGAGGTCAAAATTGTTATCCGATTTAAAAAACCGTCTGATTATATCACCGTTACATGGTTATGAAGGTTGAGTTCGAATTTCGTGAAAATCGGACCAAAATTGACGGACAAAATGGCCGCCGTTTGTACGCGAATAGTGTGAGAATATGTTATATCAAGGTTGTGGACCTTATAGAGGTCACAATTTTGAACCAATTTTGATGAAACTTGACATGTATGTTTATAACCCAAAGATCTTGGTTCCTTTCGATATTTGCACCCATTGGATCGTAACTTCCTGAATTATGGCCCCTGATTGTCCAAAAAATCGGCCTTTTTAGCTTGTGGTCCCTCTGGAGGTCAAAATTGTTATCCGATTTAAAAAAACGTTTGATTATATCACCGTTACATGGTTATGAAGGTTGAGTTCGAATTTCGTGAAAATCGGACCAAAATTGACGGACAAAATGGCCGCCATTTGTACGCGAATAGTGTGAAAATATGTTATATCAAGGTTGTGAACAGTGTAGAGGTCACAATTTTGAACCGATTTGGATGAAACTTGAAATGCATGTTTATAACCCAAAGATCTTGGTTCCTTTCGATATTTGCGCCCATCGGATCGTAACTTCCTGAATTATGGCCCCTGATTGTCCGAAAAATTGCCCTTTTTAGCTTGTGGTTCCTCTGGAGGTCAAAATTGTTATCCGATTTAAAAAAACGTTTGATTATATCACTGTTCCATGGTTATGAAGGTGGAATTCGAATTTCGTGAAAATCGGACCAAAATTGACGGACAAAATGGCCGCCGTTTGTACGCGAATAGTGTGAGAATATGTTATATCAAGGTTGTGGACCTTATAGAGGTCACAATTTTGAACCAATTTTGATGAAACTTGACATGTATGTTTATAACCCAAAGATCTTGGTTCCTTTCGATATTTGCACCCATTGGATCGTAACTTCCTGAATTATGGCCCCTGATTGTCCAAAAAA